>CP045904.1:1836426-1849070 GCA_013387185.1 Caligus rogercresseyi | reverse complement strand
AATACAACAAAATATCATCTATTGGCTGTTGGGAGTGCGAACATCTAATATGAGCTATGAGTATCATCCTCTGGAACTCTTGAAGTGTCTTTTCTCATGGGCACATGATATCTAAAAAGTGGTTTGAAGTGACGACTCCATTATAATTAGCTACTAAAGGCACTCTTTATACTCAGGGAAAGAATCAATGTTTCTTAAACATATTATAACGAAGCAATAAGAAAGACATTACTCTTTGACGATGAGACGAAGGAAATAGTAGATGCCATCGTAAATAAGTGTTCTATGGAAAGTTTGCAAGAACTATTGTTAAGAAGCATCTTAAGTTATAAGGGTAAAAAAATGTGGTGTTTTTTATTAACTTAATTGATGAATGAAAAGGAAATGGAGTATTCGTCAAAATATCAGTTGGCAATACATATTTAGTTTACTACGACTGTTAAGGAATTAACACCAATTTAAAGAGAATAACTTTATCTTAAAGAATAGTAATTGTCTTTCTTGATTGGCCCTTCATCATTATCATAAATGATAAGTGTTTAATTCGTTTCATCATATATGTTGATAAATGAAACACCATTCTAACTATCGGACGTAGAATAAAAAAGAAAACAGTGCTACCATAAAAAAATATGTTTTTTTGTGAGATTGACGAACAACCTATTAGTTAACTCTACTTGTTCAGATGTCAATCACTGCGATGAGCTACAGTTTTTTATTGTTTCAACAGTTTATTACCTTGCTTTGATATTTTTATTCAGTAATCTTCATGTGCTGAGAAGGTAGAAAGACTTTAAAAATCCCATAATGAATTCAAAAAATGTAACGTAAGGAGAGCTCATAATTAAAACTTCAATGCCAATGTAGTTGCCACTTTCAAAACGGTAGCTATTTACGTATGCGAATTATAGCCCTTTTACATTTACCACCAATCAATTTTATAGACAAATTCACATGTATAATCATTCACGACCTACAGCTCCGATGCATCACAATGTATTATTGCAATACATTAACGTATTTGCCAATTTATCATTGTTTCCATTATTTATACCAAAAAAGCCTCTTTCACTTCAAAATTGCGTTTCACATCACAAAACGTAGATATTTGGTCTTATTTAAATAAGTTGTTTCATCCACTTGACTGCAACAAAGGATGTAACGTCTATGTTCCTTTTGATACGATACCTCAAGATATCACTGATGGTTTCAAGTGGGCCATTTAAAATTCCTTCTGTCATGCCAATAAAAATATTTGTCTCTTTCAAATGCTTGGCTAATTTGTCGTTTTTCGGTTATGAAATGCAAAAGTTCAACATCATTACCGAGGTTCATTGTGTTTTTTTCATTTCTCCGAAAGGCAAGCTCCTCTTTGAGAAGGAATGATGTGGCCTCAAAATGACTTCGGTAGCTTCACTCTTTTATCATATGCATTGAATGAGAAGGGATCTGATCAATGGATTTCTTATGTTTGAGTGATGCTCAGGTACCCTCAATAACCCTCTTTCATCCACAAGGTCTCACTTTCTAAAAAAAAACAATCAAGGAAGCAGAACAGCCAAAAAAGTTAGGCCACATCCACACCAGCCATCCCTTTTTTAGTACCATTCCGTCTGAAAAGTCATAGTATTTTTTGTCCTTTCCCTCTACGTTAAATTATCCGCAATTGCCCTCCTGGCTTTAATATTTTTTCCCACAAATATAAGATGATATTTTTTTGTGAAGTAATATTTAAAACTGCTTGCGTGTGCCTCAAAAGCAAAACAGATATAAGAGATACTAGATAATTAATAGAGAAAAACTCCATTAAGAAAGGCTCTTAAATATTTTTTTTACGTATTTATTTTATTTAACATTAAAAAAAAATATATATATATTTAACCAAAAGAGCAACTATCCAATATCCTTATAACTAATATTGCTATTACGACTCTTTTTAACCCCCTACTTGAAGTATAGAAGAATCATTGCCCAATTTAAAAGTTACAAAAAGTTAGAAAAAATCGACTTTTATAACACGGAATTTTATTAATAATAATAATTTAAACATGTAATTGATATAGATAATCGATTGTTTTTCTTTGAATATTAATTTTTATATTTATCGGCCAAAAATTAAACTATAATCAAAGGTATCGATTAAATGTGAACTATACGGTTCTTATTCATAAATAATAAATATGGCTTATTATATATATACGTATATATATATATATATTTTTTTTTTTGAAAAAAACTACAACCTATCCTATGTTTATTAAACAAGCCAGAGCTTTTGATCACTTTCATTTTACTGAATGTTCATTCGCCTTTTGACGATAAAAGTAATCAAATAGTCTTGATAAAGAAATATTTTTATTAAACCATAAATACAATATGGTACATAGGTATAATCAAAAATATCTTTGTTTTCTTCTTCTAGGAAGCCTGAACAATAATTTAGAATACATAATTTGCTTGAGCATATTTGTTCATACTAAACTCTCATTATGGCCAAACGAGTATACTAAATCATATTTATTGAGCTGGCGAATAGGCCTATGTAATAAGAAGTTTGATTAAGTGGTTGTGTTTTGTTTCACGAAATATTGCTTAGTTATGTAATGGATTTGCACTTTCGTTGATAATATACGTAAGTCTAGAAGCATTGAATTGTGTTTACATTGATTAGGCTTTGAAACTCTTCATTTCACTTCTAATTTCAACAGCATTAGTACATTCTTTAAATTTTGTTAGGGGAGCTTCCCAAAATATATTTATAGATTTTTTTTTTTTCGGTTAAGATTTTTTATTTATCATCATCAACAAACAGTGTAGATAAAATACTCATATGATAATACGATAAAAAATAAATAAAAACATAAAACTAGGCAGTTGCGTAAAAACAATACATATATGCACAGTAAAGTTCATAATTACTGCCTAGAAATATATTTTTTTTGCCTATAAGGTTCGATAGAAATGCATCCAACAGGATATAAATAAGCATTATGGCATTAAAATTCCCAAAATATAATTTTAAATTCTAGGTTATCAATTATTCTTGAGCTTAGTATTTATATTAACTAATTTGTACGAATTAAAACAAAGGACATTGTTGTTCCTTTAAAACATTTTCTTAACGTGTCTCCAAATTGGATAAAATTAAATTCCATATTTAAAAAAATGGATTTGTAAATGAATACATCAATCAAAGTATGATAATTAAATCGTGTGGGAATTCTAATAAAAAATTTAAAGTATAACCTAAATACTTTGCTTCAGGGATCTGTGTCCTATTATTTCATGTGTTGACTTATTATATAACCTTTCAAATGTGATACTCCTAAAAATAATTTGAACATTTAAAATTATGTTTATAATAAATTTTCAATGAAAACTAATTCGAATAAAAATATTGGCATTATGGACTGCTCTCTTCACATAAATATTAATACGGTAACCACATATAATGACATATTGTGAACGCATGGAACATAAAGAGAAGCAATCTAGTTTCAATAAAAACAACCAAATGAAAGGGGGTAATATAATTTGAAATTAATATTATATATATAAGTATATATTTATATATATATATATTAGGGTTGTTCTTATTTTTCAAATGTTTGAAATGTTAGCCATTGAGTGGATTTTCTGTTTCTTGGTGATAAAAGAAGACGACATACAAAGTTTGAACAAAATCGGTCAACATTACGAGGTCGCGCAACGAGGTCAAAGTTTTAAAAATTTAGTAAAAATATAGTTTTCCGCAAATTTCTTCAAAATGGTGGACGTTACAGACTTCAATAATAATTATTAATTTAAAGGAAATCTAATTTACTACCAGACGTATGTTTGATGTTTTTTAATAAAACAAAGTTTTCAGTAAAAACAAAGCAAGAAAGGGAGTGAGTATTGTTAGCTTATTTCATAGCTTTTTTGTATCAATTAACTTCACTCGCCTGTAGAAGATGACTTGTTCGCTTCAGAGTAAAATAGTACTTTTAAGTTTAGTAAAACTTTAGATGATAAATCCAAAAATGACCTTGGTTGCATTCTATCAATTCAGAATTCAGTACAATCTGAGTTTACATCATATGATTCAGAGCCTGTATTGACCTATAAGAAATCGATTATGAAAAAAATAAATAATAATTTGTTTCTTAGATTTGCGTCAAGGTATCCTCTCAAAATTTTACTTTGTCTCTGACGCATATAATCCATTATATGCGTCATTTTGTACGCGAGATAGGCTTTTTTAATGTACATATAACTCTCTACTTATTAAACTGACATGATTTAGTATACCAAAATATTAAAGCTGGTTAACCAAGCTTTCATTTGATATGTTTGGTGTTCTAAAAATCGCTATACTTTAAGAGATATAAGCAAATACGTACTCTCCCCCAAAAATTGATCTTTTGATATGAGAATATACGATTACCATTGGTAACGCTGTTAGTGTTACCTGGATAGCAAGAAAAAAAGAAGGGAGAGAAGGGAGGAAAAATACCCCCTCCCTTCTCTTTCTCTTTCTATCCAGGTAACACTAACACATTACCAGATGGTAATCGTATATTCTCATATCAAAAGATCAATTTTTGGGGGACAGTACGTATTTGCTTATATCTCTTAAAGTATAGCGATTTTTAGAACACCAAACATATCAAATGAAAGCTTGGTTAACCAGCTTTAATATTTTGGTATACTAAATCATGTGAGTTTAATAAGTAGAGAGTTATATGTACATTAAAAAAAGCCTATTTTGCGTACAAAATGACGCATATAATGGATTATGTATGCGTCAGAGACAAAGTAAAATTTTGAGAGGATACCTTGACGCAAATCTAAGAAACAAATTATTATTTATTTTTTTCATAATCGATTTCTTATAGGTCAATACAGGCTCTGAATCATATGATGTAAACTCAGATTGTACTGAATTCTGAATTGATAGAATGCAACCAAGGTCATTTTTGGATTTATCATCTAAAGTTTTACTAAACTTAAAAGTACTATTTTACTCTGAAGCGAACAAGTCATCTTCTACAGGCGAGTGAAGTTAATTGATACAAAAAAGCTATGAAATAAGCTAACAATACTCACTCCTTTCTTGCTTTGTTTTTACTGAAAACTTTGTTTTATTAAAAAACATCAAACATACGTCTGGTAGTAAATTAGATTTCCTTTAAATTAATAATTATTATTGAAGTCTGTAACGTCCACCATTTTGAAGAAATTTGCGGGAAAACTATATTTTTACTAAATTTTTAAAACTTTGACCTCGTTGCGCGACCTCGTAATGTTGACCGATTTTGTTCAAACTTTGTATGTCGTCTTCTTTTATCACCAAGAAACAGAAAATCCACTCAATGGCTAACATTTCAAACATTTGAAAAATAAGAACAACCCTAATATATATATATATATATACATATATATATAATAATATATAACCTAAACAGATGAATGGTGAATGATGTAGACTTCATATAACTTAAAAGCATCATTTAACAATAAGCTAAGTTGTGGGTGTCTGAAATACATACAACACATTTGATGGCAATAAAACGTTTTATATACAAATCAAATTCCTTGGGTGTTAGTTTTTATTAAATGTTTATACATATGGATTTACATCACTCGCTATTGTATTTTATTTATTTACACTATTATTTTTGTGTATTAGTTTTTTATTAAACTAGAGGCATATATACACTCAGTGAGTGCAAACTCGGCCGTCACGGGGTCCTTATGAACCTTCCAAGGCGGATTTTTCACGGGTTCCCCTCGACGGAAATTCCGAGAGGAAGACGCTCCGGCACCCGATTTTACAGCACAGCGACATCTATTGGCAGAGTAGGCTAACTGAAATATTTATTAGTATTTAGCTCGTTTTGCATCTTAATTCTGCAATCAGGAGATGCCAAAATTATTCACTTGATACTTTTGACATTTCCAACAACTCCACAAAGTTTCATCCGAATCTGTTCCGTACTTTTGAGTATCTGCTGACAAACAAACCAACAAACCAACGCCAGTGAAAACAATAACTTCTTCGGCGGAGGAGGTAAATATTATTTTATGATTTAAAAAATAGAAGACAGGCTACATTTAGAAAAAACATTTTGCAAATAATTTTTTTCGTGATGTTATCATAAATGTTCCTTTTATTATTTTATATACACATATGAATATGTATATATGTGTCTTTTTAAATATGTAATTTCCCCGTTGCAGGCATATATAAATGAGACACAATTTTCAAAATGGAGGAATGAAAATGACACCAATTTAATGCCATGCTCTAAAATAAAAGTGTCATAATAATAATATTTGTAAACATAGTGAAAACTGTATGGGTAAACCTTGTTTTTATTTATTTAGCTATTAATTCTTCAGTGTATAAGTGGAATGATTTCGGAGGCCTTTCAAGTTTGCACTCACATTGAACGATCAATCTTGTGAGGAAGAACATGAACAATTTTTCTAAAAATCCTATATCTTTATTATGTACATTCAAACCTGTATTAGCAGTCACCTGTCCATAGCGGTTTCTTATCAAATGCGGCCAATCATATTTTCACCGCAAAAAAATAATAATTTTATAACTTTCGATCGGACAGTAGTATTTGTTGCGTTGAGTCGCCATTTATATAGGCTTAACCAAAGATAATAGATAATACAAGATGCGCAGAACGCAATGTTTAGATTCCTCTGATTAGAAAAGAAAAACTGAAACGTCACAGATGACGTCACAGTATCTATTTGTTATTAAATAAAATCAAAGGTACATTTCAAAAACAGTGATTAATTTCAAAAGGAAATAAAATTTGAAACCAGGAGCTCTCCGGTGGAGGCGGAGCTGCAGAGGACGGCCACGTTGCTCCGGAGCTCCTAGATGCGTGCGGGCTACCAGCCAAAGGCATCAGAGTCCCGTGCGGTGTTCAGGACTTCCACTCCTCCCTGATGCTTAAGCTGTGCGTCCCCGGGTGGCTCGTGGCGGGAGGGAGCCTCGGACGTTATTCCTTTGAGAGCCTTTACGGTCTTAGCTTAGTTGTCCTAGAGGTATTAGATACATAGGCAAATCGTAGATGTGATGACGTCACATTTTTTTTATTGGAAATATCCTTCTTTGTTTACATGAGTTCTGCCCCCCCCTGGGCTTAACCATACATAACATCCTAAGAAAATGAGTAAAAAAAAGGGGAGCGCGATAGCCGCGTGTGTTCCACTCTCAATGTTGGGGGGTGCAAGTTCGAATCCAAGAGGGGAAGGTGTATTTTAGTCAACCCCATTTGTAAGATATTAGGTTTGATAGACCCATTTTAATGCTAGTATGCTTATTATATCCTGTCGGAAGCTGCAATTCTATTAAACCAAATAGGCAAAAAAAAAGTATTTTAATTTAAAAAAACTTGCAACAAAAAAAACATATAATTAATTTTTACTGACATATTTAAAAAAATACTCAAATTAAAAACATTTTTTACGGTTTAACATATCTCAAGACAGTCTTGAAGCAAGGCGAGCGGCAACAAGGCTTGCAAGGATCTCAAGATATCTCTCATTTAAAAAAAATCAAGTTTTGGTTTGTCTAATTTATTTAAATATTTGTTTATGTAATATATTTATATTAATTTAATAATTTTATCACTTTTAGTAGCTCTAAAGTTAGTGTCATATTGACACCAAATATATATCATCACACACACACAATTAAGTAATGAAAATAATGCAAACAGGCTAACAATTATGAATGCTTTTTGAAATTATTCAATTCTAATTCTAGAATAAATATTTATTCACCGATTTAGTAGGTTTTTGGGATTTTTTATAATCATTTCAGAGCAATATATACAGTGTGCGGGGGCAAAACGCGGAATCGACTTTAACAGCCTGTAGCTGCTTACTAGTCATATTATGAGAGGGTTGTTGAATAAAAAATAAAGCTCTTAATCTCAGCTTTCAAACCAGATATTTTTAATCTCTCTATGTTGTTTGGTTAACAAGATGGAGGCAAAAAGGCAGCGTGCGGCAGATTTGCTTCACGCCCAAGTCAAAGTTATAGACATCATGGAGATTGTTAAGTGCGACAAGACCCTCGTGTATGATGTCAAGAAGAAGCTTGAGACTGGCAAGGGCCTCAAAAGAAAGATGGGAAGTGGAGGACACAACAGGAAGGTGGATGAGGACTTCTTGATGGGCTCATGGCTGGGATTGAGGCCGATCCCACAAGGTCCATGAGAAAGATGGCCAAAGTCTTTGAGGTGTCCGAGTGGACTATTCGAAAGGCTGTGAGCAAGTTGGGACTGTACTCGTACGTGCGCCGGAGGCGTCAGCTCCTCTCCAATTCGGCCAAGAACAGCAGGGTCGACCGTGGTAAAAAGCTTCTGTCATGGCTGAAGAAGAAACCTTCGTCCACAGTCCTGGTTTTCTCAGACAAGAAGAACTGGACGGTGGACCAGAGCAGGAATGCCAGGAATGACCGTTTTCTGGCCTATGCTGTTGAGGAAGTCCCCCCCATTAACCAGACAAAGCACCTGGCCTCATGCTGGGGTGGTGGCAAGTGACGGAAAAAGGATGCCCCCGTTTTGGTTCCCTGAAGGCTTGAGGGTTGGTGCCAAGGAGTATCTGACTGTGATAAAGAATGTTGTCAAGCCATGGTGGATGCCACATACCCCAAGGGCAAACTACTGCTATCAACAAGATGGTGCACCTGGGACAAAAAGCCAAGAAAACCCAGAAGTGGTGCAAGGACAACCTCATGAACTTTTGGCCAGCTCACTTCTGGCCCCCTTTCCCCTGACGTGGCACCCTTGACTATGGAATTTGGGGCTTTGTGGAAAGTAAGGCTGTGCCACTCCCCACCCAAGTGTTGATGCCCTGAAGGCCTCTGTGAGAAGGAGTGGGCAGACATATCTGAGCACTATGTCTGCAAGATCTGCCGTGCCTTTAGGCCTCGCCTCGAGGCCATGGTGAGCGCTGAAGGCAGCGATTTTGAAAATTAGATTTGTAAATATACCAAGCGTACTACTTTATCATTGTATTAGTTGTACTCCTTATTGTTCTTGATCACCGAGCCTCGTTCATATCGCTAGAAAGTTGCCGCGTTTTGCTCTCGCACACTGTATATACATACGCAAAAAATATGTTTATATTTAGACTTGGTGATTCGACCTCTCACCAATATTTTGTTGCATGCGATATTTACATGAGAGACTAAAAACTTCATAAAAATCTTAGTGGATAATGAAATACCAAGTATGAGTACGAAGTCAAAAGGTTAATAAACTTTTTTGGGGGGGGGTGAAGAAACAAATTGTTTTGAGGTTAAAATAAATCACAAATCTGTTGTTCTTGCACATACGTAAAAAAATATATACCGAGAAGTATATTCTTATATTTTAGGGTATTCCATTAACTCGTAAAAGTAAATAAGATAGCTCAAATATTCTGACAGTATCTCAATTTTTCCATAGTATGATCACTATTTACTCATATCAAACACATAATTATGATTTTCTTAGAACCTTAGAAGCTAAAAAAAGTATTTTATCGGAATTTATTTTTATATATCTTGACGTGCATTAACAAAATATAAAACTAATCCAGATTGTTCAAAAAGTCCTGAGTTTCTTTTCTATCAGATATTTGGCAACGGGAATAGTTAAGTGTGGAGGTCACAAAAGGGAAATAAATAGAGTCAAACCCATCTAAAGTGGTCGGATAAGGAAACCTAAAAAGAGGGGTCCCTATAAGCTGGTGTCCGCTATTCACAGTTTGTAAACAAATCTGCAAGGTAATTTAAGTGGCCGACAGTTAGTCGCTAACACTGTTTTGACTGTATAGATACAGTAAAACCATTGCTAGCGGCCACAGGTCTATAACGGCAAACCCAAATGTCCCATATATAATTTTCTAAGCCTTTTTGTACATCATCCATTTATCAAAAAACGGTAATTATTTGAGTTACTTGAGTTACTCCTTCAACTGATGTCAGATCCATCTTTTTTAGTGTTTTAAAATGTTTTGGGCCTTAGGCTTCAGTTACTCTTTACCATTTTAGCAATAACATCCTTTTAAGCACCCAATGAAAGACATCGTAGGAGCGCTGCTATTACGATTATGCTTAGGGATCACTGATGTAAAAAACAATGCTGACACCTCTGACCTTCTTTCAACGCAAGTTAGAACGGTCAGAAGTATTCAGGGTCATAAAGAACAGGTTTTCTTGCCACTATAATGGTCTTGGAGTAGTGTAAAATGAAGGTAATGCCATGCCACCCACATCTTTGAGACAAACCTCAGGGTGTGAACCTACAGATATCTATCTGTAGGTTCATAAGGACGTTGTGTGGCTGTGGATCAAGTCGTTTTTGAGCCGTGGAGATGACACAAAGGACTCGGCTCCAAACCATACACCTAAGTGGATGAAAGAATGGTAGAAAAGCAATGCTTTTATATTTGTACCCATCTTCTTGGCCTTCTCATCACTGGATTTGAACCCATTGGACTACTTTGTATGATCTTACCTGGAGAACATGGCCCATTGCTCTTCCATAACATTATCACCTGCATCAAGAATAAGTTCAGTGAGATAGAAGGAGCGCAGATCAAAAATGTCTGTTCTCAATTTCGTAGTCTTATTGAGCGAGTTTAGGCTGCAGAGGACGGATACGTTGAAATGGTTAGTTGCTCTATATTATAAATAAACATCCTTATTATACAATATAAAAATAATATCCTATCTTGTAAAAGTAAAGATTTTTTTCCATGCAACCTTTATATAATTATAATATAAGAAGGAATTCTTTATCCATGATTTAATTCTAAGATTCCTTACATATTTGCTTCAACATCCCCTTTTTGTTTGTTGTAGAGACAAAATAACTTGGGCTTTCACCTCAATTGTTATATTAAATACCTTCATATAGGGATCTACCCTGTTTTTATTAATAATATGTACAAATATCCTTAGTATTACTTTGTAAATCGTCCTCATTTTTGGAATTGCTGCTTGCTTACCTGTAAGGAGAAAAGTAAAGTACATGGTAAATGAGAAGAAGAACGCTGGGATTTGTTATATGGTTTCTACAAAATATTATTGCTTAAGCACAACGACAATAGTGAACTTATATAATATACATATAAATTAGCAATCTATACTAATAAAAAAAGAATTCCGTTCGTTCGTTTCCCTGTATCTCCCGAACGGTTCATCAGATCTTGACAAAATTTTCAGGGAATAGTTTTGAGAACTCAGGAGTGGTTTAGTGGGGTTGCCAACTCCCGAAAAATTCGTTATCGCTATGTTTATTTAAATCCGCAAAACGTTTTTGTCAATTTTTTTAAATTGCCAAGTTAGATTTTGATCAAATTTTATGTGGATGATTTGATGGTAGTACTGACGTGTTTTTTTTATTGGATGCTTACCGGAGAATCGTTTTTAAAATTTTATAATGCGTAGAGATGGAGAGGTGATTGTCAACCACTCTCAACTTTCTTGATAAGATATGAGTCGTACTCCTCGTAAGCTTTTGGCTGTTTCATCCCTCAACGGAGATCAACAAATACTTTGATATTCAGCTGCTACCATTGTACATTTATGTTCCCATGTTGAAATGACTTAAAATAACTTCCTTTATATATATTTAAATACCCAGCCTTAAGAATACAAAACGGAAAAAAGTCAATGAAGAGCTATGACAGCCTTTTAAGGAACTGGTTTTAATATGAAAATGTAACTATGCGATGATTCACAGAAATTATTCGTGTGAGTCTTCTTTTTACGATGGTTAAATACCAGCCGTAAGGAATACAAAATGAAAAAATGGACAATGAAGACCAACGATGACTTTTTAAGGAAACTTATTTTAATGTGAAAAATCACATGCAATGACATCAACTAAATTCAAGTTGGAATTGGAATTCAAAGTACTGCCTTTTTACTTTGTATCATCGTTAACAAATGAATAAAGACCTATAAACAAAAGTTGGAAAATCCCGGCAGTGCTCGGGTACCACATTCGCTTAGTGTTTTATAAAAAAATTAAAAATCACTATTTCTAATATAGAACAAAAATACAAATATATAAGTAGATTTATTATTGATTCATTGTTGAAACTGAATATACAATTCTTATTTTTGAATCTCCTTATTTTTCGTTAGCTTTAAATGAATATTAGTACTCATGTTTAATCTTTTGAAACTTTTTTTAATTAATGATTGATAGATTAGACAAAACAATATACAAAATTGTATATGTATGGCACACACTGTTGTGACATTTTAAGATTGTTATGGATATATACATGACCTTTCAATTATATCATAGTATTTCATATTTCACAGGTACAAATTGTTTTACTTGGAAAGTTTAAAATAGAATATAATCTTCAAAGTATCTCAGGTTTTGGTCATACAAAATACGTTTAAAATTCCAAATATCTCGAATACTTCACTGACAACAGTATAGAGTGGAATATATAACTCAGAGAGTGCAAAAACTCACGCCGTCACGGGGTCCTTATGAGCCTGCCGAGGCGGATTTTTAACGACGGGGTCGGCGTAGAGGGACGGGGGAGGGTTCCCCTCGACGGAAATTCTGAGAGGAAGACGCTCCCGGCACACAATTTCACAGCACAGCGACATCTATTGG
>CP045904.1:1776841-1836326 GCA_013387185.1 Caligus rogercresseyi | reverse complement strand
CTGCTTCTACTCCAGAGGGAAAAAGAAAAGGATTTATTTGCTTGTATTGTCGATATCGCTAACTATTGAATGTAGAAAGAGACAGAAAACATTGTTACCAACTCAAAAATCATGTCTTTCCATTTTCTTATCCTTATTTATAAGTGTCTCGGTATTCTTCCCATCTGAGTACAAATTGTCTTAAAGAGATTCTTTTTTTTTGTGTATTTGCCAACATTCCCCCCTCTCAAAAAAATTGCCTTCCTCAACATTTTTATCGAGATGACTCTATGTGTAATAGAAACTATATCACATACGAAGAGGTTATAAAACAGGATGGCTGTTAATGTTAAATACTAAGTGGATATCTGAAGAGATTCCTTCCCTCAGGGACTTGTTCTCGTTGTTGTTGTTGTCTTCTTCCATACAACGTTGTATTTGGCTCGACAGCAAAAAATAGACTGTTAATCGTTTTAAATGATAGAAGAGTCTATAGCAGTTAGTAGCATTGACTTAACGGTTATATGATGGTATATGCATCTATATACGTTACAGTAGGTGGTAGTTATCTTTGTATACGAATCGATATACGTGACGTCATAAGTTGACAATATCATTATTACTCAAAGTCGATTGGTTAATATTTGATGAATGTGAGCAGCATATAACTTTTTATTAATTGAAAGCACTAAAAGTGGTTTGTTTGGACCTGTATATTTTATATCTTCTTAAATGAAGATTTCTATGACACACTAGTATTTACCTGAGAGCAACAATGCAAGAATAATATTTTTCTATCTGATGTCAGAGTAAAAGCGTTCAGTCACCCGTTCTATAATAAGCTCGTTCTTTGAACCAATTGTAAGCCATTTTGTTTAATTACTTACATAAAAGCGGGGTTTTTTTTTCATTCCTTCATGTTTATTTATAAGAGAGTTTTTTCGAGTTGTCAAATATTTAATTAAATCCTTAAATGGGACTGAGGATACAAACAGATATGGTATATTGCATTTATTTACTCTGACGTCAGAGGTGAAGTGTTTCGTTGACCCCTGAGATCAAATTTTTTGATAAATATTTACAGTAATATAATTAAATATTTATTCAACATATTGCTTAATGGCTCCTTTTGTCCTAAAATGACGAGGCCACAAATAACCTTCTTCAATGAAGTATCATCGTTCTTTGATACGAAGAGTATTGAGAAAGCTCCTGGAAAACGAGAGTTTTAGTATATAGATTGACTAAATTTATACTCCAGAATTCATCCGTTGCCCAGAGTTTTTGTATCCAAAGAAGTTTCAATTATTTTCATAAGACTTTGAAGGATGAGACGGAGAGGCCACATTATTCCAGGAATATTTAAAAAAACAAACTCTCCTATAATATCAAGACTGGAGAAAGTTAGAAGACTGGATAAACCTTTTAACTTACTCATTAAATCTTTTTATACCTACGTGAATCCACAAATGAGTAAAAGTATATCGATTCATTGATACCGATTACACACAGCTTGCTATCGTCTAACCATACCGAGCACAACATCGATTCTTTAGTCCATTGTGTTAAAATATCGTTCAGTTTCTAAAAAATAATTACAATATTTATTCTTGTGTTCCTTCACGCATATCCTAGATTTATATGTATTTCTTTTCTGTTATACATATTTAAAAAAATGAAACTCATGAATAATAATAAAAAGTAGATGGATTCACTATTACCGATATACACAGTATGCTATCGACTGCTCATACCAGGCAGTAGATTTATATACCGATAGTACCTTCAATAAATATTTTAAAAACTATTTAATATCAGTACCTATCAAAAGATTTGTAGTCAATTGGTTTTGGAAAATTGGATCTATCAATGAAATCATAAAGAAATAATTTGAGAAGCGAATAATCGATTTGAAAAGCCGCTTGTATCCTATATAATGAATTTTAATATGCCAACTTTAATTATCCGATTTGTAAAAAATCAATCGATTTAGTTAAAAAAATTAGGTAAGAGTTTGCTAACAACTACAAACATTTGACAGTTGATTTTATTTCTAAAGAAGCCACCTTGTATCAAAAAAATTATCGAAAAGGAAGCAATACCGATCGGACACATCTTACCAACGATGAACTATTCATGGTGATAATTGATACAGGTGTGAAAAATTCATCGATTCATGGATACTTAATGGAAACAACTTGTCAAGAAACATCTGGTAGCATATGTTTTCCAACGAGGACACCTCGTATGAAAAGATTCATTAAAAACACATATGGACACATATTGCTAACGGCGATAAATACCAAGCCAATGATATCTCCCTACCTTCAATCGATAAATTTAAAGCGGATAATCTTCTGATACGGATTTCACATAGCTACCTAACGATTAACAATTTGAAGCGTTATTTTTAAGAACTAAATCAAAGTGATTTGGAGTTAGTTTTTGTTTATTGACTTTAGCAAATGAAAAAATGTACATGTCCAATGGTTGCTTTAACAAGTAACAAAATAAATATGAGTATGACACCTCAGAGCGTTAATGCGTGTTCAACTCTCAATATTGAGGGCCCAGGTTCGAACCCCGAGAGAGGAAGGTCAATTATGGCTAGCCTCAATGATAAGATTCTACGTTTGATAGACCTAATTTTAATGCTATAAAGCTTATTTATATCCAGTCGGAAGCTGCAATTCTGTCGGTCCAAATAAGCAACAAATGTTTATAATGTATTTTTATGCAATTCTACCTACATTTTTAAGTTATATTTTATGCATATAGTTTTAAAGTATACAATTTGAAATAAAGACCTTAAAAAAATCTCATTTTTTAGATACAACAAATTACAACTTGCAATTTTAACTACTGAGTCACAGATCTTTTCCATCTCGTGAGGGAATTTTTCAATCTTTTTTTTCCTTCTTGCTTATTTTGCCTCAGCCATATCATTCTATTTATTTCTTCGTTTTTTTGTCTTACTCCATGTCTTTCCTAGGAGGAGGGGCTTAACTCATAGCAAGTATGTAATGTGTATGTACATGTAATTTTATAAATTAAATTAATGTAGTTAAGCATGGGACTCGTAATATTTTATACAAAGGATCTTAGGATCTAAGTGCCTCGCTCTCTATGCCTCTTCATGATGATACACTTTACTTATGATGCTGCAATGCTACAAAAAGTTTATAGATATAAAACAATGTGAAGGAGATGAAATTATACATACAATTAATATGAAAACCGGAGAGGAAAATTAAAAAGTGTACAGCATACTGATAGAAAGAGAGAGAAGTCCAATGAATAGGGAGAAAGAAAAAAACTATTTTTGAAAAGTTAAGGGAAAGTGAAAAGTATAAAAGCATTTTGAAATATTTTCTTGGGTTTAAAATACCAAAGTATCAATTCAAAATTATTACTCTGAATTAAATTATATATATGTCATATTTTTGTCACGTAAACATTTTAAAAAATTAGCTTAAGGACTAAACTTAATGCTAAGGACAATAATTACTTATCAAAATATTTCCTGTTTAGGTAAGCACTCCATGAGTAGTCAATAGACTCAAAATTGATTCTGGCTTCCATATCATGAGATCATTTATTATAATTAATAATATATACATTAGCCTGTCCCGTTTTTAGATCAATCGCTCCGATTTTCTGCTCCAAGCAATTTTATGCTGCGTTGTATTGAAAAATGAGATTGAGAAAGTAACATCCTTCAAAGGTCATTTTGTGACTGCACAAGCCACTCAAAGTTTCAAAAGGCCATTTTTGAGGTCAAAAATGACAATTTTCAAGTGGCTTGTGCTGTCTGAGTTTTAGTGATATCAAGTTAAAAACAATAACTAAGGATAGCTTGAAGTCTCATCTTTCAAAAATTTTGGAGCAATCAAGCAAATAAATATTTCTTGGGTTTTAGGCCCATTAAGTAGGCCTCTTTGGCCCAAAATAGTTTTGTTTTTTTGCTAATATTTGCCCTAAAAAGTATCTGAGCAATTTTGTTATGTTATAATAAAGTGATTTGTCGTATTATGATGCAATTTTGTGCAGTTTTTCATAATGATCACAATGATATTGACATTTTTATGGATAATATTGTTTTTATTCTTATGAAATATTGTATGTTTGCATAAAGAAAACGCTATTTATACAACAATATCAGTTATATTCTTATGGTATAATTTTTTACTATAAAAAAATATGGTAAAAATATATATCACTAAAACTCAGGACATTTTTTTACCTCAAAAACGGCCTTTTTGAAACTTTGAGTGGATTGTGCAGTCAAAATAAATGACCTTTGAAGGCTGAAATTTCTCAATCTCATTTTTTCAATACAACGCAGCATAAAATTGCTTGGAGCAGAAAATCGGAGCGATTGATCTAAAAACGGGACAGGCTAATATACATATATGTGTGTATATATACAGTATATATATATATATATATATATATATATATATATATATTCAGGGTCCCCCGGTAATTGGCGCGAAATTAAAATTTGTGTAACTTAGTTATTAGATAGATATCAGACCAGTAGTTATACCAGTATAAAGCATTGGGTTACTCTATACAGCCAGTTTTTGAGAGTGGTCTGAGAGTGAACACAGACATTTACCTGGATGTAATGGGCAAAGTGATCATGCACTGGATCAGGAGGTCGCAGGAGATCGTCCTTGGGTCTGCCAGCAAGACTCTGCACCCTGCCATGTCTCTGTTATATTTCTCTAGTGGCTGCAGGAGAACACCTACGACATGGTTGGGAATGAGATTTGACCTCCCAGCAGCCTAGACCTTCATACAATGGATTAATTTCTCTGGGGTGATCTTGAAGGACGGATTAATAGACATGCACAACAAGAAGGCCTCCCATACCTCTATCAGATGGAGATGACGTCCATGGACAGAAGGATGCTAAAGAAAGCCTGCGCCGCTTTCAGGGACGCATAAAGAAAGTTATTGACGCTGAGGGAGATATTTTAATATTCCTATAGAAGACATCCTTACCGTTCAAATGTACTTTATTTGAAATACATATCTGTATTTATAACATAGTTATTCAACTTTTTGTGTAAAAGAGTTTTCGCGCCAATTTCATCGGGGGACCCTGTATATATATATATATAATATATATATATATATATATATATATATATATATATATATATATATATATATATATATATATATATATATATATACTCTCATGTTCAGAAATATCGTTTGAATTATGGATTGCGAGTAAGTTTTTCTCAACAATTAATATAATGTGTCATTCACATTTCAAGTATATTTCATAGGATGCATGCCAAGTATAGTGAAAGAAGAAAAAAAAAATGACTTTGACAAATGAAATATATTTGATATATTAAAGTTTTAATTTAGTTATTAATAATAATCAGGTTGATATTTTAATAGGCTGAGATGCAAGATGTTTTTTTTGCATGTATATATCAGAACCAATAGAAATATTCAGAATATGTCGTCCATGTTATTGTGATTATTCAAATCAATGTTATTATTGTTTATACATACGAAGAATTGAGTGTACAGCGTGTTTCTTCTTCTTCTGTTTGTGTTCTTTTCATCATACTCACTTAGAAATACACGTTGTATTTCTTTACTAAATATGTATTCGTGTATCTCTTCTATCCGGACTCCTTTGTCGATACTAACACGATACACCTGGGACAAAATATATTTTCACAGCTGGTAAGTGGTGTGCTCATATCATACCAAGTGCTCAGGGGAGTTGAACAATGAGGAATAACAAAAAATTGATTCTCGCCAAGGTTGTATATACAAAAATACAAGATATGTTTATTTCATGATAACGTAATAAATCTTAGGATTATTGTTCATGTTATCAAACATATATTGTAATGATAGAATTTTGATGATAATTTCGAGGAAAAAATAATTACTTAAAATCGGTATCTTTAAAAATCACTGACAAGCAAAAAGTCATCTCTATTAGCAAATTGACTCTACCTTGTATTTGAATCAGGAAACGACCAGGACACTTTTTTTCGCCGGGACCCGGACGGGACTTAAATTTTTCGTCATTTGAAAGTGACGACGTTTTTGTTTAGAAAAGAATTCTAAAAAAAAGTGACGACGGTTTTTTAGAAAATAATTTCCTAAAAAAAGTCCGGCCCGGTGATTTTTAGACCCCGGGCCGGGACATTGAAAAAACAGCCGGGACCTGGACCGGGACACTGAAAAAACAACGGGATCTGGGCCGGGACACTGAAAAAACATCCGGGACCTGGGCCGGGTACCCGTCGTTTCCTGATTTGAATATACTCAATATTCGAGCAAACTTAACAATAAACAGACTTTTTGACAACATATTTTTTGCATCTGATACTCAGAGTGACGATCCATTTATCGGCAGATATGAATAAACAAAATAATTTTTTTTTAAATTTTACAAACAATAAATAACAAATTGGAAGTACAATTCTTATTGTATCTTAAATATATAGATCGAGGCCCATTATAAGAGACAATGTGTGCTTCACTCCTCAACAGGAGCGAGTGAACTTTTTTTAAATATTCCCACTCCTTTTCTTTCAAGCAATCACGTTTAAGACAAAGAAATCAAGATAAATTTTATATTTCATTATAATTACGGGGTTGAATTCATATACATATAAACTCTTATCCTCAGTTGGTATCGCTCTATGTTTTAACTTAATAAAACATTTGTATCTCTCAATAAATATTTATTTCCGACTGCTGAAGACTGTTTTATAGTTTAAAGTTTTTTTATTCTTTTAATTTTCATGTTTATTCATGTGATAAGCATTTTTATCCAGAAAAAATAAGAAATACTCATATATATAGATTAAAAAAGTCATTTTCATTCATATGAAAATATGCTAACTTGTTATTATATTATAACAAACTCGAATAGCTTATTTTCAACAATAAAACTATAAAATATGAATTAAAAAAGGGCTTTTAATATTTACCTTATTATTTATAGGATATTAAAAAATTATTAGAAGTAATGCCATAAAATACTGATAGAAATTAATCTAAAACACTTATAAAACTATTTAACTCGCCACTTAAGGTCAGCTTCATCTATTCAGATAAGTATTTAATACAACTTCAATGCTTAGCTACGTGCTAGTCGCTTCAAACCTATTGAAAGGATCATCTTGGCTAAAGATCTCAATGGGGGAAAAGTGGACTATGATATCCTAAAATGCTGCTAGTCTTGTGTCCTTTGGCTTAGAATTTGACAGCTATCATTGGGTCTCAATGCAGAAACGTATATTGTCACACATTAAGAAAACAAACTCTTTAAAAGTGTCTGACTCTCTATGTATGTTTGCGATATGAAATATTTCGTCGCAGGTTTATATATGCATCACTTTCTACTAAGTAATTGATACAGAAGTCCATATTCATAAAGATCATGTAAGTCGATGCTCCTCCATCAAAATCCCGGATTTAGGAGCGCCAACGTGGAAATGGGCTGGCGATATACATAATTAAATATATGCCTGAAAGATCGAAGCTCTACATAACACTATCAAAAGGATTTTAAGAAGACATCGTGCATTTTTAAACCAATCTAAAAATTATTCGTCCTTTTATATAAGGTTATTCTTCAGGGCAGTAAATTTGAACTACAAAGTTCATTTATGAATTTTCCCAACTTCCCTGAATAGTTTTACTCTGTTTCTGTATATAATTTTAGTGTATTTTATTTTTACACTGTATGAAATTTTCGATGTTAAACGAATAAAATGTTTTTAACCGAAAAAGTCGATGCTTTATAAACATTTAGGCCGTCATTCAAGTAGGAAGTTGAACAATCCTTCATCTCCGCTCCCTATGCTTTTTTTAATACGACATAGAATGTTAGAGCAAATCACATTTTTCACAGCTCAAACACAAGAATTTGATCTGGAATTCCATCCACTTGTGTGTTACACACACTTTGCACCCTTTTGTGGCCAAGGTATGAGCAAGTTCAGGAACTGAATTACCATATAAGTTGTTTTCAACTAAACCAACTCATTTGGCACTTAAAGTAACTCCTCATAACGTCTCCATATCAGAAACTTTTACTAGGGGGGAAAAAAAGGTTTCCGCGGTTTATTTTCTTATTTCTTCAATGTGTTGTTGTTGTTGTAGACATGGATATACTTCTATCATTTACTCTCATAATGTACAGAGATCTTGGCAATGGAGTATACTTACTCTTCATGAAGGGGTTAATAGAGGGAACGTCTTGGCAAGGAGCTTTATTAAATGATGGGGAGAAGACGTCATTAAATAAATGAATATGGTATGAAGTTATGGAAAGGTCTACTCTCAAAAAAATGAGATAAAATGTCAAAGTAAATAAGGAAAAACTACGTTTAAAAAAATGTGAAAATATGTTTTTTTAAAGAAAAATAATAAAATGTGTCGATATTGTATTTAAGCTTCTTTATAAATAAATAATGAAAAATAAGTTAGTGGTCATCGATATCTAAAATTATATTTCTTTGTTTTAAACCCATATTAAAACTACAATACACCAGAACTTACTCTAGTATCAGCCGGTAGAAGTCTACTTGAAAGTAAAATCTATGTTTTCCAACATTTAAACTGAGCCACCGCCGTTCTTTCAGTCATTTTCCGAGTTGTGAGGCCGCAAGAAATGATATGACATTTTTTATGTCTATCTGTTGTTGCGTGCAGACGTGCCTTCAGTGTGCTCTTTTCTTTTTGTGTCATTATCTTCGGAATATCTCTATGATCTTTTACCAATAACACTTGTGTCCTCATCCTTTGAAGCAAGGAATATAGAATACCAGGTAGGTGATTTTTAAAAAGTAGCGCGACACTTAATAAAAAGAATGTACCGATGATGTCATAGTCTCTTTTATGATCGTATTTTTTAAATTTACTTTCAGTCACGAAACCTCCACCAATATTAAAAAGGGACATGAAAAAAATGGTATTCTTTCAACATAACATTGACTTTAATGACTTCGTGGCTGTTTAATGCTTTCAATGCAGAAAAATCCTTGAGATTATCAACCATTATTTGACCGTTGTACATGGAGCTGAGGCACGCTGGGCCCAGCTAACTATTTAAAAGAACAAAAAAAATAGAAGTCTTATATCAATCTTTAACATCAAATTATTAAACTGTTATTTGAGAAGTTTCTATGAGAGTTAATTTATTTTGTCCATAAAAGGTAGATGTCCTTATTATTATGCTGTATATTTCATGATTTGCGGATAGAAAAAGAAGGTGATATAAACAAATATCCAACTATGTCATATCACTTCTTCACATTATTTACTTTACTTTTGACAATTACATCACTGGAGAGTTTATAACTTTTCTTTCTTTCTTTTCTACATAGCATTATTTTAATCATCCTTTAATAAGCGATAATTTTCTAAAAATACATGATTTTCGATTATTTCAGATTAATAAATGACAATTTAAATATTCATTAAAATATAATTCATTTTTGTTTGTAAATCCTCTTAATAATTAATTTATAATTTAAGAAATATCCCCAGCTACCACGGCAGATAAGTCGGACCAATGACGACTGAGAGCACGCCGGGGATTTATAAAAGTTTATTAAGTAAAAATTATAAATGTAACATACCTTGTATTTTATATACCTTGCTTTGAAGAAACTTCTTGTACTTCGGAAGGGACCTGATCGCGACAACTTCGTACTCGGAGGTCTTCCCTGGTCTGAAGGATCCCAGAAGGAGTGCTCGTCTTCCTTTTATTGCCTAAGTATCTGCGTAACTTCTTAACTTGCCTTGATATTGTGTCTTCGTATTTTATCTTCTTTTCTCCCTTTTGAGGGTGAGCGCTTTTTTATTTTCCTTTTATCTGTCAACTTCATCTAAATCCAGATGCAAGAAGAGCCCAAACCGTCTGATGAAAATACTATGAATTCTTCTCGTTCATCTGATAATGAAGATTTATGGCTCTGTTGTTTTCTGAGAACGCGTTCTTCTCCGATCAACTAATACTTCTTCTCATCTAAAGACTCTAATACCATTGGATCCTGTTCATCAAAAGAAACTTCTGATACCTTAAGAGAAAAGAAACGTCAAAAACATGTAAACAAATGTCCTACAGCGGAGCTGTTCATTCATCCTTGAAAAAAATTCATTTAAATTTATTTCTGATGGAACTATTAACGACTCAATTGGATGGAAAATTTCTGTCTATTTGCGCAAAGAATAGATGAACGCAGCCCCCTGAATAAAAGCCAAATGCATCCCGGCAATCTTGCTCTGATTGCTACTGACATCCTTAAGTTAAATCCTAGTGAAGTGCATAGTATAATTGGGATAGACCCCATCGTCCCCTCATTATTACACGTCAAAAAATCTCAATGGATAGAATTTCCAAAGAAATTACTCTTCCTGTCAAGGTTGACTTGAAAGATGAGGAAAACATTCCTTCAAGGTCATGATTGATTGTCGCAAGCTTATGCTTGTAAGGGATGGCGATCATACTTTTCATATTACGTTAAAATATGTTATGGAAAAATCTGCGAGCAGGCTTTAAAATCTATGCTAGAACCATTCTGTAATGTAAATTCTTTTCAAATTGGAAGGGCATCAAAATCTGATAAGACTTTTTTGAAAAAGTTATATATCTTTAATGATACTAATTATCTTCACTGGAACACAAAACGATCAGATTTGTCATTAATGTTACTGGAAATCCCAAAAACATACCTTCACTGATCGCCTTTGGTGAAGAAATTGAAAGTTTGGAGATCCTTTGGCAATCACGACAATGCGGTTATTGTTTTATTTTGGACATTATCGGTCCTCTTGTAAAAAAAACCAAGTCATTTAGTGATTAAGGAATTAATTATATAATATTTTGATTAGCTTTATAATTAATGACTTTAGTTCAATAATGAATACAAGTAATAATAAAACATAGAACTTGTGTAGTATTTCAATTGTTTGTCCGCTACTGAATCAAATGATTTTATTAATTCTTGTTTTAATAAATATAATGGCTTACTATGATATTATATTGTTTATAAAGAAAGCAAATATTTATGTATTCAAAATTAGTTTCATAAATAGTCCCAATAATGAAAAAAGTGTGATCCGTCATAATAAAATGTAGTCTTTAATAAAGTCAATGAATTGAACCATACGATTAGTCCCCTCCAATTGTTGTTTAGATTCTGGTTACTTCATGCATTGAATATATTCTTTGATTGTGGCTCACTAACAGTTACAAAGAAAGTGTGATAAATAAACTTTGGAACAAGCTCTTGATGGCATAAGCTAGAACTTAAACATATTAAATAAACCAATACAAGATTTAAAAAACTCTTTTCTAAAGTACCATTGCGGACCCTTTTCCCTATTCGAGACTGTAAAATAATTACATGGGGAGATAAGACGTGACATATATGTATATATTATCGTCTGATTCACCTTCTATATTTATAACCATAATTAAATCAGCCATTGTGTTTATTAAAAGAACAGAGCTTACTTTGAGGATTGATTACGAGCCCGAAGAGTCGAAACTAAAATAAATTATGAATTTATAGACAAATCATCTTTGACAAATCTTACTGCTTCATAGGTTTTTTCGTTAAAAGAACCCATTAAAAGTTGTAATAAAACAGAGTACACAAGTCAAAATATTCCACTCAAATACTGTTAGCCTCACATTACAAATCATACATTCCCATCCATGTATATAAAAATTAAAAATATGAAGGCAGCTCGATAGCCGTGCGTGTTAAGGCGTGTTCAACTCTCAATGTTGGGGCGCAGGTTTGAATCCCGAGAGGGGATGGTCTTTATGGTCTACTTCATTGATAAGATCCTAGTTCGATGAACTAACATTAATACTATAATGCTTATTTATATCCTGTCGGATGCAATTCTATCGAACCATATAGGCAAAATAAATAATAAGTTTCCCCATGTTTATAAGGGAAACAAATAGGATACTAAAATTATTTTTTATCTGATAAAAGCAACAAGATTTTAAATGTTCTAGTTTCTTGGTTATTCAAATTTTAAGCATAAAAGTTAGGCAAGTGTGTAACGTAAAATACAAGAATCAACAATAATATTTTTAAATTTTGTCACAAAGTGACAATACAATTTTTTTATAAGACATTGGTTAAGGATATATATATTCATATATATTTATATATGTGTGTGTGTTTGTATGTGTATACATATAAATATCTATATAAATATATAATATATATACATATATATATATATTCTCCACGAAATTCGTCGGGAAATTTATATTTAAGTTAATTGTGGCGTAACCTGACGTTCTGCATAGGAAAATTGGTTAAATAAGAAAATGTTGTTGCACTGACTCGCCACAGTTATACCTATTTAAGCAAACATATATAAAATAGGTTAAACAAAAAATCTGTTCATGCATATTAATATGTTTGTTTACTCAAAAAGCTAATTCGTTCCTTGAATATCATACTGACTCAAATATAGAAATAGTGTGTAACATATATATGTTTTTTTTGTTTATTTGTTTTTGTGTACTAAATATGTATAAGGAAAAGTCGATATTATATGGTGCCCTATTTTTTTTTAGTTGTGTGTGAACACAGTTATTAGATGCAGATAATAATTTAGAATATTAAAAAATAATATACAAACAATCCTATGCAACGAATGAGTGTCCTAAATGTTACAGAGATCTCTAAGCCGCACTGAGACTTTGTTCTAGAACTTAGTTGATGGAAAAAATAGTAGATAATAATTAAATACATTGTTTTCATTCTTGTTTATATGAACTAGAGGTGGACTGTTGGGTTTGAGCCCGATATATTACTAATTATATATATACCTATATATATAATATAATATTGCTTTGATTGCATTTGGAACTAGAGGCATATATACACTCCGCGATGTGTACCTCCGCCGATCCCCACAACATTCCCTTTCAAACATTCTCCCTTTCACACGCCCCGATTTTCTATCTCTAATCATTGTTTCCTCTCTGTTAGCTCATTTTGCATATTAAAAAGCACTCAGAGACGGAAGAGGAAGAAGTTTAAGCTACGTCACTGAGTTAACATATCCGGAGCTGATATATGACAATAATACGTTCAATGAATATTTTTTTTAGCGTTTGTTCTTTCCTACTCCCTGAATAGAGACCCCCATTTCATTATTATTATAGTAGTATTTTGCTCATTTTGCATATTAAAAAAGCACTTAGAGATGCCAAATTTAATCACTTGTTTCTTTTGGCATTTCCAACAACTCCACAAAGTTTCATTCGAATTTGTTCAGTACTTTTTGATTATCCTGCTGACAAACTAACAAACTAACAACCAACAAACGCCAGTGAAAACTAGAGGCATATATACACTCAAGAGTGTGTACCTCCGCCGATCCCCACAAACATTCCCATTCAAACATTCTCCCTTTCACACGCCCGATTTTATATCTCTAATCATTGTTTCCTCTCTGTTAGCTCATTTTGCATATTAAAAAAGCACTCAGAGGATGACGGAAGAAGTTTAAGCTACGTCACTGGGTTAACATAGTCCTGAGCTGAACCTAAAAGTCCTAAATTCTTGGATGGAAGTTACATTTTTTTTCGTTGCATTTTTTAGCCACAGTCTCGTTCATAATGCTTGTAGGGCGGCCTCGAACTCCGAGTGCTGATGATAAGGAAGAAAAGAGGAAGGAACGAAAGAGAAACTGGGCGACGAAGCAAAGGAAAAAGGAGAGGGGGAGGAGAGGAGAAGGACATTGACTTCTTCGGCGGAGGTAATAACTGATATTCAACTGAGAAGAAGCATCCCACTAATTGAAAACATCAGTATGTATTTAAAAGGATGCCACACGAAGTAACAATGAATTATTCTAAAATACTATCTTCATTCTGTTTATTACATTATTATTGCGTTTACCGGTTTTTTGCAAATTTTCCCTTTTTTACTTTACCTATTCATGGGATCAATATTAATTCCCTCCTTCTTTTCCTTGTTTCATCATTTAATGTTTTATTTGTTTGTTAATATTGATTTGTTTAGTTTGAATATGTATTTATTTTGTTTATGTTTATTTCTCTACTAGTTTACTTATTTTTTTTTTTTGTGGATGCATTTTCCTTGATATGTTTTTTATATTTTGCTTATTTCTATATTAACCTCCGCCGAAGGAGGTATTGTTTTCACTTGCGTTTGTTGGTTTTGTTATTTGTTGTCAGCAGGATAACTCAAAAGTACTGAACGGATTCGAATGAAACTTTGTGGAGTTGTTGGAATGCCAAAAGAAACAAGTGATTAAATTTTGGCATCTTAAGTGCTTTTGGGGTCTCTATTCAGGAGTAGGAAAGAACAAACGCTAAAAAATATTGATTGACGTATATTGTTCATATATCAGCTCAGGACTATTTAACCCCAGTGACGTAGCTTAAACTTCTCTCCTCTCCCGTCTCTGAGGCTTTTTTAATATGCAAAATGAGCTAACAGAGAGGAAACAGTGATTAGAGATAGAAAATCGGGCGTGTGAAAGGGAGAATGTTTGAATGGGAATGTTGTGGGGATCGCGGAAGTACACACTCTCTGATGTATATATGCCTCTAGTTTCACTGGCGTTGGTTGGTTTGTTTTTTTGTTTTGTCACACTATAACTCAAAAAGTGCGGAACGGATTCGGATGAAACTTCGTGGAGTTGTTGGAAATGCCAAAAGGAACAAGTGATTAAATTTTGGCATCTCTGATGCTCTTTAAGATGCAAATGTGACTAAATACAATAAATATTTCAAGTTAGCCTACTCTGCCAATAATGTCGCTGTGCTGGCTCTCAAAGAGGAGAGCACAGCACACGACATCTATTGGCAAATGACCAAAAGACCAAGTGATTCATTTGTGGGGATCAGCGGAGATTCGCACTCTCTGAGTCCTCTAGTTCTTTATTATTTTTTTAAGATTTGAATGTGTATTTTATATATATTTGTATCACTTTTAACAAAACACTCTGAAACAACCCACATGAATACCATGAAGTAAAATTGTCGCTCTCAAAGGATTCCCCAAGCCCCAATGAAATAACTATTACACACCTTTGTGTGTGTAATAGTTATAACTTGTTGACACGTTGAGAAGGAAGTCTCGCATAGCAACAGAAATGTATAATTTTCCTCATTTCCCTCGGAAAGTATTTGTTTCTGAAGACAATAAATATGCACTGAGTAGAATAATGACTATAACATGTCTCATCACCAGACTGTAGTATATAATAAAAATTAGATTGTATATCCAATATGGGGGAAAAGTTTAATAATAGGCAGAAAACTTGCAAAAAGGCTGAATATATATAAAAAATGCATTCTGGGCGAAAAGTGACGACGTTTTAGAAGCTAAATAAATGTGTATATATGTTCTTCTGAATATAAATGACCGCATCAACATTATCATAATGAGTATAAATACCGTGCTCTCAAGTTTGAGTGATTCAGAGTGAGATTTAACCAGCGTTCAAATATTTAAAAAAGTAGTGATGACGTTTTTTTTAGAAAAGAATTTCCAAAAAAAGTGATAACGTTTTTTTTAGAAAATAATTTCTGAAAAAAGTGACGACACTTTTTTTAGAAAATAATTTCCAAAAAAGTGACTTTTTTTAGAAATAATTTCAACGAACGAACCGTGATAATTTAATTGCGTGATAAATCCAATGCGTGGCGTGTAAGCGGGGGAAATGCGTTGAAACACACCAATTTCGTGAGCCCTGGAAATTGGCGATAAATATGCAAAATGCGGGCCAAAATGGTTATATAAGTTAAAAGGTCGTTTATGCCCCGAATTGATTTACCATATTCCTGGTTAGGCCCTGCTCATATTATGTTGTGATTGTCTTTGGGCTGTAACATATATCTAAAATGTTTATTGTTTGGCGTCCATAGTGTTGGAATAAATTCCGTATGAGACAAAAACATGGTAAAAAAACTACGTACCTTTCCCCTTTTCAAAAAATCATGTATCTCCCTTTTGACTAAAAACTTACATTATTGAAAATATGTCCCTTTCCTCCCGTTACATACTTTTCTTACATTTATATTTATATAGCTACAATTAATTGCATAAATAGCTTATTTTTTTGAGAATTACTTTTAGGTTCTGCCTAGTTCTAATTGAAGTCCGCCTTTTTAGTCCACTTCTTCCATGCGTGACTTACCCGTCAGGCAAAAAAAAAAAACCCACCTTTTTGTTAGTTCTTTTACATATACCCCCAGCGATTCTGGTCATTTTTTGATGCTGAAAACGAGGTATCTAAATAAAATGTCGCTAGCATTGTTAGAAATCGTACGTCACTGGGCCAAGTTTTCGTTATGAAAAACGTTCTTGCAGTTATTACTTATTTGATAAAAAAACTAGTTTTACAAAATTTAGCTATGATTAATTGATGACTTTGTTATTTTTTGCAAATTCTCGTCAATAATATTTAGTGCAACACATGAACATAAGTGCTGACGCACCAACCATTTTTAAATACAGCTTCTACTAGGGTTTTTATGTTTCAATAAGGAAAAAGGAAACTTGGGTACTCATGTTTATTTGTAAGTTATCTTATTTACAACTGTTTACAGGTACACTGTACATACTCCGGGTCTGTATTTCCTGTAATGCTCAGCTTCCTTTCAGTTCCCTAAAATATTAAAGTTTTTGTAATGCGATAAGTGCCAAAATTGTGTAATATTAAAGTGAATGACAAAACAATTAAATAATTATGATTAGTATTTTTTAATGCCGAATAGAGGAAAAGTTATATATATATATATAAATGGATTAGTATTGAACGAGATAAATGAAAATAAAATATGTATTTCATATTTTCATGGATATTTAAAAAATCAGTAAGTTGGTCATTGTATTTCAAAAACACATAACTTGTAGTGTTATCTGTACCGCTTGCGATGTAACGTCATTAAAACCACACGGCAAACGATAAGTCATATGTTTCGTGAAATATACCTTTGTATATGTCAACCGCCAAAATGAATGTGAACTGAATTTTTAACATGGATGATTAATGGCTAAATTTGCATTTCTCATAGTATGAAGATATTTTAATAGAAAAGAAAAAATGCTAAATAATAAAAATAATATTTTTTACAAAATATACTTTCACTGATAGGGACTATTTTTCTACGTTCGATAGTCAGTGCGATGATCTACTTATCGTAAGATATGAGTAAACACAACAAACATACTTTTTTATAATGAAATGTTGCTTTATTTGATTAATAGATGGAATAGGAGAAGTCCATTTAGGGGATTCGCCAATGACGTCATGGATGTATGCAATGACGAAGAGACAATAAGTGTTTTTTTAGGATGAATTTCTTCTTTCTGAATACCTGATGTTCATTCCTCATCAGCTGCCGGAAGTGAAGTTAATCTATTACTTCTTTATTATTATTATTCCCTTTACTTTAAAACAAAAAGTTTAAAGTTTAAAACACGACTTTTTTCGTGTTCTTATTATAACTCTGATCTCTGCGTACATTTCACAACAGCAGTGAGGTAAGGGATACCTTATTTCATAATAATATCAACTGTTTATTTACTATTTATTCCTGCTTTCTTCTACACCAATCACGTTAGAGAAAGAGGTCCCAGAGTATTATCCCTTAAAAAATATATACATATGAGTAATATCCATCTCACTCCCTCCTTTTGTCCTACTCTCCCATATATTCCCCATTTCTTAAATACATTCTAGATAAGACAAAAGAGATGCCGCCTCAAACAAGTATGTACACAAATAACAAATTAAGTGTAATAAAAGCAGTTTGTTGGCCTTCTTTCTCTCTATATATTTCTTCTCATTCGTATAACGCTCTCAAGAAAAGAAAAAGATTCGCTGGCCTCCTTTTGACGACCTCGTTTCTTATACGATATGTACTTATATATATGTGTATGTCAGTATGTTATTTTTTTTATAGGATACGATGTCCCATTTTGTGTCTTTTATGATTTGTTGCCGACTATAATATGTGGATTGTGTTTCTTGGTTATTTTTTGTATATATATATATATATATATATATATATATATATAGTATATTACCTATCTTTTTATACTTTCCTGTTATATTTATATTAATTATCAATTTGGTTATTGTATATATGTATTTGACAACAAATGAGAGATCTCCACTCTTATAATAAACGTATCGAAAAAGAAAATTGAGTTACAAACTGACAGTAATGACGTTTTTTCCTGAATCGGAGAGATTTATCATTTTGTTATCCCTAATTTGTGTCCACTCTTTTTAGTCCCTTCTACAAACTGTACTTTTTCCAAATTGTTTGTATCCTTCTTCTATGACGTCACAGAAAAAAATATATATGAATCAAAGCTAAACTAAGTCCCTCGCCATTGAATTATAAATATTTCATAAGTTAACCTCAAAGCCTCTTTCTTCAAGTAGGTCTTTCACAGAAAAAAATATCAATATAATGTATTGATGTCATTCAATCAATTGGAAAATGAATAATTAATTCGGGAGGATCTTTTTCCTCAGCTTCGTGTCTACATGCAATTATTATATAATTCACTCAGCATGCAAAAAACAAAGAGAATGTCATGATTAAGAGAAAGCTCTTTCATCAATAAGGAGAGTCTGAATGAGAAGCTCACGCCCTTCTCATCACCATTTGCAATAAAAATCATGATTTTTTCAAAATCTCCTTATTATTTAGATGATTATATGAAAAGTAAATATATTAAATAAACATTAGAGGGTTTTTGTACCTATATTGTTCGATATAATTGTATCCAACTGAATATAAATACATTTTATCTTTTCTGGTCACTTTTTGATGCTTTCACTTTATTAAAATACAGTTTTGGAGATATTTAATTCAATTTTTTTGTTACTATAACATTTATGATGTATGACAGTCTTTCTGACTGATGATGTTGTGTCTTCAATATTATGATATTCACGTCCCAATGTATGAATTCATTTAACGTGATCTCAGAATGGGTTTGTATAACGTTTCATTTGCCAGTTTAATATTAAATTGAGAGGTAAAGTAACTAGAATAGAGCTCAATAGTTTATGATTGTAGAGTTCATAATGGAATACTTTAATATTTATATTTTAGTTAGACAAACCTGGAGTTCAGATCCAAAAACATGTAATTCTTTAGGCTTATTCAATAAAGGGAATACTATTCTTCTACAACTTTCAGCCTGTAGGAATTCCAAGGATCCCAAATTAACAAACAAGATATTTTTTAGTCAATAATCCACCCTTTATATTTTTGAGTCTGTCTCAAAGAAGATTATAATAAAAATAGAAACAGAATGAATACGTGGAACCTGACGTCAGTGATGGAGGTGGAGCTCCAGTGACGTCAGCGTTGGAGGAGAAGCTCCATAGAGAATATAGAGTGCTGAAGCGGCCTTTGATACCCCTGAATATCGGGTTGTTTGTTAGCTCTCCATTGTTGGAAGAAGAACAGCGAAAAAAGGACCAAAGTGAGACTTCATATTTTTATTATGAAATGGAAAAAGTGACGTGACATCATGGAAAGATATATGTATATATTATAAGAAGGCTAACTTTCTCAAATAATGTTAGCGGTATTCATCGCTACCAATCGTTGCTTCTGCACTCTATGATCAAGTCGTATCCTCGCCAGTAACTTAGTATTGCAATTGTCGAAAGTATACTTAGGGAAGGACAAACTATTTCTTATAAATAGCAATCTAACAACTCCAATGACAGACAGTTTTTCAATTATCCCCAGTATTATTATTAATATAAAGGAAAGCTCCTCTCTTCGCTGAAAGGATACATTGCAACGGATTAAGATTTATAGTTTTCATAACATAAAGGAATGTCCTGGGTGTCGTCGTCTTTTTTTTTTTGATTAACTATTGTATGAGACACACAAATATGTATGTAGCCAGCATAGTAAAGAATATATCTTATACATCATGATAGAATATGATGTATATAAGATATATGATGATCCTTTGGGGAGAGAGGAACGAAATATATATATTTATTATTGGCTCATTAATTTCATTCCCAAATGATTAATTTTTCATCTTCATGGGGAAGAAGGAATCACGTACCTCAGAGAGGGAAGAGTGGGGGAAAGGATTAAGAAATAAAGACACAAAGAATTGAGGATACCCTCAATGACAATATTTTATTATTATTTGAGATGAGCATTCCTTAATTCCTTGAGCATTGTTTCTTTCTGATGGTGCTAGTATCATTCACTTATGTAAAGAATAGGGAGTAAAAAAGGATCTTTTAAAGCCCAAAATCCATAGAGATATAAAGAGCTGATTCCCTTCAATAGCAGAGAAACAACGTCGTTCAGCTGTATTCTGTGTGTCCAATATAAACAAAGTAATTTGATCTACGTCATGGTAAGCTGATCATAGAGGTAGATTATATCTCTATGATCAGCCTACGATGACGTAGATCAAATTACTTTGTTTATTTTGGACACACAAAATACAGATGAAGGGAATAAGCTCTCTATATCTTTTTATCTCTTTGCCAAAATCTGGAACAAAACCTGCTAATATGTGGAGATGGACCATCTTCCTACAAATCGAACGGAATCCACGGAGAGGAAAAGGAGGAGAAATTAAAAAAAGGTATTAAACTTACTTATCACACTTATATATTGTTAAAAAAATTAAAAATGGATAAACCAAATATATACGTCAATCACCAACATTCTTGGTCGAAGTGCTTGCAGACTAATCAAATACATACACAATACAAATGCATAGAAATGAAAGAAAGTGAGTCGCCCGAAAAATAATTAGGCTTTACAATTATATATATATATAATATATATATATATATATATAAGGGCTGTTCTTATTTTTCAAATGTTTGAAATGTTAGCAACACTGTGGTTTTTCTGTTTTTAGTGATATAACAAGACGACATACAAAGTTTGAACAAAATGGTCAACATTACGAGTTCGCGCAACGAGGTCAAAGTTTTAAAAATTTAGTAAAATATAGTTTTCCGCAAATTTCTTGAAAATGGAGGACGTTACAGACTTCAACAATAATTATTAATTTAAAGGAAATCTAATTTACTACCAGACCTATGTTTGATGTTTTTATTAAAACAAAGTTTTTTGTAAAAACAAAGAAAAAAGATGTTAGCATATTTCATAGCTTTTTTTGTATCAATTAACTTCACTCGCCTGTAGAAGATGACTTGTTCGCTTCAGAGTAAAATAGTATTTTTAAGTTTAGTAAACCTTTAGATGATAAATCCAAAAAATACCTTGGTTGCATTCTATCAATTCAGAATTCAGTACAACCTGAGTTTACATCATATGATTCAGAGCCTGTATTGACCTATAAGAAATCCATTATGAAAAAAAAAAAAATAATGTGTTTTCTTAGACTTGCGTCAAGGTATCCTCTCAAATTTTTACTTTGTCTCTGACGCATTTATAATCCATTATATGCGTCATTTTGTACGCGAGATATGTTTTTTTTAATGTTCATATACTTCCCACTTATTAAATTGATATGATTTAGAATACCAAAATATTAAAGCTGGTGTACAAGCTTTCATTTGATATGTTTGGTGTTCTAAAAACCGCTATACTTTAAGAGAAATAAGCAAATACATTTTTGCACGTACTCTCCCAAAAAAATTGATCTTTTGATATGAGAATATACAATTACCACTGGTAACTGCTGTTAGTGTTACCTGGATAGAAAGAGAAAGAAAAAGAGAAGGGAGAGATATTTTGCCTCACTTTCTCTCCCTTCTCTTTTTCTCTTCTCTTTCTATCCAGGTAACACTACAGCAGTTACCACATGGTAATCGTATATTCTCATATCAAAAGATCAATTTTTGGGGGAGAGTACGTGCAAAAATGTATTTGCTTATTTCTCTTAAAGTATAGCGATTCTTAGAACACTTTACTGTTTATTTATTTATATTTAACAGCCCAACTATTGGTTGTTGTGCTTTTTTCTACATTATGGCTTATGCATTAATATGATTACTCTTTATTGTAATAAAAAAAATAACCAATTAAACAAATAATTACAACATTTTTTTTTTTTAAAAACGTCAAGATGTTTTTTTAATAAATAATTATTAAAAATTTATTATTTACAAGTACCATCGACTTTATGTTCATGATATTGCTCCAAGATGTGTTTAAAACAGAGGAATAATAAATATTTTATTAATGTTTGTCTAATAGTACCATCGATGATATTACTGTTTGAATCAATGGCATAGCTGCAGGCTAATAAAGAGATTTCATGTATGTAGAATAAATATCCTATTTACACAATGTTTGCCTTTTGCTCTTGTTTGGAAGTCAAAAATGGCCTCAAGGAGCTTTTTCCACTCATTACGAGAGTATAATGTACTACTACTACTGTTGTATATACATATACTCCCTCTAAATATGAGCATATTAAAAACAATGCACTTCCTTGCTTGCTAGTCCCTGCTCTATACTCCTCCCTCATTATTACTTTAATGATCATAATTAAGGATTCATTTTCGATGCTGCATCGAGGAAGAAGGAAAGGCGTGTTGACTCGGAGCCTACAACTAGCAACCATCATATTACTTATTATCTTTCTAGCAGATTTAATGCCTTATAAATAATTTTGCACTCATAGAGCCACGAAAAGGAGACATGAGGCTCTCATGAGTTGTTTTCCTTATTAGGAGCTCTTATATTACATCTATAAAGTTCCACCACTCTTGTTAGACCTCCATATATTCAATATTCATCCAATCCACTTTAATTAGATACATATGTTAAATTTACTTTTCGCTTAAAAACACAAAGTAAATATAATAAAAAATATAAGTGGTGAATGATTTACTTTTTGTACCACGGTACACCTTTATTCACTTCATTTGTGCCGACACTCTATAACAAAAACATAAAGGAAAAATTAACAAAACAATGAACATCAGAATTATATTGCTAATTAATTACTTCATATGGTTATAATACATTAATGTTTTCAGTATGAAGGGTTTTTCTTGCTTCTCATTTTTTAAGAAGCATGAAATATTTGTTTGTTATAAAATTATTGGGGATTGATAAGAGCTAATGTATATTTATATTAAAAAATGTTAATAACAACATTCAAACAACTTATTCTCTGATTCTCAATTACTTTAAAATCCGAAAGAGGATTCTTTTGAGTCCCTAAAATTATCATTCTTAGAATTACTACGGTTTACGCTAAATATACATAAAACTAGAGGCATATATACACTCAGAGAGTGCAAACCTCCGCCGTCACGGGGTCCTTATGAGCCTTCCAAGGCGGATTTTTCACGACTGGGGCGGCGTAGAGGGACGGGGAGGGTTCCCCTCGACGAAAATTCCAAAAGGAAGACGCTCCCGGCACCCGATTTCACAGCACAGCGACATCGATTGGCAGAGTAGGCTAACTTGAAATATTTATTAGTATTTAGCTCGTTTTGCATCTTAATTCTGCACTCAGAGATGCCAAAATTTAATCACTTGTTACTTTTGGCATTATCAACAACTCCACAAAGTTTCATCCAAATCCGTTACGTACTTTTTGACTTATCCTGCTGACAAACAAACCAACAAACAAACAACCAACGCCAGTGAAAACAATACCTCCTTCGGCGGAGGGTAACAATATGGGGTAGGAGAATTAACAAATTTTAATTAGATTTTTAAAAATGTGCACAAATAAATTGTTTATTTTCATATACAACAATAAAGAATGTAAAACATTTAAACCATCACCATTAAAAAACCATTAAAATGGATGGTTTTCTCTAAGGCTAAGAAAATCGGAAATATTTTTTGTTGATGTGAGCCACTTGATTGCTTGTCAAGTGGGTCATTTCTGGTGAAATATTTAAAATGGATTTTATCATTATATAACAAAATTTAAAAAAGTTGAATTTTATATAAAATTATTTAACCATAACAACAAACACAAAAGATTAAACAACTTATTTACCTAAAGTATATTTAAGCAATACGGTGAAAATAAACAATCCATGCACAGGCATTCCCAGCGACCCAAATGAATAAAAATCATTTTCATTGTTGTAAGTCATGTACCAACTCATAATCGCTTTAATACAATAGTTTCCAGTGGATTACTAAATCCATGGGACAGGCGTTCTAGGGACCCAAATGAATGAAAATATTTTTCAATATTTTAAGTCCATATACATAATCATATTAATACAATAGATTGGATTCTTAATATATTAATTATGAGTATTTCATATTCCCAAAACATTCTTCATAAGCTTCCAAAACATGCTACTTTTATAAAAAGCTAATAAAAGTTTGGAATTATCATTTAGTGCTCTTATGTTGGAGTGTAATACCTCGCCGAAGGAGGTATTGTTTTCACGGGCGTGGTTTGTTGGTTTGTCAGCAGGATAACTCCAAAAGTACTGACGGATTCAAATGAACTTGGTGGAGTTGTTGGAAATGTCAAAAGAAACACAGTGATTAAATTTGGCATCTCTGAGTGCAGAATTAAGAGGCAAAATGAGCTAAATACTAATAAATATTTCAAGTTAGCCTACTCTGCCAATAGATGTCGCTGTGCTGTGAAATCGGGTGCCCGGGAGCGTCTTCCTTTTGGAATTTCCGTCGAGGGGAACCCTCCCCCGTCCCTCTACGCCGCCCCAGTCGTGAAAAATCCGCCTCGGAAGGGTCATAAGGACCCGTGACGGCGGAGGTTTGCAACTCTCTGAGTGTATACGAGTTATGCCTCTAGTTTTAGATTAAAATTTATATTTATGTAATTATTTACGCATGTGCTTCAACTCTTATAAAAAATGAAATACAAAAAACATGTATTAAAGTAGTTTACTTTTTTTCAGGTAAGAGTATTTTATAATCTCTAATTGGAGAATATTTATTAAATAACTCGGATTTATTCACCCTAAAAGTGGTCTATTATATTTGAATATTTAATAAGACATTATTGTCTTTTAGGTATTAGAACAATATATTTTTTGCGAGTTAACAAAACTAAAGCCTTCTGTTGTACTTATACATGTATATAAATAAAATATGATATATAAGCATTAACTGCTAAACTATGTCTCTAATGGTGCTTAGTAAATTGAAATTCATTGCAACAAAGATTGAATCTTGAATTTGATATATTTGATAAAATTAATGTGTGAAATATAATCTTTATTTATGTTTTTACATCACATTTGCTTAGGTTTCGAGGTTAATATCATTTTTTACTTAGTAAAAAACTAGTTTGGAGACATAAATTGAATGTATTTACTTTTCACTCACTTTGAAACATTCATAGAAAATTCGAATATAATAAATATTTATATACGGATTTATATTTAAAAAATCAAAACCATTGCAGATAACAACGTTTTTATTTATTTGCCATACAAATAAATTCATGTTTTTATGATAAAATTTCAATAATCGTGTTACTAATCACCACATGCACTTTTTACGAAGTCCAATCGATGAACTTAATTTTCCTTAAATTGGCTGAAACTGCAGCAATTTCACTTTTAATGTTTGTTCTGCGCATTTAAATAAAATAGGTGCCAAAGCTATAAAAATTCTGATCAAACCCTCATCACTATTGTAATGAATTTTATTAATTTGCATGCATAGATCAAGTTCGGCTCTATGATGAAACTACAATCAAGTAAAGCACAGCTGTCATGAAACCAATAACAAATATGATGTTGTTCTCGAAACCCATCACAATCATACTCTAATATTCGCCTCATGATACGAACTTCTTGAAACAAGCTTTCCTCGTGGATTTAAAGTTATTATTATATTTTTCTTTTGAGTAGTCATCGCAATCAATTTATATTTGAGATAATTCTTATAACGAAGGGGTATAGAAAATCTGCTGACTTTAATAAATAAAAATATGTGTATAAGAAGTTTGGCATTCATTATAGCTTGATTACGAAAGGGAAATACATTTTTTATTGCTGATATGGAATTGCATTCAAAGGGATGATGAATTATATATATTTTATATATATATATATTTATGTATATGTATACATATATATATAGTCCCGGCTGTTTTTTGAGCATCCCGACCCGGTGTCCCGGGTTTTTTAGACACCGGGTCAGGACTTCCATATTTTCTTTCATTCATTCATAAATTATTTTCTAAAAAAAAGTCATCACTTTTTTTGGAAATTATTTTCTTTAAAAAAAACGTCGTCACTTCAGAATATCGAAGGAACGAAAATATATATCAAGTCCTGGCCCGGTTTCGGCTCGGCCCAGCTTGAAAAATTTAAGTTCCGGCCCGGGTCCCGGCGAAAAAAGGTGTCCGGTCGTTTCCTGATATATATATATATATACATTTATACATATATGTAGTGATATCATTGCCAGTATTATCTGGTTTGTATGTCTAAAGTATTTTGTATGTTATATTTCTCTTTTTCTTTTTTTCTTTTTGTATATTTCACCCTTCAGTTATTATTTGTCCAATAAAGGAAAATCATGTATAAAACTGAGTGTCGTTTTGATGTGCCTCAGGGCAGTACAATGGTGACCCGACTCAGCGAGTCTACACAATTGGGGAGTCGGACGGAAAACCAATGGAGGATGAGTCAATAATCAGCCATGTTTCGGTGAAATTGCCTGCCTTCACTTCACCAGACCCACGAGTTACTTCATCCGCATCGAGAGCCAGTTTGAAATGGCACGGATAAGCAATGAAAGAACTAAATTTAATCATCTCCTTAGTGCAATGCCCGAAAAAACTCTTTATAAGATCCCTGCCTATGTCTTTTCACAATGCCAAAAGTCCACGGACCCATACACGGAACTTAAGAACAAATTAATACGTTTATGTGTTGGCTCGAAACAGCAATTGGTGGCAGATCTGGATGAGCTGCTCAGCAATAAGCACAATATCTCAGTCAGCGAAATGGAGGCAAAGGCATGGGATTGCATGGACGAAATCACAAAGAATGGGACTAATTTAAAAGAAACTCTCGCTAAACACATGGTCTTGGGGTGTCTTCCTTCACACGCCCGCCAACATCTCACTCAAGGATTTGAAGTACTACCTTACGAAGAATTCATCGGTGTGCTAAGACGGAGGAGAAGCTGGCCGTGAGTAATATCAACAACGATTGTGAAGAAAATATCAATATAGCCTACAGAAGAGAAGAAACCTTCTATCCCTAGACGTAACACTCACGGCACGCCCTTCAAAAATAATTATTATTTATGTCATTCCATGAACAATATGGTATAAATTCCTATCGCTGTCTCACTCCCCATATATGTTTCAAATTGTTATCGAATGATTCAAAAAACTTTGTGAGCGCCGAGAATTCTCGGCGTTAAATCAAAATAATTTATTATATTCAAATAAATGTAAAAAAATTAAAAAAGTTTTTGTCCAAAAATGTTTATCAACTAGCAATGACCCCTACAAAATTATTGAAATTTAATTGTAAATTGGTGGACTCCACTACAGGTTTTCAAAGATCAGTGACTTTTTTGGTTGATACTGGGGCTGAGAGATCGTTGATTCCTTATACTGAATCCGTGTCTGAATTCGGTGATTCTAATGTTAGACTTCTTGCGGCTAACCCTCAAGTTTTGAAAAGTTATGGTTTTTCAGATCAAAAAATAGAACTACCAAAATAGGGGGCTTTTTAGTAGACATTTGTTGTTGCTGACATTAAATTTGGTGTGCTGGGTCATGATTTTTGAGAGCCAATCGTTACATTATTGATGATTTTTCATGATAGGTTACAACGATTCAGTACAATTAATAATATCAATACTTATTCTTGCCCAATGCTTTTAAAATAGCGTCTGAGTTTCCTGCTTTGGGTGACATTGCCTTCAAGGGAAATAGTTTACATGGATTTATCATTCAATGAAACTACAGGAATGCCAGTACACTCAAGACCTAGACGATTTAACCCAGAGAGGGAGACAATAATCAGAAAGGAATTAGATTCTTTAATTGAAAAGGGGATTATAGAACCATAAAAATCTTGTTGGTCCTCTCCCATACATTTGGTGCAAAAACAAAGCGGTGATTGGCGGATGGTTGGCGACTATCGGTTGTTAAATAATATTACAAAACCGACAAATACCCTATGCCTTCCATACAAACTTTTAGTAATAAAATAGGAGAAGCTTCATTTTTCAGTAAGCTAGACCTTCTAAAAGCTTATCACCAAATACCAATGTTCGAAGCAGATAAAGTTAAACTTCAATCTCAACTCCTTTCGGCCCATTCCAATATAAGCGCATGCCCTTGGCTTAAAAAAACGCAACCAGTTCTTTCCAAAGAATGATCGATAAAGTTTGGGACGTATTTCTGGCTGTTTTGCTTATGTTGACGGCATTCTTTTGTTTTCCAAAATGGAAAGAGAACATCACAGTTGATATCAAACGTTTTGTTGACATTAAAAAACAATGGTCTTGGTTATAATGCAGACAAAAGTGAATTCTGTAAAAATGAGATAAATTTTCTCAGTTTTATAATTTCCAAGGGAGGAATTTGTCCCAACAATTAAAACAATTAAAAAATCCAGAAACTGTCAAAGAACTTAATGAACTCATAGGTTTGGCTAACTATTATAGGCCTTTCATTCCTCAATTATTACAACCTTTTTATGATGTAACTAAAGGAAAAAAGAAAAATTCATCCATTAAATAGGATTCTAATTTAGACAGGAGATTTAAGGAATTTAAAGATGGAATGGATAAAGTAACAACTCTTGCTCATTATATCCCCGATCAGGGGTTAAGATTGAGCGTAGATGCATCCGACGAAGGTATTGGGGCTGTACTTGAACAAGGACAAGGATTCAAGTTTCGACCATTGTCATTTTTCAGTCGGGCATTGAAAGAAAAAGAAAAAAAAGAATCTGCCTTTGATTAGCAGTAAGAGAAGCTCAAAGACATTTTGATCATGTGATTGAGGGCAGGAATCTGATGTGTTTCACAAATCACAAACCTTTGATTACTGCACAATTTACAAAAAAACCAAAATGGCCAAGTAAGTACTTTCGATACTTTGCTGAGTTAAGCGAAAGAAATTTAATTCTCCGCCATATTTCGGGAAAAGATAATGTTCCCGCTGATTTTTTGTCAAGAATAAATTTGCTCAAATTAGATTTTATTGATTGGAAAGAGTGGTGCAGGGAACAAATAAAAGAAAATATGAAAACTCACTATCCACTGGCAGAGGTAATTTAATAGACGATTATGGAATTTTGTGTGAAATAAGAGCAAAATATGGTAGACCATTGGTTCCTAATAAATTGGGACTAAAATATTAGGAATTTTTATGGTGAATCACATAGAGGAATAAAAAATACAAAATAATTACTTTTGGAATTCTATGGCAACGGATATTAAAAATTTTGTCAACAGCTGCAGTGCTTGTGCTCGATCAAAAAAATGGGACTTCCCTCATTACCGTTTGATAAAGTTGCCCTCCATATCCATATCCATTGTCTAGCGCTAGCACTGACAATATAATCAAGAGTTGAAATGGAATTGGTTCTCAAGGTTTGGTTACCCAAAATATATAACCACGGATCAGGGAGGACAATTCAATTCTATCGTTTGGGAAAAGTTTGTGGCTGACTTAAGAATTCAAAATATTAAAACTAGTCCGTATCATCCGCAGAGCAATGGCCTAATAGAAAGAGAGCATCGAACACTTAAGGAAGCAATTAGGTGCAAGATTCTAGAATCTGACAGTAATTGGGTCGATGTTCTTCCAAGAATTCTTTTAGATCTGAGAATCACAATAAAATATGGTCAAGACTTATCACCGGCTGAGATGGTTTTTGGTGAGGAGATTCGGTCTCCGAGCACAGTGGTGTCAATTGAGAAAGTTATTGAAAATAATACTAATACACACCATAATAAAAAAATTGAAAATATAGCCCGTCAAATAGTTCATATAAAAATTTAATGCAAGCATCTTATGTTTATGTCTTGAACCCCCCATTAAGACTTCCCTATCACCATATTTTAGTGGACCGTATAAAGTTATAAAAAATTACGCAAACAATTTATTATCGAAATCGATGGTAAAACCAAATCAATTTCTATTTACAACCTAAAACCAATGTTAAATTGAGGGGGGAAGTATTGTAGTGATGTGATTGCCAGAATTATCTGGTTTGTATGTCTAAAGTATTTTGTATGTTAAATTTCTCTTTTTCCTCTTTTCTTCTTTTTTTATATTTCACCCTCAGTTATTATTTGTCCAATAAAGGAAAATCATGTATAAAACTGAGTGTCGTTTTAACTGAACATTATTCGAGTGTGGCAATAAGTGGGATTTCAAAATTCAAAAAATGACAATTTTATATAATATTATAATATGCTATTAGAAACTAACCAAAAGAGTCAAAAGGAAGATCCATTCTGCATTTACTAGTTTATTTTTATACCCTTAATAAATACAGAGATATTAAATAATATAGATGGACTTTTTATAACACTTTCTTGGATACAAAGACGGGTTTTTTACATCACTCTTTAATTGCCAATTAACATAAACATTTTCTCTGGTCCAAGGGTCCATAAACTTATTTCTCTCAATGTCTTCATAGGCCAAACAAAGAGCCATAAACCCTGGTCATTTGGACGCCTACGCTGCTCATGACCATATCAAATTCTTTATATCCTATTTCTCATTTGTGAACACATTCTTTTTTATAGATCTTTTATAGCAATTCTTCCCAAGATGAGAAGGAATTAAAACGACGTCAAGTCACATTATCGAGTCCTTGATTACCTTAATAAAAACCTACTTTTATTTTCCAAGGAAAACACGGGCAGGCAGAGAAAATATCGGACACACAGTTGTGATATTAAAAGGTCTACAAGGGATAGCTTATGGAACATGATTGATTGAATGAAATCAGACTGAATAATAATAAAAACAGTTGGCATGACGCTATTAAGTAACTCTTCACACGCGGCTGTTGATAAATGAACATCTACTGTGAGAGAATCTTTGTATCTTATTAATAGCCCTCGATTCATCATTTGAATGGACACCTCCAATATGGAATAGTAGTATGAATGAATAAAATAAATGCTCAAACGATGAGAAATAATAAATGTAGCGCCCTCTGTTCGCCATATTCTGAACTAGAGTCATCCGCCATTTAAAAAAGGGAAATTCAGATGTCCTTTTTCTTCTTCAACATTTGTAAATAAATAAACAATGATGTATTATTTTAGCCTGTAATGCAGATGTTTACAATACACCTCATGAATGTCCAATAGTAGGAAGGAAGCATTATTAACCCATAATTGACTCAATGTCCAATATTTTCTTGCTCCAGGAGAATATATATGTATAGAAAGTTGTTGTTATTTGTTTGTATAAAAAGCAAGTACTTCCTTGCTGTATAAATTGAGAAGTTGACTCCAATGTTCACCTTTATTTGATCATACTTGTTTATTATATAGAAAAATATATATTTATCTATAAAAGAGCAATGAAAAACATGTCCTCCATTTCTAAGATGTCCAGAAAGGGAATTTTGAGGCTGAAAGCGGTATATTGAAAAGGAGTAGAAATAATTAAAGACCAAAGCTTTGTTTCGCTTTAGAATTTATAGCTTTTGACCAACAACTTATACAATACGTGATTCGGAGTTCAACAAAGGCATATTTTACTTATTTTCTTCATCAAAAAACTAAACATCGCCTCTGTTTTTTATTCATTCAATCTATTTCAAATATTTTCAATTCTCTTAGCCATCTCAGGGATCTCAAATTATATTATTTCTAATTCAAGAGAGTTTTAACCAACGAACACCATTTTGTTTAGAATACGAGTTAATGATATATATATATATATATAATTACTCATTTAAATATCATTAATTTGTTTACCATTTCTTGGGAATAGTCCTTAGAAATCATGTTAACTAACATCCTATAATAATACGAAGAAACGTTTTTGTAAGTTTGCAAATGTAATATAATATTTCCAAAAAGCGAGGCTTATAATCATAATTTATAAGATAATAATATTTAATGCATGGCTGGAGACTAATTTAAAAAATAAATAATGATAACAATAATTTTCATATCTAACCGTGCATTTCAAATGGAGCTATGCATATTCATTGAGAGAGAGAGAGAGAGAGTTCCCCACGATGAAGGCTGTTTAGAGTGTACAAGGAAAGGCTTTGAATGGCCTTCATTTCCTTTAAATTGAATATTTTTCTTTATATAGAGAAAAATATTTCTATGTTAATCACTGCTTCATTTAAATTCAATGTCATAAGATTATATTTTATAATACAACTTCATTTAATATTTTGTAAATCAATTGTGCATACAATTATGAATATAAAAAGGTCGATTATATATATATATATTATATTAAAATCAAATGAAATATGTATGATATATTAGATAGTATCCTTAAAAAATATCACTATCATGTTTTAAAATATTTTATTTTCGCACAATGTAGTTTAAAATATTCAGATAAATAAAAAAGAATATATAAAAAAAAGATTATTTAAAAAATCCTTCAAAAGAAAGAAATGAACCTTCCAAAAATAAACAAATTATTGAGCAAATATCGATCATTGTAGATCGTATTACAATACTAGCAAAATATTCTGTTCAATATCTTCTCTTGTCGCCCAAGGACCAAATTTTAATATAAAAGATACCTAAACACCAGGAAACGACCGGGTACCCGGTCCGGCCGGGTCGCAGCTGTTTTTTCGCGTCCCGGTCCGGTGTCCCGGTTTTTTTAGACACCGGGCCGGGACATCAATATTTTATTTCGTTTGTCATCCATAAATCTTATTAAGAAAATAATTACCATAAAAAGTGAGGACGTTTTTTTAGAACTCATGAAAGTAGATAAATGATTTTGGTTGACCCCCCCTTACCCCCCCCCCCCAAATTGCGTTCAAAGGCTTCGTTATCAAGCAAAACTTTTTGTTATTGCTTATTTTGGAAAAATTTAGTTATACCAAATTTAGGTGTGATCATTAAGAGTTTAGTATTTTTTGCAGAATTTTCGTTAAATATATTTAGTGCCAATAAAAAGAACTAATGCTACGCCCAACCATTTTTTAATATCAAGTCATAAAAACTCCCTAACATTTAAAATAAGAAAGAAGATACCAATTTCACTTTTAATGTGCCAAATGACCTGCATGAAATTAAGATGTGAAAAATAAACGTATATTAAAATACCTTAAAACATTCACATGAGTACCCCCTTTGTTATCTTTTTTTTCCTTCTTAAAAACTATAAAAGAACCCAGAGGAGCTGTTTTTAAAAAATGGTTGTGCGTCAGCACTAATGTTCTTTTATTGGCAACTAAATAATTATTGCGAAAATTTGCTAAAAATTAACAAACTCATATGATCACATCTTAATTTTGTATAACTAAAGATTTCCAAATAAGCATAACAAAAGTTTTGTTTGATAACGAAACCTTTGAACGCAATTTGGGAGGGGGGGTAAGGGGGTTTGGGTAATTTTAGTTTCTTATACGCAACTTTCGCGGGGGTGGTAGTTTGATATCTCAATATGGTTCTTAATACCCTCTAATATCTATAAGATTTATAATCAGGCTTGTGAACGGACGCAAAATTGACGGCTTCAGCTGAGCACGTTCATGAACGGAACGCAGCGTTTTTTTTTAACGCTGAACGTTGAACGCAAAAAAAAAGAGTTTTGCGTTCAGCGTTCAATTTTTTCCAAACATTTTTTTCTTGGATTTTTTTTCGGAAAACGTCATCACTACTCAGTACTTTTTTTGAAATTCTTTTCTAAAAAAACGTCATCACCTAAGTCAGTACTATTTTGGAAATATTTTTTAATATTGAACGCGAACGCTAAAGCAACGCTGAACGCAAAAACCATGAACGAATGTCTCTGGAACGCTAATTTTTTTGAACGGCCGACAGAACGCAAGCAAAAAAGCTGAACGCTCACAGCTCTATGTTATATATAGAATATTCACGAGGGCGTTTCTATAGGGATGAGAACTGCCACACCTTTTGCCCTTCAGGAAGTTTGTCGTGGCGTTTGGAATATGCACACGAGCGTTATCATGATGAAGGCGGAAATTCCATTTCTTCTTCAAGGGCCTCTTCCGTGCCAGCTTGTGGTTGCACTCCTTGACAGACTCAATGTAGGCGCTGAGTTGATGGTGTTAGAGGTGTAGGTGGTGTAGACAACACCTTGGTTGTCAAAGAAGACAGTGGCCATGATCTTCTTGGCCGAGAGAACCACCTTGGCTTTCTTTAGAGGCCTTGAGCCCTTGGAAGCCACTGCTTTGACTGTCTCATCAACTGTGATGATTGAGTCCAATATGCTTCAGCTTCAAGGAAGAGCTTGGCACAACGAACTCTCTTTGCCTTGTATTTGTCTGACAAAATCCTTGGGACCCACCTTGCTGCAATCTTCCTGAGGCCAGGGTCTTGGTTCAGTATCCTGTGGACAGTCCCTTGGGAAAGACCAGTGGCTTCGTGGATCTCCCTCACAGTCACTCGGTTGTTATCGTCAAGAATGCTTTTGACTTCATTGATGTTTTCCTCAGTTCTTTGGAGCCTTGGCTTCCGATTTTACTTTTCTCTTGTCCAGCCCATTTCCGCCATCCCTGAGGTCTTTGAAGACTTTCTGAATGACTCTGCAGAGGCTTGGCTTGTTTCGTAGATAGCTTTGAGAGAGTCAAAGGCCTCAGAGATGGAAAGGCCTGCATTGAAGGCGTCCACAATGACGTTTCTTGGAGCCGGGATTTTGAAACAAAATTTCAAGCAACTTTTTCGGCCGGTGATTGTTGACATGCTTTATCTTCCCCTCCCTCTCTCCCTTCATGTTGGCAAATAACAACCTTAAGAGATTAGACACTAAACCTTCTTGCTCAGAGGTTTCATATAGGATAAAATAAGTTTTCCGTATGTCAAGCCATTTGGGAGCGACAATGGCCGCGAACGAATTAATGGAACGCCCCCTGTATGTATATATTATATATATATAATCATTTTGAGCAATTACGTAGAGAATGCAGGATGAGAAGGAAACACGTCAATTCAAACTTAATTGCTTGCAAATCCTTACATTGAGTAATAAAGAATTTAATGCACAAAACATTTCCCCTTTTGTCTAACTCAATATGCTTTTGATTGGCGCATGAAATGAGAATGATGATGATGATAAGGAATTATAATTTTTCTTTGTAAAAACGTGATTTCGTGAGAAAATCATTCTATGTTGGTGGTGCTACGTGCCTTTATTTGCTAAGCAGCAAAAGACTTAGAAAGAAGAAGAAATAAGCCAATTGAAGCCTTTTTATTTTAGGAAGAAGAAGATCTTTCCATGGCGATTGGGCTCAATGAACCTCCTCAGGCAGGTTATAATAGATAAATTTCCCTTGGGCTTTAACTGAACGGCCATTCTCCGGACCGCTTTTAATATATTCAATGATAAATATTGAGGTTGACGTAATTACTATACAATTAAAAATTTGCGTATTTAATCATTTAAATAATAATAAAATTAAATCATTATATAAAATACTTCAAAAATAAGAACATAAATATTATTATTCTTTATATTAACTATTTTAATTACAAGAATGACGAAACATTTATTAACAAACACATAAAACAATTTACAATATATATAAACATGGTATTAAATAACATTAAGTAAATTTAGGGTGAGTAAAACAGAAAAAGGGGGGGGGGGCAAAGAAATAATAATAAAGTATGTAAAGCATATCCCTTATCCTTTGTACCGTCAGATCCGGATCCGTTGGCCTCGGGCATTTAATAGCTCCTCTAAGAGGGAAAGCTTCCGGTCCAAAAGTCTCTCAATTCCAACTGGGACATCAGATGAGTTTGATCTTGCTGCGTAAATAATCAGCTGGATGCAGTAGATAATTTTCTGAGTGCGATAGCCGTGAGCGTTAAGGCGTGTTCAACCCTTAATGTTGGGGCGCAGGTTCGAATACTCCCGAGAAGGGATAGGCATTTATGTTCAACCTCATTGATAAGATACTAGGTTCGAGGGACTAATTTTAATGCTATAATGCTTATTTATATCCTTTCAGATGCAATTCTATCGAATCAATTAGGCGGGAAAAATCCTTTATTTTCAAAGGTTGGAGCGTTTTCTAAGGTGAAAAAGGAGCCAATCAGCAACTTTTGATTGGGTTCTGTAAAAGCTCTACCAGAGGAGTCACCTTTATTCAATCTTCAAAAGGGTGGCCCAAAATATGTCTCAAAATATGAATTTTCAATTTGATTAGATTGTTCCACCTGAATTAATTTACTTGAATAGAAACCAAAACAGAAAAAATTAACCCTCTTATATACCCTAAGCCCTGAGTACAAACAATAGCTTCCTATTTTTATACAGAGAGAGGCACACTTACTTAATAGACACCCTCTTTTATGAGACCTTATATTGACTAAAATCATTAGCCTAATGAAATTGAAGGCTTCTTGAGGAATCTCAAGAAGCCCTTCCTATTGAATGTATGTAGATATAAAAATACACTCAAGGGCCCTACAAATAGTCGTTTATTGAGAGTATCATTTAGGCTATGAGGTAAGGGATTGTCTTTCCTATTTAGAGGTAGATAGAGGGCAATTTATTGATGAAGAAAATACAGTCAAACTTGTCCTTTGTGGCCGCTGTAGGCCACAGTAGGTTGTAGTACTTATTTTTTCATAGTTTGTATTACTTCCTTTCCAATAAACAATGACCAAAAGCTAAGATGAAATAGTATTCATACCTCTACAAAAGCAGATTCGGAGGACATTCTGTTATAATAAACCGACAACGAATATTCCTATCGCGTCTAAGAAAATCCTCTCCCCCCCGGTAAATTCCCTCCTTATAAATAATATAGGTCTAATTTGAAATATGAATTGCATATCCATGTGGCTAACCTACTAAAGGGTTCTTCTAATGAGAGCAATGATATTTGGGGTGATGTCAAGCCCACAAATGGGCGCTTGGGAATAGTTATCTAAAACTATTGGGTTTCAAATCAATACAATTACCATATTATGAGTGTTTAAACCAACTACTCGGTGGCCCTCGGGTCACGCAAAGCAAACCAATAACTACTTTTTGGAGTTTAAGCACTTTACCATTGGGCCATTGGGTTCTGCCAATCAAACATATGGAGGCTTAAAATCTACCTCCAATGTGACCTCGGATTCTGTCAATCACAAGTATGGCATATTGGGTTTTCAAACCCACCTCCAATGAGCCTCCGGGTTCTGCTAACCCCAACACTAACCTTTTGGGATTTCAAACCCACTGCACATGAGCCCTTGGGTTCCGACAATCACAATAATTCCCTTCTGGGGCTGCTTCAAACCAACTGTCAATGGGCCCTTGGGTCCGCCAATCACACCAATAACTATTTGGGTATCAAAACAACCGCCATGAGAACTTGGGTTCCTCAATAACACCAATTATATTTTCGGGTTTTAAACCCTACCGCCATTGGCTCATCTGCCATCACACAAATATTATTTGAGTTTCAAATCCACATCCAATGGATACTTGGATCCTGCCGATAACAAGTACGGTATATTTGGGTTTCAAACTGATATGTTATTATATTTCAAATTAAACATATATATTATTATATGGGCGGGAATTCACCGGATCCCATTCCTATTTCATGTTTTTTGGCTAAATCAAAAATATTGCCATCAACTATTAACTTTTTACATAGTCACATCAACGTTTTTTCAAACCCAAATACAAAACAATATATAAATTATTTTATGATATAACAATTTAGGAATATAATTATAAATAATAATCTAATTAATTTAATAACCAAATGAATTCTTCTTTATGTATAAATTGTCTGATATGTGTCCGAATAAGTTTTTTAATGAAGGATCCTCACTATAAAGTCAAGAGGAAGCAACAAAAAAACATTTCTTCTTTTCATTTTGATTAACATCAAGGAGGGTTTTTTTCTCCTCGAATATAAAAACTGTTTGATTCTATTGATGTAGCTTAAAATGGTTTATATAAAACAAACGCTCAAACATACAAACACATACACACACAAAAAAAGATGAAATGAAAATCCTCTCAGGCTTTAAGAATCCTCTACTGGAGATTAAACTTTTCCTTTCTTTCTTTCTTTCTTTCCCCTCCGAGACTCTAAAATAAGTATGTCAGCCCGCATTTAGTACAAGCCATCTCCTTTAATCACTTTAAGCGATATATTCACCCACCAAACTAATACCTAACTGGATGCTACATAGACTCAATAGGAGAGAAAAAGACATCTTTTAATGGCACAATATCAGATGGTTCAGCAAGAATTCATTTTTAAAGGATTTTTATGAAAATGAATTATTATCACTAGGATATAGTTGGTAAAATTATCCTTCGTTTGTATTAGTAAACTATTTCAATTACTTGAATACAGGCTTCATTGTTTGCTAATTAATTATACCCAGAAATCCCGGCCACATTTTTTAATTAAAGCATATGGTACCATTGTTCCTCTCAAGAAGGAAAGAAAAAGTGACGTAAAAGAGGAAGACATTGAGAATATAAAATATATATATATATATATAGAGAGAGAGAGAGAGAGAGAGAGAGAGAGAAAGAGAGGTCACAAAGGTGACCATCCATTTAAGTAGCAATACGTCATCCAAGAAAACTTTAAGTGTACTGAATTTTCTTCTCTGTTGATTATCCAATTATTATAGTGGTCCCTGGATAAATCAAATATATTTCCTTTACTTTTTCATAACCATAGTGATAATTAAGAGATAATTCGAGCAAACTCATCAATAAATATTTTTTTCATTTGGTAACTCATTTGTCTTTTATATACTTTTAATGCTCAGAATGATGATCATATGATGAAACCCAAATTGTTTCTGACGTCACTCTTATAAAGAACTCTGACGTCATGTATACTTTGCTTCACTCTTTCCTCATTCCAGTATATATTTTCTCTTTTCCTGTACGTTTGTAATAAAGTAGCCTCCCTGTAACGACCTTCTCATGTATTTCTTTATTTAGCAATCGCTCCTGTCGTGCAATCTATCTGGCGATGACTCTGGAATATTTATATACAAATACTATATTCTTTTTTAAGGTATCCTGACACAACAAAAATAAGGAATCATTGTTTTCATGAGAATGCTGGGTTGCTTTATTACAGTAATACTAATGGGTGATATTAGAAAAATGCATTCAAAGGATCTCTAAATGACATGAAGAAGAGACTGATTGTGTTTTTATTGATGATATCATTATTTATCTGAATTGATATTTACAACCCACAACTAGCTACGAGTGAATTGGTGCCTTATTTCGTAATGCCAATTGTTTTTTGATTTTTCACTCTCATATCCTTTCAACCAATGACGTTTGCGAAACATGTTTGATAAACTTGCATATTGAACGTTGAAATGGCATGTACCTATATGGATACAATAACTAATGGCTTGTGTTTATACTCATAAAAACAATGGATGAGGAGGCATGCTATGGTTCAAATCTTCTCTGATACTCCAAAGAATCCGTCAATTTTTACTGCCTTTCTACTTGCAATGTCTAGAAATGAAATATATCTGGTATAAAATAATTTAAAACTAATATTAAATATTAACTTCTACGTCATGCCAGTCTCATCCAATCAAATTCCAAGGACGCCTTAAGAATGTTTGACTAATATTACCACAGATTGGTGACATAGGTAAATCATTGTGAAGATAATGTAAAAAGTAGAACTTATAAGGAATCATAGTCTTAAATAAATAATAAAGTGTAAATATATACTTAAAAATTGCATATTAGTTTGTACAACGCCAATGGATTTCTATAGATTTAATTTTTGCTTTAAAAAGAACTTCAGGACGCTGAAGCAAATACCTACATTCAAGATTCTAAGAAAAAAAAAATCTTTGTCCAAGCGATCTTTTGGAATGCATCAATATATAAAGATGGACGACTAACAACTTTTATAAGCCACGAGGGACCATTTTATAGCTTTTTACACTGGTAAAATGGAGGCCGTCATCAATGGAATAATCAACAAACCCCAGCAAATTTTATACGCCAAACGAAGCTCCAATGACCACGACATTTCTGGCATTTCCAATATTGTTAACTTACATCTTCGTGCTTTACAAAAAGTTTTATTCAATTGGAAAATGTTTTTGATTACTTTTAATATATTTTATGCTTTTTTCTGTTATTTGGTTCCTGTTTTATATGTCTAGTAGAATGTTCTTTCTGGCATATCTATATAATATTTATAGAAACTAATAAAGTATCGCCTTATGGCCAAAAAAAAAAGATGGACGACTAAGATGAATTAAACGTCTCAACGCACCGGAGTCTGACTTTTTAGACCATTTATTACCGACTTATACGGACATGAGTCCAGATAAGGCTTATCTAGGACTTCAACTATTAGCAATCAGTTTATTATCAATATATAATAAGATCATCGTTTATAAGGACCTTGTGATTCCATAGAGTGGATGATGCATCCTCATCAAATGGTAGTTAGAATGTAATAATTAATTCAAATGACATCCGACACACATACATACGTCACTGCAAATAACCCCTTATGAGCGTAACTCATTAACCATTCTTTTCTTTTTTTGGGGGGGGCCCAAAGACGAATTAATTATTCATACAAAAATGTATTATGCACCGACCAAGCATCCGTGTATGTGTACATAATATATGTATGTATATTTCGAGGTTAAAAACATGCATAGCACTCCTTACTTTGTTACAAATTACAATATACATATGTACATATGTGGGTATGAAGGGGGTGAAGAATGTCTAAATCTTGAAAAGCTGCTTTCAAGATGTCAATGCATTTATTTGTTTCTTTGTTTTTCAAAAAAATGAGAAAAAGTTATAACATCAGTTCTTTTTTAAATAAATGCAATCCCGTCTCGGTAAAAAATGAACTTTTGTGGTATTATATATGTGTTTTTTCATATTTTTTGCATAGCAATAGCTAACCAATTCATACAAAAAACGATGAACAAGTTCATATTCAAGAAAATTATATTTATTTGTTTCTTAAGAGTTCCAGATTGGAACCAACGACCACTATAATTACTCAAGAAAGAAGATAAAATTATTTCACATAAAGAGCTCTCGAATGATCAAGATGGATGCTCCACTTGGTGGTAAAACAATTTAGTTATCTTGGAGTAATAGAAAAAAAGAAATCCTGCAATAAATGTCCAGTCAAATTGTCACTCTATGTTATGCTTCAACAAAAAGATGTCCCTTAACATGACGTCACTGGGTAGCATATCTTTTGTCATTTCGCCCTTTTTCCTATTCTTTTAGGCTTGATATTTAGACTTTGACTACTCAAGGGATAAATATAAGTATTTCCTTTCTTCCTTCTTGGCTTCATAGTCTTAAGTTAAATATAGCTAATAATAAAAGGGGAACTAAGATGGCACCCATCAGCTGCTGATTCGAGCATTGCTTTTTCCTTTTTATTTGGTCTATTGTGCATCCAGATATTGGTCATTTAGATTAGATTTTGTCATTTCTCTTTTCTATCCCTTAAGACTAGATATTTAGACTTTGTCTGCTAGAGGAATATTAATAATAATTCCTTCCTTCTCTTTCGTCCCGCTGCATCTTTTCCATACTTAATAAAAGGTGAATTTGCAAACGAAAACGTAAGTAATTCATTTTCTGCTGCAAAAAAATGATGGATTCACTTGAATAGGAGACTCCCCGATAGAATAGGCTAGTAGGTAGACAGGAAAAGGGCATTGACACTCTCTCTCTCTCACGGGAGTCCATTCCTCCCACCCTCCGTGGTGTCCGACACGTCATCTTCTTTGATGCAGACGGAATAAGCCAGCCAACCAGCTTCAGGGTCTGTCTGTCTCCGACACATCATCCATCCTCTTGATGCAAGAGAATAGGCTGAGCACCCTTTTATTGATATTCCTCTAGCAGACAAAGTCTAAATATCTAGTCTTAAGGATAGAAAAGGGAGAAATGACAAAATCTAATCTAAATGACCAATATCTGGATGCACAATAGACCAAATAAAAAAGGAAAAAGCAATGCTCGAATCAGCAGCTGATGGGTGCCATCTTAGTTCCCCTTTTATTATTAGCTATATTTACTAAAGACTATGAAGCCAAGAAGGGAAGAAAGGAAATACTTATATTTATCCCTAATTAGTGAAAATTAGTCCGACCTAAATTTGGCTGTTGCCCAGTGTTATTCGTGATAAGACATTTTTACTACTTTTTGATATGAGCTCTTTTTTCTTCTTTTACTTAAAGAATTAAGGCTTAAAAATGCTTTAACTTACATCTCCTGAGGTTAAGAAGATTACAGCTATTCATAAAAACGTTAACATTGGTTGGAGTAGAATTTCTATTATAATTTTTTGTAATAACTTATTACGGATATAAAATATTGTTATTCAAGAATATATATTTCACTACAGTTTTCATAAATGTGTAGGATTAAATGTCAAAATAAAAGTAATTAAAAACTATAAATCCATGCCACGAGAACTGATAAGGATCACTTCAAATACTGTTCAAAATATCCTTCTTCTCAATATACTTAATTACATTGTGGTTTAACTTAGCCTTCTAAATATTTACAAAAAGCACGTAAGGCAGAAGGTATTATTGCTCGCTGAATTAGAGCCTATTTATTATTCATATTTACAAAACACAAATGATTCAATAAAATAAAGGTTATCATGGTTTCGAAAACAATCATACCATGTAGTTAAAAAAATACAGTTATATTTAATAAAATTAAAAAGTTTCAGTATTGATAAAACGAAAGTGATGGATTTTCCTAACATTCAAGTAATATACGATTAACGATTCGCGAACCTTCGCTTCAGAGGAGGTCCGATGCTCCCATCAAGTTCCCTATCTCGTTTAAAGCTTTCACGTCGGATTTTGAAATATTCAAAGTGATTTATTATTTAAAATATTGAAGAAGCGTTTTTTTAAGTATGTATGTGCCATTTTATGTTTGATTAATTTTTATTCTATGCTTTAATTGTTGTCGTTCTTCTCCAAAGTTTTAATTTAGACTCAATATCTATTTATGTTTTTTTAACGCAATTACTTTGGAAATTTAAGAACTAAAATAAATATATACTAATGTACACTTTAAAAAATAGTCCATAATACTTGAAAACATACTTTATATTGTTTTTCTGGTTATATGAAAAAAAAATTGACATAAAAAACCATTATTTGTTCATTTGACCGTCTGCTTTTAAACTTAATTATAGGATGAAAAAATATAGGATATATATATATATATATAATTTATATTATTCTCTCCTATTCTGTGAACCAATCATGTTCTAATTTGTTATCATTACCCGTTTTGCTAAAAAGAATAAGGACTTAGCAATTCCTTTTACACCACAAACGTCTTTTTAGAAGCGGCTTTCTCCATTCGCTAACTGCAAGCCTATTTAGTAGTATTTAAGCCTTCAAGGAGGACATAATATATTACACACACACATATATATATATATATATATATATATATATATATATATATATATATATATATATATATATATATATATATATATATATATATATATATATGTATATATATATATATTTATTTTTTACAAGATTCACATCAAATGAAATATAACTTATAAGGATTTATTTCATTCCTTGACAAGCGAGCACATAACAAATGTAATGAGCTGCTGAAGCCAGGTAATTGTCTCGAGATAAATTATTTGGAGAGAAATATACAGACCCTAAAACGTAAATTGAGATTTAAGCTTTAAGACGCAGGAAATGGAGAAGGGGATGAAGTTAGATAGGGGAAGCCTTTGATTTCCTGTTCCTTTTTATGGCGAGGGAAACGTTTTCTGAGAATATGTATTATAGCTTTAGAAACACGTGGTGAAAAAATGTTGCTTTTAAATGCTGTTATTGAGCAAATTTTTAAAGCATATAAGTATAAAAGTCAACTAACTCCAATTTCCATGTAATAATACAAACAAATGCAATCAAACGCCTTAGATGTTGTTAAAGGATGAAAGTTTGTATTTCATGATCATTTAAAATGTCATGACAACTCCACGCCTGCATCGTACACATTCATGGTTAACTCATTTTCCTCACTAGCATCTATTTCAACGATAGACAACACATGTCCGGCTGATTTAGACAGACGTTTGTTGATCTATTAAAGAATTAGTTCAAGAGAAGTAACATATAATTTCTTCCTATAGTATTTTGTATCGCCATTTAATATTAATGTTGATTATCTGGAAAAGTGTAGGATACAGCGTTTCGGGATTGTTTGCCGTTTTACCCATTTGGATAGAAAATAGCTCTCGATGAGGATATGGCTATCGACATAGAGAAATATATATAGGGCACATGATATTTATAAGTCACAAACCTCTCCCTTTTCACTATTTTTTTTTTTAGCAAAAGGAAAAATAAATGTGTTCATCATAAAGTTCACCTTATACGTAATTGGAGCAAGAATATGAAAGCTATTACTTTTTTCCACTCTCCATCAAAAATACACAATCACAAAAAAAAGAATCTATATAAAATGATGTTAATGCGTAAAAAAACATAATTAAATATTTAATTTTTCCAAAATTAAAACTATTACTTACTGATGTTATTAGTATTTGTTTGTGTTCTTCTATTCTGAAAGAAGAACTTATGTATGGATTTATTCTCTGAAGTGTTCTATTTCACAAAAACCCGTGGAGTAGAGGAAGTCTCTTGTGGGACCTGATATTATACATAATAAGTAGTTCAGTGCTTCTATCGTTATCACTATTTCTCAAGTCTTTTTACCAAACAAATTGAATCACCTCTCTATGGCCGTAGAGATTCGAGTTGCCTTTCAATCTCAGCTCATTAAAATAATAAACCCTACACAAACTTTTCTTATATACAATAAACCAAATACAAATAGAGTTAGTTATAACAATTTTCTCTCTTTTACAATATCTTTTTCTTCCCTCTCTATCTCTCTCATAGCATGAGTCTTGACATATTATATATGTAGTATATCTTTAGAATTGGATCATACCTAAGGAGGCCGTCTGTCTCCCTTGAACAAACATAAGGCTTAACTACAGCCTACAGTCATTTTTCTTTATATGACCATAAATATATGAAGATGTTCGTTAGAGATTTATGATGCCTCATTTGGACGTTGGGAGGAATTGAATTGAGGAGCACTTTATATGTACATATAAATAACAGCTTATATGAATGCATAGTTGGCATTAATAAATATACATTTTTTTAAAATGAGCTATCATTTGTTTTTAAGGGGAGTTTATGTGTGTGTGTTTGATTGGCTAATTTAATTTATAAATAGGAGATATGGGATGCACTGATTGGTTAATATATGTCGTGGGCTGAGAGAGGCCCTCTGTGATGATGTGTATAGAACTAAAGATAACAAACAGAGGCCTTCGTTAGGAACTTGATTGGTTGAAATAAAAGGAGAAGGATAGTAATAATAATAATACTAGAGGCATATATACACTCAGAGAGTGCAAACCTCCGCCGTCACGGGGTCCTTATGAGCCTTCCGAGGCGGATTTTTCACGACTGGGGCGGCGTAGAGGGACGGGGGAGGGTTCCCCTCGACGGAAATTCCGAGAGGAAGACGCTCCCGGCACCCGATTTCACAGCACAGCGACATCTATTGGCAGAGTAGGCTAACTTGAAATATTTATTAGTATTTAGCTCGTTTTGCATCTTAATTCTGCACTCAGAGATGCCAAAATTTAATCACTTGTTACTTTTGGCATTTCCAACAGCTCCACAAAGTTTCATCCAAATCCGTTCGGTACTTTTTGAGTTATCCTGCTGACAAACAAACAACAACAAACAAACCAACGCCATTGAAAACAATACCTCCTTCGGCGGAGGTAATAAACAGTTGGCATTATGAAATAAATTATCAATTTACTTGAGGCTGTTGAGATGTAAACATCAACTCAGATATAATAATATTAAGAACACAAATCATCATTTCTCATGAGCCTTGGTCCATGTCATTGTCGAATTCGTTCAATAATATCTTCCCATCTGTTAATATTAGAAAAATAAAGTCGTCACATTTAGATAAATAATGATTCTTTATCTTGCGTCATCATATCTGACATAAATGGATCATCATCTGATTGTATGACACCAAAAATCTCATTTTAGAGTCTTCTGCAGTTAATATTTGAAAAATATATATTTTGTCTATTAAATAATCAATACGAAATATTTGTTTATTTATTTCAACAAAGCGATTGTATATATAAGCATACATAAATAAACATTTTAGTTGGAGACTAATGATTAAGAACGCTCTACTATTGAACCAACAAAAATATATATACTTGTACAACCATTTCAAATGTAAAAATAGTACAAATCCCGGAAGATTTATAAGTAAAAGAGCTTTCAAAAGTGTAAACTTGGCAAAAGTAGCATATTGGGTAAGGTAATAATCATAGATAAATGGATTATAATGAATGCTTTTTGACGTACGTAGAAGTAGGCCCAAAGAATAAAAGTCTTGTACAATTTACAACCAAAAAATGACTTATAATCTAAATAATCTTCGAAATCTATTTTTTAGAGAATATAATTCAGTATATTGGGAGATTTAGATACATTAACTTCATAATTTATTTTACTTTTTGTGTCTTTTTTTAGGTAATCAGCAAAATCAAAATGCTCACCACATAGAAGAAGCCCCATCATTCCTTCGTGAAAAAAGGAAGCCCTCCACAAACGCAAGACCTTAGAGAGAGAGAGAGAGGAAAGAAGAAATCGCCAAGGCTATAAAAAGATGATAACGGACTGCCTTCCAAGCACTTTCAAGTATTTTCTCTCCACCATCAACTTAGTATTCTGTGTAAGTTAACTTGGAAAAAATAAATACTTACATTATTATTTATATTTCAAATGGAAGTAAATAGCTTCCCAATATAATAAAATGGATTTCTATTAAGAAGACAGGGTTAATTTAGTATAAAAGTCGACCGATATATCCTTGGGCCGATCATTTATTTTAACACTAAGACTATCACAGGGTCATTTTTGACACTTTTAAAGATTAAAACTGGGATTTCTGGGCTCAGAGATATGGCCGACCTCTGATTTTTCGTGTAGCTGTTTAATTTTATGTTACGTATGACACACTAAAGTTTTGCATTTGTAGCTCAATTGGTAACCATGATATATATAAAACATCCTTTAACTGGGATTGTAGGGATAAACGCTTGGATTCTATATAAAGACACTCTCAAAAGAAAATTGCTTACTGTCATTTTTGCAAGATTTAGCCATAGAAATGTGTGGAACTAAAAATTTGGACAATTCAAATTCGCCAAGAAATACAGTATCAAAGCAACGCAGGTATGCCAAATTGACAAATGTAATAATAAAACTTTCAAGAAATGTACTGTATGTGGATGAATGCTCTGTTTGTGGAAAATGTAATAAAATTACTGAAAAAAGTACCAAATACAATTGTCAAAATTGTTTAAGAAGAAAAATAATATATATGTGAATTGAATGTTCTTAATATTTACATGTAATATAAACTTATGAATAAAAACTATTAAATTTATTATGTAGGCCATTAATGACCCCTTATGGTTGTTCAAGAGGGGACCAACTGTACGATAGTTTTAGAATTAAAAACTATCGTTATCCGAACTTATTGGCGCCGATAGTTGCTTATACATATAGTAAATCTATTGATTTTTTGCGAAAATCCATATAACAAATATTTTTGATTACTGTTTAGGGATGTTAAGTAGAAGTTAATGTATTAAAAAAAACATTTATCTAAATTGATGAAAAAGGGCATATTTTCTTTTCCAGGAATACATGTTGATTTTATGTTAACTATATTTGCATGTTATACATTGTTGAATAGTTCTACTTCTGTAGAAGTAAATTTTTTAGAATAAAATATATATTTGTGTTCATATACACATTTTGTGTAAAAAATGAAATATAAAAAATATCGAATGTTGAAAAAAATATTTATTTTATAGTTCAGGGCATTTTTTATTTGAGACATATTTTTACACCTACGTATTTACTAAATTAAGTAGTACTTTCTAAAATCTACAATTTAATTTCTTTGATGATAAGTTGAAAGTGGACGATATAAAAACAAATTGAATCTAACATAAGTAAACAACCAAAAATACTTCAAAACAAATAAAAGGTATTTGTAGAAATATCTAAACAAAGAATGCTTATAAAATGTATATCTATTGCTCTGATTAATTTTGTGTTGAAGATATAATTTTACATCGAATTGTTGATTAAAAATCTTATGCTTTCTAAGCTCATTTAGTAACATCATAAACGGTGTTCGGAAAATTCCCTGCAGGAAAATTTTCAGTAGGAAAAATGTCCGCAGGAGATTTACCCGCAGAGAAAATTGCCCACAATTTACAATATAAAATGCAAATCCCGTCAATGATTGATAACTCAAGTATGCAATGATTTTTAAAAGGTTCTGCCTATCCTATTTATGACAAATTGGGGTTCCAACCCCACCGCCCCTGGGCCCTCGCGTTCCTTCTGTCACAGCTATGATATACCAGGGTTCCAAAACCACCACCCATGTGCCCTCAAGTTGCGCCTGTCACAGCTATGATATATTGGGGTTCCAACCCATGGGCCCTCAGGTTCCGCCGATCATAACTATAGCATAATGGGTTTCCAGAACCACCACAATGGGCTATTTGGTTCCGCTCATTACAACAATGGCATAATGGTACTCCAAAACCACTGGCAATGGATCCTTGGATTCCGCCAATCACAATTATAACATAAAAGAAACCCAAATATCTCATAGTGGAGATAAGCTAAGCCCGAGGCTTTTATTAGCGGTGGTTTTGGCACACCAATATATTTTATAGCTGTGATTGGCCGAACCCGAGGGCCCATGGGCAGTGGGTTTGGAACCCCAATTTGTCATTTCCGTGATCGACGGAACCCTGGGGCCCATTGGCGGTAGGTTGGGAACCCCAATATGTCGTAGTTGTGGTCGTCCAAACCAAGGCTCTATTAGCAGTGAGTTTGGAACCCCAATATGTCGTAGTTGTGATCGGCCGAACTCGAGAGGCCATTATTGGTGGGTTTGGAACCTCAATATGTCATAGTTGTGATCAGCTAAACACGAGGGCTCATGGGCGGTGGGTTCCCAAGGGTTCTTGGAATGAGGGTTAGGAACCCCGATATATCATAGCTGTGACCGACGGAAACCAAGGGTCTATGGTTGTTGGGTTTGGAACCCAAATATATATACATCATACATATCTTAATTGTGATCAGCGGAGCCCCAATATATCATAGCTCTAACCGGCAGAACCTGAGGTCCAATGGGCGGAAATGTTCGTAGCCCAATTTTGAAAAAATAGTTTTTCATTCCTCGCACTTCAAGTATGGGCCGGGTTGGATCCCCAATTCTTGTTGAGCTTACTAAGTTAGTTTTGTCATGATGTATTTTATATTGGGACTTGCGGGCAATTTTCCATTCACCGTCATAGACATCTTTTTATTTTTTAGATATAAAATGCTTTATTTTGTTATCTAAAAAAGGTGAATAAAATACAACAACCGAAAACAATAAAATAAATCAATGTATTAGACAGTTGTGTTTAAGAAAGAACATAATTGAACATTATAGAACAAAAGTACTGTCCAAAAGTGCATTTATTTTCTGGATGTTGATGTGGGCAATATACGTAAAACTCAACTAAATCTAGTTATTCAATTTACCAAAAATTAGATGTACTCTCGATTGAACCTAAATAATGTCAAAAATATCCTTTGATACTCTTTCCCAAGGTCTTTTTCTCTTATGAGACCAATATAATATATTTAATCGCCATGCATACTTTATAGAAACCACTTCAAAGTTTTATTTTTCTTCTTCAAAATGAAAGTAAAAAGTTGGTGGTTATTTCCATCATCATTAGGATATTGATAAAGGAAGTTCTTTTAATCTAAAATCGAGAATAAATTCCTAATGAAGTTCTCTTGCAGATATCTGCGGGTTCATTGCATGATTTTATGTGGATAGGGACCTTGTTTATTAAACAATGGTTTTGTTGATATAACAAACATCATTACAAATAAATAATTTATTTCTATAATACTTGATATGAAATTAAATATTTCGTAGATCGTAAAAATATATAAAATGTATAAAAATACAATTACTAAAAGAAATTGTAGAATTGTGTAAACGTAATATAAAAGATTACGTATTTTTTCTTTTGTGTTAGATTACTTGTATTAATTAATACAAACAGATAAACATGAATTGTGATAATTAATTATACAAAATACCTCTATATTTATCAAAAACGATAAAATGTATTTAAAAAAATATTAATAAGCTGCAAAATATGTTATCTAAAGAACGGGATATAAAAACATCAATTATAAAAAATCTTTTAACAACAAAATTAAAATTCTAAAAAGTTTGATAGTAAATATATTTTCTTTTTTTAAGACAGTTTAAAATCCCATTAAAGACGGAGCAAGTGTCTGCCTTGGCTTTAAGGGACGAGGGAATGCCAAGTATGTTGACGGGCTTGGCATTCTGGCCTCTGATGACAGCTTGATACGAACTATCCATATCCTCTAGATTTATCTCATTCACCCCATCCATCTGAGCTCAAGATCTGAGGCCTTTGAAGTTTTTAAAGCAGCAGTTTCGCCAAAATCTCATTGTCTGACGGAAGAATTGCTTTGGGAAGGTCAGGAATGCGAATGTGGTCAGATCAATTTATTCCTTAAGTATATCTGGCAGTGTCATTAAAGGATAGTTAATAATAGGAAAAAGGTTTTTCTCGCAAACTCACCAAAAACCTTAATTTTTTCAGTTGGTAACACAGTTTCTTTTATTTTCTATGTTTATAAATATGATCCATTTATCGACAGATATGACGAAACAAAATAAACATTCGTTCGTTTTTTTGTATTACCAGTTTCTTTATTTAATTATTAATATAATATAGCATATTAAAATAGTCCATTGAAAAGATTCGCAAATGACATCATAGATCGAAGTCCATAAAAGATTTGTATTTTTAATTCTCTCCAAATTGATGTTCACTTCTCAACAGCAGCAAGATGAAGTGGTATTTTATTACATCATGATAAATATTTATTATACTTCTTCTCCTTATCTTTCAGCCAATTTCATTTCAAATATATTACATATTGTTATCCATATACTTGAGATACTTATACAGGCTAGTACGGAGTAGAAGGCGGACTTTCCCAAGTTTTTTTTAAATTCTATACGTGGTGGAACGACGACAGCTCCTGTGTAAATAAACAAACAACTCTACCTTATATGACCAATACACAACAAAGGCTTATAGCAAAACTCATATAAAAGTAAGAAAACGTATACAGTTATATTCACTATTTTATTTAAATACGGTTATTTTACAATGTGAAAAAACAAGTTGTTGCTCATCAAGCTGATAACGTAGTGCAACGGGTACTTAATGGGACCTTTAATTGAAGAGGCGCATATCAAGGCGAGGTAGATATCTTTCCTTATTGACTACTCCACATGTAGCTGTTGAAGTATGGACATTAACTCAGTAGTAATAAGAATATTATCCTTACCAAAAACAAACTGTCTCTTCTCATAAGCCTGTATCCATGACGTCATTGGCGAATCCTTTAATGATTCCTCAAATATCACTTATTAATATAGATAAACTCTTCACTCTTAGCAAATGAACTATTAAATAAATTGCGTCATCTGACGATAATTGGGCGCCATCAATTGGACTGTGAAACAAAGAATAATAATTATTTGAACTATAATGTTCATTTATGTTTTTTACGCAGTGTTAAAAAGAGTTCATTTACTTATTTGTATTTTATATTACATTGTATTGATGTGGGAAATATGAAATAAGAACTTTGACCGATAAAAAAAAGAAGAATATATAAAAGGGTGTTACCAAATGTACAAAAATGACGTGAATTCTAAAGTTTGCGAGAGCTAACTTTTTATTAGTCTTAAATGTAAGCGTTGCAATCAATTTACATTTAAATAGTTAACATAGAAATAAACTATTGAATATATTGCGTCATCATATCTGACGATAATTGGGCCATCAGTTGGACAGTGAAACAAAGAATTATTATTTTGAACTATAATATTCATTTATGTTTTTACGCAACTGTTAAAAAGAGTTTCATTTACTTATTTGTTATTTAGTGTATTTTATATTACACTGTAATAACTATAAATATTATTTCAACAAGTTATAAACAGATAATAATAATAATAATAAATAGAGTTAGAGAACTTAACTTTTATCCTCCCTTTGTTATTCCCTCGTTAATGGTACATTAACCATTCCTGAAAAGGCCCCATTTCTTTTTGTTACTCAGCCAAGTTGTTTTTTTAGCCTTTTGTATGAAAGAAGAGTTATTTCCCAGGTTTTTGGAAGGATTTCAAAAGACACAAAGACAATGATATACACATATCTTTGTAGTAATGGCTATTATTGCTGCTCAAGAACGGGTTATTAATAATAATTTACTGTGCATTTGCTTAGACTGGCCGAGAGAGAAAGAGTAAAACTACTTATTTCATTAAGCCCTTATGATATATAACTTGGGTTCATTTGATTATTTGAGTACACAAAGCACCACCAACCAAAAAAAAACGACCAAAATCTGGACTTTTAATGGGCTGATTGAACCTTGAATTGCTATTGCTATTAACTTCAATAACCTTTATTATTATTTTTTAATATATAATTTATTTCAATCATATAAAAGGTTATATATATATTAAAATATGCTTCATTGAACCATGGAGATATAAAAACATAGAGAGCTTATTGGATTCTTCAGAGGAATACGTCCTTGTGTCCTCCAATATAAACAAATATTTATCTCTTTAAAATCAACTTAAGATTACGTAGGTCATATTACTTTGTTTATGTTGGACACATTATTCAGCTGAACGATGTTTCTCTGCTATTGAAGGGAATAAGCTGTCTATATTTTATATCTCTATGGTAACATTTCACTCACGTCTATTGAAGAGTGAACATTAGGAATTATTATTTAGGTATTATATAATAGGGTAACACTCATTGAGATATAAAGACATAGAGAGCTTATGGATTCTTCAGAAGCATACGTCATCGTGTTGTCCAATATAAACAAATCTTTCTATGATCAACTTACGATGACGTAGGTCAAATTACTTTGTTTATGTTGGACACAGAATTCAGCTGAACGTCGATGTTGTTTCTCTGCTATTGAAGGGAATAAGCTCTTATATATCTATGGATTGACAGTAAATAAAGGGAAATAAGTATATAAATTGTAATACTTAACTAGAGGCATATATACACTGCAAACCTCCGCCGTCACAGGGTCCTTATGAGCCTTCCGAGGCGGATTTTTCACGACTGGGGCGTCGTAGAGGGACGGGGGAGGGTTCCCCTCGACGGAAATTCCGAGAGGAAGACGCTCCCGGCTCCCGATTTCACAGCACAGCGACATCTATTAGCAGAGTAGGCTAACTTGAAATATTTATTAGTATTTAGCTCATTTTGCATCTATTCTGAGCTCAAAGATGCCAAAAATTTAATCACTTGTTCCTTTTGGCATTTCCAACAACTCCACAAAGTTTCATCCGAATCCGTACCGTACTTTTTGAGTTATCCTGCTGACAAAACACCAACCAACGCCAGCGAAAAAGTACCTCCTTCGGCGGAGGTAAAAATTCTGTAGTGTAAGAACAGTTACACCTATGTTCGGGGGGGTCACTCATCTACAGTGGAAATCCGAATTTCTCGTAGAAGAATTATTAGTACTAACCCTTCTTTGACTAGCGGCCACCTGTATCTAATGATCACTTTTTTAGGTTATCTTGAATGGCCTCTATAGACAAGTTTAACTGTATTGCGTTAAAAATACCATCTTGAAGAATATAAATGGTTATTAAAATGAAAATATTTAAAATAATACAAATAATAAAAGAAAGACGTATATGGATTTAAAGAAAGAGGATCAAGTTGATATCGTATGTAGGGAGGATTATTGTAAACAAATAAGAACAGCAAGAATAATTTAATTTAAAAGATTAACAGGGATTTAACCTCACAAATAATCTTCATGAGGACGACTTTTAAAAATGGCATGATGTTTTTTCTTCATGTCAAAAAAATATATGTGATTCAAGTATTTTAGATTCGGTACTTTCCATGTGCAGAATCCGAACTGTGAACAAATTTTTAGGTTCGAATTGTTTAAACTCGTAAAGTGATTTTCCAACTATAGTTGATGCTTTTGTGTCCATATTTATATCTGAGGTTATCTATTTTTTGGTATATATTTTTTATTTATTTATTTTAAAACTATGAAATAAAATGATATTAACACAAAATAAATTAAATATATATCGAACCTGATGATCACCATAAAAATGAATAGAAAATTCTTCGCGAAATGCAAGGGTTTTTTATCTTTAAAAAAATGATATTGTAATGTAGCAGTAACACAGTGAAAGCAATTCGTTTCATTGTGTATTACTCTATATGTAAATTGATTGTGATAAAACCACTCTTTTATCATGTCATCTTTGCAGAAAAAAGGTATTAAGATAGTTTGATTCCTAAAAATATATCATTTTTCCGCCATTTCACAAATCTGTGATTTTGTTATTCAATGAAATTAGCTTTTCATAATCTGATTGACTAGACCATGAAAAGATCATAGGGATAGGTGTAGACTCTTACAATCCAATGTATCATTTTATATATATATCAGAAACGACAGGGTACCCGTCTGTTTTTTTGAGCGGCCTGGAGTCCCAGTTTTTTTAGACCCCGGGCGGGACTTAAATATTTTCCTTCGTTTTCATTCATAAAGTGACGACGTTTTTTTAGAAAGGAATTTTCGAAATATTTTTTTCTAAAAAAAAACCGTCATAACTTTTTCTGATAATTTTTTTCTTTAAAAAAATACGTCGTCACTTACTTTTTTGGAAATTCTTTTTTTAAAAAAAGTTGTCACTTCAGAATGTCGAAGGAACGAAAATATATATTAAGTCCCGGCCCGGGTCCCAGCGAAAAAAGGTGTTCCAGTCGTTTCCTGACTAATAACTGCATGCATCATAAGCTGAATAAAAAGGAAAAATCAATGTCCGAGTGGGCAATGATTGAAGCAAAGAAGAGAGGGAAGGAATTATTATTAAGATTCCTCCAGTAGACAAAGTCTAAATATCAAGTCTTATATATATATATATATAATAATAATCTGAAAAAAAGTAGGCATGATACGTCATACTTTTCAAAATGTTATAAATATATATTAGTATTGTCATTTCCCTGATATTTATAATCGAATTATCTAAAAATTTCAACATTTCCATTAGGAAATTGACACAGATAAGGTCAAGACTTATCCCGTCAAACGTATTCCTTTCCTTCACAAATATCGATATTCAATATTTCCATCTGTACTTTTTTCTTATTCGTAGACCACGAAATGGAATCCCCTCTTGATTATTAATATATATTTATAGCTCTCTGACATGTCACGAAAGCTATCTATGTATTATTACAAAAATAATAAGTTCTACTTAACTTTTTTTTCAAAGAAAAGTATGGACTATTTTTCCTCGATAAATGGACTTCCTAAGAAGTCAATCAAAAATAATCAATCAAATCGGAGGAAATAGAAAAGTCACTTATGTCTGTAGATGAGAGCTAATCAATACCATATATATATATATATATATTTTATTTATTTTTTGCACAAAACCACTTGAATTATGTACAATTGCGAATTACCTATGTCAAATTTATATCATAATCCTTTTTTGTACCCATCAACTGCATGTTTGTTTTTTTCGATTTGGTATTTTTAAATATATAGAGAAGTATGACAAAATCATAGCAGTATTATTTATATTTTATAAAGAAACCCCTGACCATATGATACTGGATAATCAACAGAGAAGAAAAAATAGTTCACTTAAAGAGCTCTCTAATAATGATCAAGATGGATGCTCCACTTGATGGTAAAACAATGTAGTTGTCTGGGAGTAATAGAAAAAAGGGGAAATCCTGCAAAAAATGTCCAGTCAAATCGTCACTCTATGTTCAGTTTCAACCAAAAGATGTCCCTTAAAATGACGTCACTGGGTAGCATATATTTTGTCATTCGTCCCTTTTCTATTCTTTTAGGCTTGATAATTAGACTTTGACTGCTCAAGGGATAAATATATAAGTATTTCCTTCTTCCCTTCTTGGCTTCATCGTCTTTAGTTAAATATAGTAATAATAAAAGGGGAACTAAGATGGCACCCATCAGCTGCTGATTCGAGCATTGCTTTTCCTTTTTATTTGGTCTATTTTGCATCCAGATATTGGTCATTTAGATTAGATTTTATCATTTTCTCCTTTTCTAACCCTTAAGACTTGATATTTAGACTTTGTCTACTGGAGGAATATCAATAATAATTCCTTCCTTCACTTCTTTGCTTTATCAGTTGCCCACTCGGACATTGATTTTTCCTTTTTATTCAGCTTATAATGCATGCGGTTATTAGTTAGGCTATTTTTATATTTGGTGATTGGAAATAAAATCCTACATAATTAAAAAACTATTTGTGTAAAAGTATTTTTTTTTAGCCTAAAATTTCAATAAATGAAATAAAACAAATAATATAATCTAAAAAAAAATAAAGAAAGAATAAATTGTTCAACCATTACATATATATGTATATATATATATATTCCGTTTTTTCTCATCGTTTCCTTTATATTTGCAGCTGAATATTCACAAAGCAGGTCTATATTATATTTAAAAACTCATGCAAGGTTTTAAAAACATGCTTTTATAGATATTGTTATTTAATATGTATCATTTTATTATTACTGATATTGTTAATTGGTTTTGTAATTGTCTTGAATATTGGTGATTGTTCTTCATGGAAGTAATCATTTAAGACTTATAAAGGATGGGGACTACCAATTGTACGTATAAATTATTTTACAAAAACAGTCATAACTCAGAGATTTTGCAACATTTTATTAAATATACCAGAGAACACCGTGTGCATAGTGTATTCCATTTACGTTATGTAGGAGCTCTCAGCTTCAATAACTAGCCTCAACCTCTACTTGAAGCGGCTGCAGGCTCTCTTCACGATCTCCCTCCGATTTGGAGGCAATGTGAGATACCTCGGTGGTCTGGAGATGTCCGTTGGCTTATGATCTTAAAACGCCCTAGAAAAACTAATCATTGGTTTCTATAATCCGAATATGAGCTCATATGAGCCGAGGAGCCAGCTTGATTAACTTGTCCTTGGTTGAGTAGGCAAAAAGCCAGAATTTTGTATGACATGTAGCATAAATCCTCCTCACTCCACCTCTTCGCTGTATTCTAATCCAATTTGAACTACATAGCAATGACTCTGGTGGAGGTTCCAGGGTCTGTTTGAATCTTCTACTCACCAATGAAATTTATGTACTGAGACTTTCTGCGCTCATCCATGGCCTTGAGTGTCCCCTCTGGTTGACACTCTTGGGTCTTTTTCCTATAAGTTTTTCTAATGTCGAATTCGATCATGCCTGAAATGACCCCATAGCTTAGTTGTCACTTGTGTTTACCAAAACCTACGATGCACCTTTTCTATTTCTCGTTTTGAATTTCATAGGGTATGCTATAGTTTCATATATTGATTCCATGGCTGCAAGCCGGGTGTTGACAACAATAGATTACGTGAACTTTTAAATAATAACTAATAACGATATATATCATATATATATATATCTTTGAGATTTTCACATTTTCGTAGTGCGACAATTGAAATCCCCAATGTATATCGAAAAACAAGGTACTTCCATATTGGCTAGAGAGTTGACTTTTTTGCTTGCCGGCGATTTTAATGACATTACCCAAATAAAAACATTTTAGTGATGTAATTATCCTGCTGAAGTTGTCAAAAAGTCTATTGCTGCTTTTTGATTATGTCAAAATAATATTAATAAGATTTATAACGTTTCACAATTATTGAAAAATATGTACCTGGTTTTCCAAATACCTCGAAAATACCTATCCTAATGATCATACATATTGTGTTGTTAATGGAATGCTTCATATATTTGAGACCTTTATATAAAAGAGGTGTCCAATGGAATCCTGGAATTTCTAGGCTATGTACACAGTTTCTATTAGAGTAAACTCTTATGTACATATGCCTGAATTTAAGAAATATATTTCCTTGTTGTTTTTTCCTTGTTTGTTTGTATGGCACGTCCTTGAAAAAATATATACAAGATATACATCCAAAGTTTCAGTGAAGGTTAACATAGGTATAGTATTACCTCCATCTTTCAGCAAGCAATTTCAAAACTTAATGTTTTGCGCTGAGATTTATGCATTAGGACTCCGTAGCTCCACGTTTAAATAAACATTACATGAATAAGTAAATACAAATATCAACCGCTGCAAGATATTCGGCTTTAGTATCAAAATTCCAACAAGGACCATCGTGAGAATATGCGGGAAATATAATATAGTCCCTCCAAACACTACAAGAATTTTCTATGCTGGCTATTACGAATACACAAAAAGTTTTTAAAGAAGTAAATATTCTTTATTAGTCTTTTTTAATACAAAATGTTTTATTGTTTTGAAAATTTTTATATAAAATTAGAAAGTATGTTTTTATGATTTTATTGTTTGTTTAATATTTGTTTGTTCATGTTTTTTTATTATAGTTGTGATACATTGTTAGGAATTTTGTTGGACTTTTGTTGAGAGTATTATTTTAATCTATAATGTTTAATTAAAATATTGTTTTATATAACTACTCTAAATAAATAAAGTCAAAAAGTCAAAAAAAAATACAAAATATATGTATAGTTGTATATATGTATGTCAAGCCCTGACATAATTTTTTAAGCTTAGTTCCTTGCAAAGACCTATGCTGGAACGAATAATAAAGTTTTAATCATAAGGAAACCGGACATCATATGACAATGATTAACTCTTTTGTGGTTTTGAATCTTCTCCTCCCAATTTTCATGATTTTGACATGCAAAACCCGAAGGCTCAGAGATGCTTGATTTGACAATCAAGTTGCATTGGTTGTGGCTGGTGAAGAAAGGTTCAACTATGAAGGTGGTTTGAACCACCCACCGGGATGCTCAAATGAGAATTAATTATTTCCTCAATTGAAGAGTATTTTGATGACGTATATCACCTGAGATTCTGCCCAACTGAATGAAAAACAGTTACGCATTTGGAATAGAAGAAAGAACATTTCTAGAATAAATTCCAGTAATGACGTCATATTATAAAAAATATTATATATCCTACAGATCATCATACGCGTTTCATGAT
>CP045904.1:1747470-1776741 GCA_013387185.1 Caligus rogercresseyi | reverse complement strand
TAAGCTAGAGATAATTGTTTAATTACATACCACTTGACATAAATAAAGAATATTGAAGGAGTGATAAAATGATTCCCGGACAATTCCCCCTAGACAATTCCCCCCCAGACAATTCCCCCCTGGACAATTCCCACCCGGCGATTCCCCCCTAGACAATTCCCCCCCAGACAATTCCCCCTTGGCAATACCCAACCGGCAAATCCCCCCTGGACAGTTATCCTATTAAAAAAATAAGGAAAATATATCATAAAGTCTAACTTATACTAATTTGTAAAAAAAATCGTTGTCAATAACTCTAATTTGAGTGATAGATTTCTAACCAAAGATAAGGCACATCAAAAGGAATATTTTCTTTGTTTCAAAATGCGCAGTATTTAGCCAATGATTTTGGATATTTTCTTGACGTTGAATTCCCATCTATATGAAAAAACATTTTTAACTAAAAGCAACCTTTACATGAATATACTTTTTGAACAATAATAAATTGTATCATTAAAAAAATACACCTTCCCTAGTACCTAGAATTCCACCCCTGGTAAATCACCTCCATATATGCATTAGTATACGATACTTAGTAGTACTTATATGTACATACATAATAGAAATAAAATTTTGGTTTATCATTTTTATGAAAGTTGTGTTTTTACATATTTTTTAAATTTTATTTTTTATATATTTTCTAAAGTACACACATAGAGATAATTCAAAAACAATATAAAAAGATATTTCTAAATGTTTTCAAAATGCAATATTCTGAGCAATAGCTCATAAATAATCTACAATTCACGATTCTCATAATCTTTCAAAATGGTCAAAATTCGTGATTACAATCGCGATATCGTCTTCTTTGAAGAGGTGGAGGATGACCTGCAAGCTGTTGAATGATGTCGATACGAATCAAGTTTTCTTCATTTTTTTAAGAATTCAAGGAACTTCCATAGAATTGGATGGCAGGAAGCAACTTGCGAGGAAAACCGACGATGCATCTTTCCACATTATTGTTTGTCCGTGGTAGTCCTTCGTCCGTTTGGTTGAAGATATTCCACAAATTTATTGCAAATGGGGCGACTACGGGAAGCATTTTTTCCATATCGACCAATGTAAGTGTCCTCGAATAATCGAAGATTTCGTCGAAGTCGGTATTAAACTTTTCTTTAATTTTATCTGCGAGCTCTTCAAAGGCAAGGGAGCTCGATAGCCGTACGTGTTAAGGCGTGTTCAACTCTCAATGTTGGGGGCGCAGGATCGAATCCTGAGAGGGGATGGTCATTTTTGGTCTACCTCATTGATAAGATCCTAGGTTCGATAGACTAATTTTAATGCTATAATGCTTATTTATATCCAGTCGGATGCAATTCTGTCGAACCATATAGGCAAAAAAAAAGGCAGTAACATATTTTTCTGGTAAAAAAGCAAGGCAACAGAGCATTCTACAATATATGGTAAATTCTGTATCTTCCAAATATCGCTGCTGCAATCCTAGGTTCGTAACCTTTTTCAAAATATTTGAAATAAATGGTAGAAACATCCTTTTACTTGATGTTAGGTTTCAAATGTCCAATGGCATTGATATTGCCCAGGGGGGAATTGTCTGGGGGGGGGGGAATTGCCCGGGGGGAATTGTCCGGATACCGAAATAAAATAGTACTATTGCTATCAAACGATTGTTTTCCTTTTTTGTTTACTTAAGAATTTATTGAACGAAATGGTTTTTTTTCGTTTTTTGCTTGCGTGTAGATATGAATAAGTTATGCCCTAACATTAGATCTTGCAAACCTAGAAGTCTTTTTTAATGAGGCTTATGAATTTGGCCTTTCCCCATTCAGGAGGCAAACCTCCTCTGAGCTAACGCAATCCCTCCATTATTCATTAAATACGAATACATATATTATACAAACACGCTGAACATAGGAAGTGCTTCTGGGAAATCTAGTGAGGAGTACTCGTTTCTTTTGCTCAAGCTCCAGAGAAACTGTGGTTCATTTTTTTATCGAATATGTTGTGACTAAAAGATACAAGGATGTAATTTCAGAATTTGTTTTTTATATAAATCCCTTGCCTGTATATATGTTGGTCTTATACAAATGAAGTTAAATATTTGATCTCAAAAACTTTTAGTATTCATTAAAAATATAATTGCTCTAAAAAAAAATTCCCAAAGAGCAGAATTAAAATGTGTGAAAAACATTATTAAAAAATGTCGCCTCAATGATTAAAGTTAGGATTTCTATTGTTTTCTATATATATATATATCAGACTTGTTGTTTATCGTTCATTATTGTCGTTCGTCTTTCGCGAACAATGAACGACAAAGTTTTTGACGAACGATAAGGTAATTCCTTATCGTTTGTGTTCGTTTTCTGGTACCAACAAAAGACAAAGATTTTTTACTTTTATGGGACAAATTTTCTTTCTAAAAAAACGTCATCACTTTTTTCAGAAATTTCTTTTAAAAACGTCATCAATTTTTTTCAGAATGGCGAACGACAAACGAACGACGAACGACAATTTTCGCGAACGTCAACAAGTCTGATATACAGGGTGATTCACTTAAATTGAGACCACATATTACAAACTACAATCTTTGTATTAAATTTACATAATAATTTTTAAACAAAAATGATAGCACAATGTGTAATTTACAAAGTATTTCAATAAATTTTCACATATCCTCCTTTGGACTTCACTACGCTTTGAACCTCCTCATGGTGGAGGCAACACAGGCAGGAATCTCTTCCTCAGACAGATTTTCACGGTCCAGGCCACCCCAACAGTCAGAATGACCGGGTTTTATCTTGAAAAAAGGAAGACATCCCCGTGCGCTGAGGACTCTCTTCAGAAGGCAAAAGCCACCCTCAGTCATGGTCTGAGCTGAGAAGAGATTCCTGCCTGTGTTGCCTCCACCGTGAGGAGTTCAAAGCTGTAGTGAAGGCCAAAGAAGGATATGTGAAAATTTATGAAATACATTTTGTAAATTACACATTGTGCTATCATTTTGTTTAAAATGTTGTGTAAATTTATAAAAGATTGTATGTAGTTTGTAAATGTGAGTCTCAATTTAAGTGAATCAGCCTGTATATGTATATATATTTATAATAATATATACAACGTATATATTTATAAGATACAAAACTTAGTTAAAAGTTACTTTTTTCAATCAATAGAATTCGACTCTGTTAAAAAACTTAGTAGCTCTTACTCACAATACGACAACCCTAATTTAGCCGTTCATTGGTCTCAACAAACATCATTTGACATCTGTAAAATAACTCGGAAACTTCTTCTTAATATTCTAATATTTGAATTAAAAAGTTTTTTCCCCTCAACCAATTAGATTCGTTGTCTATTAACATACTTAAAATGTCTAACTCACGATATTCATATCGGTATATATTTAAGTTCTTTCTTCTCAACTAATAGAGGTCAAAGTCTGTTAACAAACTTGAAAACCTTCCCACAATATTCAAGCCTAGCAATTAAAAGATCCTTCCACCAATAACAATTGATGTCTGTTAAAACTTGGAAGCACTTATTTGCAATATTCAAACCTAAAAATATTAAGTTCCTGTCCCTTTCAACCAATAACATACAGAGTCTTACAATATTCAACCTTTGATATTAAGAGTCAAACCTTATTTCCTTACTGGCAATGTCTTCATCTTATTTTTTCTCCCCGCACATCTTACAGATCCCAAGCAATGTCCAGGAGGTGATGAACGAAGTGAATCAGCCCAAGTCCCTTCATCAATTCGGCCAAGTCTTCATAGTGGCGGAGGCGGAATCTTTCTATAACGCTCATGGGGTACTTTGGAGCTGTAAAGGAGTCCAGAGCTCTGCCGTTTGTGTAAGGATTATTTTTTTTAATGGTTAAATCTACATATTTTCCTCAATGCAAGTGTATAAAGGAATGGAAATCTGGAGCTTAGCCTTGGTGCTTACAGATTCTACGACTGTTTTTGGCTGTGAAAAAGAGAGAGGGTAAAGAGAGGGATAGAAGGAAAGAGAGATGGAGAGAGAGAGAAAGAGGAGGAAAACTTTTTTCTTTCTCCCTCTCTCTTTTTCAAGGCCAAAAACAGTCAGTGAATCTGTAACACTAAGGCTAAGCTCCAGATTTCCATTCCAAGTAATGGTATAATATATATTTTTATCCACCTAAGATAGAAAGATAAAAGACAGCTTTCGATTGATATATGGCTAAAAAATACTGAAGGAATCAATCATGCTACTTCAGTATGACAATTAAATGCCCGCTTCATTGAACAAAAAAAACATCGGCGTCCTCCTTCATTTCATCATATTCTTTATTAATGTTAGCATTCTTATATGATTGAAGAAAAAAAATGAGTTCAATTCTTTGGGAATGATTGCCCATTTTACTGAGCTGAGATAGAAAGGAAAAAATACAACGGTTGATCGCTGGGAATCGACATAAACGGCCAAAAAAGGCTAAATGAATCTTTCTATTTAAAAGAAGCCTTGGCAACCATTAGATGAAAGGACGGCAATACACTGCTTACTAAAGGAACAAGTGGGTTGATGGCATGAGAACAAGTGGCACCAGACTCCTTTGATCTCTTTGATTCAAAGCTGCATATGTAGCGGTGGCGGCGGCTAATGTAATCGCTTTAATATTGAGCGGTTTATTTAGTATGTTTGACGAAAGATTTTTGGGGATAAGAGCTTTTGAATTGAGAATTGCAAAGATTAAGATTATTGTAACAATAATGGCTGTTATAATTATCGCAATAAACAACAAAGACACAAGTCTAACGGGATAATAATAATAATATACAGTCAAACCGGTATTAGCGGTCACCTTTCTAATGCAGTCACTTTATTATAGAGGTCATCCAAACTTTCACGGCAAAAGGTCAATTTAGTTATAAAAACTTCTGTGTAAAATGACCCCCATCTGTCACTAACAATCGCTTTTTGGGGGCTCCCTTGATTTGCCCACAGGTTTGACTTTGAAAGACTTTGCAAGATTTTTATTTCATTTTTTTGTTTTCAGTATGGACTCTTTATGGTCATAATTATGTCATTTGAAGTCGTTATTTTGGGGTTTACGCTGGATACACAAAGGAGTTCATTGAAGGGATCAAAACGCTTCTTCGCTACGTCGTTACAAACTTTTATTCTGGAGCGGAGCGATCCTCGGACGCAGTTACGATGGGTCTCAACTACATCATGGCAGAGGTGAGGTTGACATGAAACTTATTTATTCAATATTATTAAAGCCTAAAGAAAATAAATAACATTATAAAAATCAAAGATATGTTATTCTGATTAACAATAAAATAGAACTAGAGGCATATATACACTCAGAGAGTGCAAACCTCCGCCGTCACGGGGTCCTTATGAGCCTTCCAAGGCGGATTTTTCACGACTGGGCGGCCGTAGAGGGCCGGGGGAGGGCCGGGGAGGGTTCCCCTCGACGGAAATTCCAAGAGGAAGACGCTCCCGGCACCCGATTTCACAGCACAGCGACATCTATTGGCAGAGTAGGCTAACTTGAAATATTTATTAGTATTTAGCTCATTTGGCATCTTAATTCTGCACTCAGAGATGCCAAAATTTAATCACTTGTTTCTTTTGGCATTTCCAACAACTTTACAAAGTTTCATCCGAATCTGTTCTGTACTTTTGGAGTTATCCTGCTGACAAACAAACCAACCAACCCACAAACCAACGCCAGTGAAAACAATACCTCCTTCGGCGGAGGTAATAAATAGGATCTTCCAAAACAAAGTGTCCTTAGGACTCACATTTGAAGCCAATAAGTCCCTATAAAAAATGATTCAATGATCCTCGCAATCAAATAATTTTAATTTTGGGGCATTATACTGTAAAGGTTAAACAGTTTGATTGTATTTAAGCCAGACAAAAACACTTATTTCGGGATTGATGTTCAGTTTTTTTGTGCTTTTATGGTTCGATAGAATTGCATCCGACTGGATATAAATAAGCATTATAACATTAGTCTATCGAACTTAGGATCCCATCAATGAGTTTGATCACAACTGACCTTCCCCTCTCGCGAGTATTCGAACCTGCGCCACCAACATTGAGAGTTGAACACGCCTTAACGCACACGGCTATCGCACTCCCTTAATTTAAATTTGTTTTCTATGAATATGTGCATTATAGCTTAAGATATATCATATATAATTTATATATGATATATCTTAAGCATATATTTGAAATGTTATAAAGTTATATGGTACAATGAGGCTTACTTTTTGTAGATGCGATGCTGTGGAGTGGACAATTACACAGACTTCAAAAAAGCACGGATCTTTCAAAAAAGAAAGAGCATTACTATCAAGTCATACCTTCTTCATGCTGCATCATCATCCAGAGAAATATCCACCCTACTTTGTGCCTGAGGACCCAAACTGCCTGGCTGCTCCCACTTCCTACAACTCATATTTCCTTAAGGCAAGTACTCCTACTACTTCATTATCAACCTCCTTTTGAGTGAGTCTCTAAACTCATAGACACGATTACACATTCTACCAGTGGTACGATCACTGAGGTCTAACTTTTTATCAATATTTCTAATCGCTAAGTTTAAAAAAAGTAATCCTTCATCATCACTATTCGTAAGTCTCTAAAAATGAGGAGCTATAAAAAATCAAAGACGACTTTTATTTAAATAAATTAAATATGTACAGAGCAAATAGCTTAATCACTTATGTATGTTTTGTGTATCGCAAGATTATATATATATATATATATAAATGGCCAGCAATATTCAATTATATTTAGTATCTACATTTCAAACGAATATTCAGAAACATAATCTTCTGCCTATTATTTATTCATTATTTTAGGGATGCTGGGATCGATTTTCCAGTTGGATGAGCAGTTCCTTTCACCCCCTCATCATAGCCATCTCCCTATTTTTCATCCTGGAGATCCTCCTATTCCTCATGGTCGTCTTCCTCTATCGGGCCGTGGACCGGGACATCAAGGGCTCTTGACACGGCCTCCCACGCGTCATTCTAAGAGAGGCCCGCTCCAAAAAGTCCTCTTCAGAAATAGATAATCTACTGAACGAGCGCAAGAGCCTTGAGCTGGAGGCCTCTTCTTCTTCTTTCCATCATCGCCCAGAGGACGTGCCTGGTCGCCTGATCAAGTCAAAAATTCGAGCCTCTCCCTCCTCCGCAAAACTGACGGAGGACTCTTATGAACTCATTGATGCACCCCTCATTGACTTTCGAAGGGAATTTGACCTAAAGCGAAAGCCACCTGCACTGCCACCATTATCTTAGATCACTTACCCATATTCTTACTATAGAGAGCAATGAGTGCCGAAGAAGCATATATATTAGCAATGAATAACGTCTTATTATCTCAATTTGTTTTGTTAAGACGGACTTATCATGGACTATTGAAATACAAAGTATGCCCATGTTGCCTAGAGAGCTGATTCTTCGCTTCCCGGGTGTTTTAAATGACATCACATCGGCAAATGGAAAGAATCACAGCTGTAATGCTATTTTTTCCCGCTTACGTCATCAAAATCTTACATTAAAATCAGATTTATCACGTTTCACTATCAAAAGAAAAACATGAAATAAACATAACTTTATTGAAATATATATCTTCAGACTAATGAAAAAGAGTGAAACTTAATTCGTGCGCTTACCAAGTAGAAAAAAATGACTTCAAGCTCTTTTTTATAGCGAGAGGATTAAAACGTAAAATATTGTTTAAAAAATTATCACTCCAAACTGTTGTAATAGTGAATATTTGAGCCACTTTGTGGTAAAAGTAAAATATGGTCTGTATGTCCATAACCCTTGCTTATAATTAAATTTTAAGAATGTCCTTCATTGTTATGATCCTCTCATTTTCTTTATGGACATGTCAACTGTCGAAGCTTCAGTATTTTCCATTGTATAAGCACTGTATAGAGTTAAATATCTATGCTTTAGTTGTTTTGTTTTTTGTTCATCGTGAAATAGGAAGTACAATTACATCATTGGATGGTTTTAAAAACGGGCATACAATGATGTCATCGCACTTGAATGGAAAAAATATATGAAGTATCACCTCTTTAGTTTTTTGTGTTATTTTTACAAAATAAAATGGAGACAATCCCAAATACAATGTCATTCAGCGCTAATGTATCTTACTTCGGCACTCTATATTCTCACTGATTCTTACACAAGGGGGTTAATAATCAAAGTCCCCGCAGTGGACAAATAATGCAATGAAAGAAAGCCTGTCTAATATGAAGGGTTCAGTTCAAAAAACTAAATGACAACATACAAATCCTGATAAATTCCATAACAAAGTCGCAAGTTAATTTATTGTCTTTCTATACGTTATACTAAGCTTTGAGTTTTACGTCAGAGAGTGTAAAACAAAGTTAACATAAATAATATCATGACTATATTGTTAAGGTTAATCAAAATGCGGTTCTCGCAAACTCACAAAGAAACATATTTTTTTTCATATTATAACACTTTTTTCTATGTCCGACAGTCAGAGGTATGATCCATTTATCGACAGATATGAACAAAAACACTTAACCTTATTTTTTCTTGAGTATGAGCAGTCGCTTAACTCAACTAATATTAATAGATAAAATAGGAAGAGTCCCTTCAAAGTGTTCATAAATGTCATGGATCGAACCCCATGAAGAAGAGAGAATTAGTATTCTACTTCTTTCTTAATTGATGCTTCCTCCTCGACAGGCACGAGTGAAGACATACTTTTTTAGCATAATACCAACAGTTTTATTATTATTTGCCTTCCTTTTCTTTCAACCGATCACGTTGCAGAACACACTTTTCGCTATCCCTAAGTATTCTTATTAGTACAAACAAGTTATGTATAGGCTGTTTGACGTCACTAAATGATCAGCTTCACAACACTACAGAAACTCTTCCTTTAAAAACCATAGAGATAAAAAGATATAGAGATCTTATTCATTTCATCGGTATTTTTGTGTCCAGTATAAACAAAGTAATTTGTACTACGTCATCGTAAGCTGATCATAGAGATCTATCTCTATGACCACTTACGATGACGTAGAACAAATAACTTTGTTTATACTAGACACAAAAATACAGCTGAACGACGATGTTTCTCTGCTATTGAAGGAAATAAGCTCTCTATATCTCTATGTTAAAAACCTACATAATTTAACTGAAAACAAAGGGATCAAGTTGAACCTTTAGAATATATATCATGAGCAAAAATCAAATTTTTCCCTTTCAGCGTAGAATTGATCTTCTTAATTCATATTAGTAATTTTAGCGGAGTCCATTAAAAGGATTCGTAAACGGCACGGATCAAGGCCCATGAAAAACAAACATTTACAGTATCTAAGGATTATATTTATATACCTCACGTTCCCATATTCCTAAGTGAATTAATGTCAACTGTTCTTATATTATAATCCCAGCACCTTTTCTTCCATCAAATCACTAGGGATGAGAAAAAGGGATAGTTGTTTAAACGAGATAGATTGAAAGAAAAGGATAAGGAATAATTAAAAAGCATTGCTATTATGTAATAAGGTAACAGTCATAGAGATATAAAGATAGAGAGAGCTTAATGGATTCTTCGGATAAATACGTCATTGTGTCCAATATAAACAAATATTTATATCTCTATGATCAACTTACAATGACGTAAATCAAATTACTTTGTGTATATTGGGCACAAGCGACAGCTGAACGATGTTTCTCTGCTATTGAAGGGAATATGCTGTCTATATCTTTATATATCTATGGTAACACTTTACTTACGGCTGTTGAAGAGCATTAAGAATTCAGAGAGAATAATTTCATCCTTAAAAATACTAATTTCCTCTACTTCATGTCATTTGCGAATGCTTTGAATGGATTACTCCAATATCACATATATTATTATTTAAATAAAGCATATCTTCATAATCCGAATAAAAAATCATGTTTATTTTGATAACATCACATCCCTCGATAAATAGATCATCCATGACTATAAGATGCAGAAAAATAAAGAAAAAGCAGATTTACACTACTAAAAATAACGTTTATCGCTCAGTTTGCGAGAACAACCTATGCCTACAAATCACGTTTTAGATTCTAATAAATATGTATGTTATCGTGAACATCCAAATGCGACATATAATTTTTTTTATAACAAACAGGCTTTGAGCATTCATTATTATTTGTTTCATGTTCAGAATTTGGATTATTAACCCTGCCAATTTACTGCTACCTTGGCTTTGAGGAGCCCTGGTCAGGTACTGGTGCTTTGCGGTGGTTGTGTTACAAGCCCCTTTTGCCACCGCCCAAAGGAACTACTTCTTCCCCAAAACCACATACCAAGGAATACACACACCCCTGAAATGAAAGCCTCCTTAACAAAGGTCTATTTAGATCATTTCAATCAATATTTATTTTCAAACATGTTTTAATAACATACTAAAATAAGAGTGAATATGACGTAATTGACATTTTTAAGAAATTCAGTCTCATGATTACAATACCAACTTTTACTCCTGTAGTAACTATACCTTATTTATATGTTTTTTAAAAGCTTAGTTTATTGAGGCTTCTCTTCCAGGTGTCTAGTATTCCTTGAAGACATTAATGAAAAGGTTGATAATAGATACTGATGGATAGCCCTAAAAATACATGTTGATCTGAAATTGCACCATTTTTTAATTACCCCCATTAAATGAACGAAAAGAAATTGATATCAAAATACTCTCTGCATTGATTGAATCCAGAGTTGTTGATTTTTCGTTCATCGTTGGTCGTTCTCGAACGATGAACGACAAATTTTGAAGAACAAAAATAAACCTATCGTTCGTTGTTCGTTTTTGGCGCCAAAAAAACTAAGATTTTTGTTTACATGGAAAAAATATCCTTCCTAAAAAACTTCATTTACTTTTTTCAGAATAGCAAGAAAAAAATCCTTTCTAAAAAACGTCTTTTTCAGAATGACGAACGATTCAATTTAAACTAACGATAACGATACTTTTGGTGAACGACAAACGAAAGACGAATGATAATTTTTTGTGAAGGTCAACAAGTATGATTGAATTTATTCAACGGGACGTTAGAATATGGCGAATATATTTGTAATTGTTGCTCTAATTGAGTGAAGGAAGAGCCTTTCTGGTCCTTCTAGTATTAATATTAAATAATATACAATAGGCTTTGTTCAAAATAATAAATATTCAACTAAGAGCAACAAGGTTCGCAATGATAATAATAATAATTGCTGCATTCTAAAGTCACGTTCAATAAACTCAATCAAAGTCAGAACCTCATACAAAATGCCTCTTATATATTGTAATATTATTGGCTTATGATTTGAGGTATGTAAAAAGCTCACTCGGGTTTGTTTCCTTACATTTAAAAACATGCTTACTCAAGGAAAGTATTATAATAATAATATGTCAATTTTACATTTATATTCGTGATTTTCCATTCGACCAATAGGAAACAAGCATTGTTTATGAAGTAGTCATTTATTTGCCATGAATGCCAATATAATAAAATTGAACAGATTGTTCATCAATTTTCGGGCCTACTATTCTGATGACTCCATTATTTTACCGTGGCGTCTTAAATGAAGTGGATGATTGTTTCCGTTCAATAATCTGGCGACTGAACTAAGAGTGTTTCAATTATTATTACTACAGTCATGGTCAAAAGTTTAAGACCGCCCTCGATTTTTAGCATAAATATGTATCATGTTGAAAAACGTCTCAATGAAGTTTCAATGTATATTTTATTACGAACTGGTCATAAAAGGGAATATAAAGTATATTCTTCATTATAAAGCAACTGACAAGTGCTAAGAGTTAGTATTTAGTGTGGCTTCCACTATTCTGGATGACAGCGGCCAGGCGTCTTGGCATACTGTTGGTCAGTGATTTGCAATACTCTTGGGGGATTATTCCATTATGAAAGATAAATTTGCTGAGAAGATGCCGTCAAATGCTAATGAGATGACCGAAACAATAAAACAAGTCTGGGTCAGAGAAATCCCCCAAGAGTATTGCAAATCACTGACCAACAGTATGCCGAGACGCCTGGCCGCTGTCATCCAGAATGGTGGAAACCACACTAAATACTAACTCTTAGCACTTGTCAATTGCTTTATAATGGAAGAATATACTTTATATTCCCTTTTATAACCAGTTTGTAAATAAAATATACTTTGAAACTTCATTGAGGCGTTTTTTCAACATGATACATATTTATGCTAAAAATCGAGGGCGGTCTTAAACTTTTGACCGTGACTGTAAATATTTACTTATAAAGATTAAAAACAACATTGGCCTAACAGGAGAGAAGGACAAAATTGCCCTACTCCATGCAGTCATCTTAATAGTAAACCACTATTACGTATATCTTATATTTTATTAATGGCTTTCAGCTCGAGAATCCTTTTGCTCTGAACGGAAGAGTCTTTGAGTAAATGATGCAATCAGAACCGTCTCATTTAGTGACTAGGAATGTGTCAACAGTAGACACTGCTTTTGAATACCTCTTGATACATGAGTTTGGCATTTTAATTCATTAAGAGCTTTAAAACATGAAGTATAAAATTACATCCATGAGTTATTTCACAAAAAAAAATCGTTCAAATCATATACATATTATGGCATTTTATCCAAGACTATATTTATGTAAAATCCACCTGTATCATCCTTATCTGCCAAGTTTCTAAATGACATCCCCCCCCCCTCTTTATGGCAAAGAGGTTGTACACGTTTTTTGGCAGAACTGTGACTATATTGGTATAATATATTTAAATATATGATAAAAACATGACAATTATGAATGGGCAAGTAACTTTGGGCGTGTAATAGAAATATTTTTTAAAAATACCCAGGAAAAAGACAGTCTTAAGTAAAGGAAAGAAGTTACAGACAATTTAATGAAATCATCGACCTATTTACTAGCTGGATGCATAACCAACTAAGAAGGGAAGGGCAATGCTCGAGTTAGCAGCTGATGGTAGACATCTTAGTTCCCCTTTTATCTACATTGATTGCAACCAAATCCACATCACTAATAATAACCCCATAATAGATTAAGCCTTTTTCCCTCAGCACGTCACGGAAAAGTCAATAAGTCCCACATAATTCACGACTCCAAACAAATCTTAAAGTCCCCCCCAAAAAATACCAAAAAGTCTCAGCTCCATTTTCTTCAATGAAATTTTGTCCAAAGAGTTATACAAACCCAATAAGCATAACCGTTGAAATTAAAGTTTATATATATATATATTATTCATTATCTTATAAAATATACATATGCTTAAAAACAATTATTATATTAAATATATTAACTCTCTTATAAATCTTTTAGATAACAAAAAAAATATGAAAAGATTCTTGAACTACAATTACTATTATTTGTGTCTTAGTAAAAATATTTTTGTGCCCATGCTTCTTCGATAATAGAGAGTTAAATTAAACGTGAGTCTGTTAGACGATGATACAACGTCGGAAAAAATCAAGATAATTATAGGGGAGATTTTACTGAAATTGAAGAATGGAAAAATAAAAACATATTCTCATGCGTTGAAGTTGGTGCTAGACTGCTCAAGGAAGGAATATATCAAACTGGGAGTGAGGCTTAGTAGGGAGAGAAGAGAAAAAAGAGAAGATCTTGTCAATGATGTTGCAGGAAGGATTAGATAGGGACGCGGAAGAGAAAATAAGGAAGATCGATGAATATTATACTGATGGTTGTAAGATTCGCTCAGGCTTCAAATCCTTACCGAAGGAAAATACTATATTAGCAAGTGTGCGAAGACAGGAGGAGAACGGTATGAGGAAGAAGGAAGTGGGGTCGGTTTTTGATGAAAGTGGAAAACTAATACATGACCGGAAACTGATAAGTGCTAATGTAGTCAACTACTTCCAAAAGCTACATCGATGCTGGGAGTGTGTTAAAGGTTGCTTCAGGAGCTGTCAAAGGTGTTCAACTTGGCAACACATGTTTTACAAGTGTGATATAGAACAGTACAGCTCTAGAAAATTAATTCAAAACTCAGACGTCTTTACAGATGAAGAAGTTTCGGTCGGGGAAATAAAAAAATATATTATGGGTTACAAAAGAAAAACTCTGCACCTGGATTAGATGGTTTCCCTATAGAGTTTTATAGAAAATTTTGCGTACTTCTAGCCCCCCTTCTGCAAGAGGTGTATAAAGAAGCAATGGCTTCCGGACATCTTGATAACCATATCACAAAAGGTAAATTAGTCTTAATACCAAAAACAGGCAAAGACCCGCGACATATTCACAATTTAAGACCCTTGACGATGCTCAATACGAGTTATAAAATATTTAGTGGCGTACTAGCTAAGAGAGTGGGGGTATCCTTCCATCAATTCTGCACTCAGCTCAAAAAGGATTTCTGAAAGGTAGGAAGATAGACGATGTGATCAGAAGTATCAAAGATTCAATATCGCATGCTAAAAGTAATCATAAAGAAGTCTCAGCTGTGGCAGTCGACTTCAAAAAGGCGTTCGATAGTATGTCACACGATTGGATATTAAAATGCCTAGAATTCCATGGTTTTAGTCGTAAATTTAGACACTTGATTGAACTTTGTTTGAATAATAATCAAACATACTATGATAAGAACAGTGATCCTTTCTATATAAAGAGAGGCTGCAGGCAAGGGGATCCGATGTCTCCTTATTTATTTATTATAGCATTGGATTGGCTTTTGGTAGAAATAGATCAAAGTAGAATTATAAAAGGTGTGAAAATTGGCACAGAAGAAAATAAAGTGGAAGCTTTTGCCGATGATTTGACGATACTGCTCTCAGGAAGTGTTGAAGAGGTTAGAGAATCTGCAAATAAGGTTTTTGAAATATTAGAGTATTTAAAAAAATATCGGGCCTAGAAGTAAATGTAGAAAAATCAAAATTTATAGGGAATAATGTAGGATATCTAAAAGATATTGGTTTAGAAAAAGTGCCAGTATTGAAGGTGCTAGGATCCTTCATCTCAATAGATGAAGTGGACAGGACAGAAAACAAGAGAATGATCCTAGAAAAGCTTAAGTATACATCATCGACTCTCTCATCCTTTCTTAGTATGAATCTTCCCGCGAGGGTATATGTTTGGAATACCTTAATAATACCCAAAGTCATCCATCTACTTAGATCTACTGCATATTGCGAAGATCTAACCTTAGAAGTTCTAGAAATAGAGTCACATTTTCTTTTTAAAGACAAGCCGAATAAAATTTTTACCAGAAGAAGAATAGCCCTTAGTAAAAAGTGGGGGGGATTAGGAATGGTTTGCTTCAAAAACTATTGGAAGTCCATACTGTTCGGGTGGTTTAGAAGAATTTTGGATGATACAACGGTGTGGGGTAAGATTGTCTTGCAAAATTTGCAAAATAAAATCGGAGTCACAAAAGAAGACATTGAGGGTTGTGGACCTGAGAAGGTTTTGGACATGTCTAGGAAAATAAGCCACTTTTGGGAGGTAAATGCAGATATCAATCTCGAGATTTCGAAACAAGCATTGAAGGTAATGGAATGGCAAGAACCGGTTAGAGACAATCCAAGATTGAATTTTCTAGACAATACCTCTGTTAGGAAAAAAATTACTTTCTGGGTGAAATTTTTAACTATAGTCTACTTTTTACGGGGAGTGAAATGTTAGAGAGGGAGAAAATAAAAAGAGAAGTCAAATTCAAACAAAGACAATGCGGCCCAAGGGACTCCTTTTTTAATTTTATAAATCTAAGCAGCAATGCCATGCTTCGAGGTTTTTTAGTTAAAATAAATGACAAAACCCCATTTTTTAAACCAGATTAAAAGGAAGTGTGATAGGCTAGATTTAAGTTTTAAACCAAAGGATGTTTTAAGATTATTGGAGAACCCAAATTTTTCCTATTCTTTATACTGGTTAAAATACAGAATAGCAACAAACACTTTGTGTTTTGGAAGTATTTATGGCAAGACTCGTGAGGAAGCGTTGTGTTTCTTTTGCAAAGAAAAAAATGAAACGAGCAAGCACTTTCTCTTTGAGTGTAACACATTAAAAGAAATATGGGATATGGTTGTTCAAAAAATTTATATGAAGTTTGGCCATGTTTTAACCAAGAAAGGAATTTGTTTTATTTACAATGGCCCTGATAGCACGGAAATAAATTTTATTGTAACTAAAATACAGATTTTACTTTATAAATTAAGAAGCACAAAATCCCCCCTATCGAAAAATGTTTTTAAATATGTAAATAGAATTGTTGGTGAGTTTTGATTTTGTTTTGTTTAATATTAGTTGTGTAAAATTTTATGTTTGTACGTGTAATGATTGAGGGTTTTTTTATGTTTGGTAACATTCAAAAATAAATGTTGTACGAAAGTACAAAAAAAAAAAAAAAAAAAGTCCCACTTAATTCACGATCCAAACAAATCTTAAAGTCCCCCCCAAAAAATACCAAAAAGTATCAGCTCCATTTTCTTCAATGAAATTTTGTCCAAAGAGTTATACAAACCCAATAAGCATAACCGTTGAAATTAAAGTTTATATATATATATATTATTCATTATCTTATAAAATATACATATGCTTAAAAACAATTATTATATTAAATATATTAACTCTCTTATAAATCTTTTAGATAACAAAAAAATATGAAAAGATTCTTGAACTACAATTACTATTATTTTGTGTCTTAGTAAAAATATTTTTGTGCCCATGCTTCTTCGATAATAGAGAGTTGTTTATGAGGAAGGGAAGGTGTTGAATATATATATGTATACATATATGGAAGGAATGTGTTCAAAAGGAATGATATCAAGGAAGAGGATGTTGGGAATGTGGGTATGGGTCTACCATAGATCATATAGAGTGGCGAAGCAACGATTGATAGAATATTTATTAAGTCTCTCCATTATTGGGGACAGCAAGTTAAAATCCAATGGCGTCATATATTGAATATATTTATATTGTACTACTCCATGGACTTTTTTTAATGCATATTGGTATGTCCATTTTGCCATGAGAGCTGACTTTTCACTTGCCGGTGGTTTTTAATAACGCCAGCAAGTGGAAAGAACTACCTTGCAATATATTTTTGTGGTAGTAATAAGAATTAAGTTCTGTCATTATCCACGAAAATATGAAATAAACAAATATTAATATATCTTACTTGGCAACACAAATATATAAATAAATATGGCGAGTGCTTAGCTACTTCTAAATCAGGAGAAGAAGGGAGCTGTTAGCATACATTTTCATGGCAAGATAATAATAAAAATAACATCATTTTATTCACAAAATATCGTTAAAATTTATCATCATTGTATCGATATAAGACACATGACACAATAATGAACTATTTCGAACATTTGAGATGGTTAAAGCCCTATTTGAAGGGGTTCAAAATAGGACTTATATGATTTTTTGATCCTCTTGTCATGAAAACCAGATATGTATTCAACTCGTTTTCGTAGATGGTATGCACTTATCAATGTATGTATAGATAACTTCCCCCCCCCCGAGACATCAGCCTTTTTATGAACAACTTCTTTGCATACACAATATTATATATAGCCACCTTCTGGAAGAAATTAGCTAAGGAACCGAATGGACATTTTTTGTTCAACGTCCGTTCTTTGAAGGACGTTGCTGAACTCTTCGAAAGAGATGAGGTTGTCCTTGTCCTTATCCGCCTCAATGATGGTCCTTTCTGCAATGGAGAGCAGCTGGTCCTCGCTGATGTTTGCACCAACCATCATGGTAAGGACGGCAAGAAGTTCCTCCTTGGAGATTTTATCATCACCGTCCAAATCATACATTCGGAACGCGACTGAAATAGGATAGGAAAGTTCATGAATTTAGGGGTAATGATGGTGTAATAGTATGTATAACTCATATGCATACACCTCTCTACTCTTGCTCAGGCAAGACTCTTTGCTTATGTACATCTCTTTATTCTTGCTCAAGCAAGACTCTTTGCTTGTGTACATCTCTTTACTCTTGCTCTTGCAAGACTCTTTTGTGTATATTTCCCCCTCCCTAATTTTACTATAAAAGGGACTGACTCCTTATATTTGGAGTCTTCACTCCTTGATCTGCATTGAAGTAATAAAGATCATTTGGTTGCAATATTCCTCCTTGTCCAACTTTATTCACACCATCCGAGGATATCACATGGCGCAGTCGGTAGGATCGGTCACAGAATATCACAGATGGTAATGGATCAAATGCTCAAAATTGAAAATAATTGTATAAGTAAAGAGTCTACTCAAAGGACTAGTTAATAATATTAATCAATCAGAAAGACATTACTGAAGGATGACATCTTATATCTGAATTAGAGATGCAAAAGTTAATCGACAATATTTTAAACGATTAAAGTTTGTTAGATGCAATTAATCTATAAATCGCATCCTCTGTCTGTATTTAATTTCAATATCTTTGCTGGGTTTTTTAAATACGTTCTTGACTTCACTCTTCTTATACTTATATCTCACGTTTGGATACCACCGAAAAATAGTCAGAGACGACGTCATTGGAATAAGATTTAGTATTGAATGTGGACAAATTAGAAAAAAAAACTTCTATAGAGAATTATAATCCAATGACGTTATTTTTCAAAAGCTTGTCCATGAAAATAAAGATGCACTTATCTATCTGAAATCCACAAGATAAATCAGTCCTTTAATCTTGGCGCTGTTATCGATTAATCGACTGAAAGTCGACTAAATGAAACAACTAACGATTAATCTATTAATCATTAATTTGCATGCCTAATCTGATTGTATGTTCTTACTTAAATGATCAGAAGTGAAATGTCACATGACATGAATTAATATTTTAAATTTTAAAGGGATTCAATAATGACATGAATCGTGTCTATAAGAAAAATATATTTCTTACAGATGATATTGGAGCTATAAATTAATGTTCTGAAATAATCAAGAGTGACTTCTTAATGTAAGTTATTTTTAATATTCACGTTCCTTCTTCATTCAGCCAATCACGTTCTAGATAAAAGCACACGTGTGGTGGTATCCTTCGACATTTCTCTCTATGCGAACCTGCACGCTCAACATTGAGATTTGAATGCACTTCAGTTGCATGAAAAATAATGTCTAATAAAAAGAAACACATAATTCATGCAAGGAGGCTGAAATATGTGATATTAGTCAAGAAATTTGCAATGACATGGCTGTTAGTTATCTCATTAGCGTGCTATAGCGGTGGGACAATTAATGAAGACAGCATTGTTTTCATATGAGGAAAAAATGATACTTCGATTCAGAAAAATTATAAATTAAGGTTAAAAAAGAGGCATTTTTTAAGAAAAAAATATCTTACATGTTTAATTTGTAGTTTAATGAATAAAATTGATGAAGGGGTCAAATTCCCTTTGCTTATGACACTTCATGGACCTTAGCGACATGTGTAATTAAGTACTATTCCGGAATCCCACATTATTTTCTAGTAATCTACACAAAATACTTATAAAATATTTATTTTTTAAACGCCTTTAACTGTTTTTACTTTCATGTCATCATTAACTGTATTTAATTAATGTTTGTTCAGCACTAATGCTAAAATTTTATAAACATTTTTATTTATAATTGTATCTATGTATATTTTCTGAACTGTGAATAACAAAAAATAATCCAAATATAAAGTAATGATCACAGAAAAAACACTAAAAAAATACAAATATGGCATTCTCAAGAATTATCAATTACTTTAAAATGGTCATATATATATGGTTATTTTAATCATTTAATTGATATTAAGAACGTATCTTAATAAATATGTCATGGCAGCCTCCGAAATCATAGTTCAAAGTCATGAATATATTTGAAAATAATATATTCAATTACATCTTCTAATTGGTTATTATCTATATCGTACTTCAAAACTCAGTCGTTTCATTGAAATCCATATGTCTAATACTTTTCCCCCTTTAACCCTTTCTTCCGGCCAGCATAATGATTAAAGTAATGAAAATTGTTATTTTATATGTTAAATTTAAGTAAGAAAAATATCGATTTAGTGTGAAGATATGTTTTGAAAAAAGCATTTTTTTCTCTCCACGTTATTTAATACTCGTTATATTATAGAATTAGAGGTATTTACCTTAGTAAAAGGGAGCTCTACTCTCAATGTTAAAGGTGCAGGTTCAACTATAGAGAGAGGAAAATGTCTAAAGTGATGGATCCTTTAAACAAAAGTTCGATGTATGTACTAAATTTAATGCTATAAATTTATTCATATCAAGTTTAACTTGTATTAGTCAGCATTTTGTCTATAGACGTAACCTGCCGTCAATACTGACCACCTTAATGTTCTTCGCAGAAGAAAAAAAATAATAAAACATTCTGTGAATAGCAGCCATCTGCCTATAAGGACCACTTTTTGAATTCCCTTGAGCGGCCACAATGAACAACTTTGACTGTATGAATAATAATAAAATGGCCAGAATTAAATACTCATTATAAAAAGAGATTCTAAATAAAACAGTTTCATAACTACTTTCGAAAGTAGATGGCTCAAACTATAAGATATTTTGCTTGAACCGATAATCGCATTTAAGGGATTATGTTTGATATATTTGATTCATTTCCCTTCGTCGAATAACTGTTTTTAGTCAGCAAATGATTGAGCTCAAAAGGAATTATATATTGTCTTATTAATATATTCAGAATTGGCTTTGTCGACATATAAAACCAAAAACGGCTCCCCAAAATAGTTGCAAAGAGAGTAAGTTGGCTCCGTGCATAAGCCTATTCGACTCTTAACCCATTAGGGCTAATATTTATAAATTAAAATCAAACGATATTCGTTTAAGGCACTCTATTAAATATACATATTATTTTTCAACAATATGAACTCATATGTTTATGAACGTATACAACTAAATTCAAAATAAATACTAAATATCGTGTCAGAGAAAAATCCAAAAAAATAAGCAAAATTATTTATATTGATCCCCCATTTGAAAAGTTCAATTAATTCATTATAATGCTTATTGATATCCACATGGATCATATGATTCTCACGGCATTTAAAAATTTATAGTGTTGATGCATACTCAAGAAAATATGTTAAAAAAATTGTGAACCAAAACAATTTATTAATTTTTTTAAACTGAGTCATTTGAGGGTTTGAAACTACGACTAGAAAAAGTAATTAAAAAAACAGAGGCATATTTTGAAACTAATTATCTTACATTTTGAATTTGTTGTTTAATGAATAAAACGGATGAAGAGGTCAATATAAAGTTAAGTTTAGGGCATCAGGAAGTATTTAAATCAGAGGTCAAACAACATGTATGATCCAAGTATCTGTTTATTAAAAGGGAGGGTTTGGATCAGTGTCTAAGGGTGTTCAACTCTCAATGATGAGGGTGGGAAAAGATTGAGGCATTTAAATGCTTGTATATTTTATATATCCTCACAAATGATATTGCAACTCAATTGCATCAGTGAGGCTAAGATAAAAGCTCATTTTGTATTTGCTTAAGTTAATCATTATACATACATTGAGTGATATTATCAAAAAAAAAAGGTTGAGGTATATCAAATCTGAGGGATTTATGATAAAGATGTATAGGAAAGGGTGTTTTAATATATTATATATATATATATATATATATATATATATCAGGCTTGTGAACGGAACGCAAAATTGAACGGCGTTCAGCTGAACGCACGTTCAATGAACGGAACGCTGAACGGAACGCAACTTTTTTTGAACGCTGAACGTTGAACGCAAAAAAAAAAGTTTTGCGTTCAGCGTTCAATTTTTCCAAACATTTCTTGGACTTCGGAAAAACGTCATCACTACGCAGTACTTTTTTTGGGAAATTCTTTTCTTTAAAAAAAACGTCATCACTACGCAGTACTTTTTGGGAAATTATTTTTTAAATATTTGAACCCTGAACGCTAACGGAACGCTGAACGCAAAAACATTGAACAGAACGCTGAACGCAAAAACATTGAACGAAACGCTAATTTTTTTTAACGCTGAACGGAACGTTGAATGCAAAAAAAAGCTGAACACTCACAAGCCTGATATATATATACGATAGGTGACATGAAACTTATTCCCTATTTTGAATTATTGTAATAAACTGATCAATTTTCTATTTACTAATTAATACTAATAGTTACGTCATACTACTATTGGTCTTTCCACACTTACATTTGAGCTTTTCCATACGGCTATTCATTTTATTTTTATCAGCATTCTTTTGAGTGGACGGAAGTGTGCAAGGACTCGAACAAAGTCCGGGAAGTTAACAATGTCTGCCTCGGAGTCTCGGCTCTCCTTGAAGAAGGCATGAACGATCCGATCCCCAAGTGGGTTAATGGCCAACTCTGGGATACGAAGAAAAGTCCTCTCGACTCAAATAACCCTTTTGAAGCTTGTCCAGAGACGTAAACGGCTCCAGAGACGCTCGATTGATTGGATGTGACTAAAAAAAGCATGGAGGAATATTTTAAATAGTTATCAAAAAGTAGGGAAAAAATGAAGAATAAACAATTGAAATGTTTTTAAGGGAGAATGTTCTTACATCCAGTCTCATTCGATATCTCAATGATGTCCTCCTGGGTCAGGGAGTGTGTTGAGCGAGAGTTTCCCATCCTGAATGGGACTTACTTACGATCCTGAACAACAAAGAGAGAGAGAAAGATAGGATAGACAGAGCTTGAGTGGAAGGTATGGAATAATAGTAGGAAGGCCTGTCAGTCCACACCTGACGTCACCATCTCACCTGGATATTGTTTTTATTCGCACTTATATTTATAAAAATCAGGCTCAAGCGAGTAGAATAAAAAGAAAAGTATTGGCCAGTGACGTCCTAGTATATTTTTTTTCTCAAGATAAAGGAATACAATGACGTCATTGGTTCAATACATATTTTTTCCCTTTTGTATTCCGTATTATACGTCGTAATAAATAAATTATTAAAAACAACATTTAGGGCCATTCGGCCCTAATATCTTAGAATCCTTTTAGTGACGTCATGACGTCATTTGGCTAGCAAATTGTTTATTGCCTAGAAAGTATAAACACAATAATGGGTGTTTTATCAAAGTATATGTTTTTTAAATATGTTATTAAGTAGTGTTCTCCAAGAATATTTATTTTGAAGTAATGACGTCCTAACAAAGTATATGAAGCTTAATTATATAATTAAAAGTTTCCCCCTGTGACGTCATAATCTGTTAAATGTTTATTTTTTGTATCAATGCCATGTTTATAAATTAAAAATATCTATAAGTAAAGGCCTAAGAGATTACATAAACAAGAATCATCCAATGAATGATCCATAGACTTAAAGAAAATATTACTTGAGATTTGTTACTCAATACTAAAAATTGGTAAATATAAGACTATGACGTGATAAAATGAGATTTTATTAAATATAACATTCTACTTCCTTAGGACATTACGGATGTATCTACCCCTAGTCGATGTATTTAAGAGTGATATATATTAACAGTTATTTGGCTGTAATCAATTATGTTGACATGTGCAAGCAAGCACAATTCAATTGTAATACTTGATTATCTATGTACATTAACTCTAAAAATAAAAAAGTATTTTCTCATGAAAGAAATAATTATGTCAGAATACAACGCTACAGTTGAAAGTGTTTCATGAAATAAATTTTAAAAACATTTCTTTCTTTCATTTTATGAAGTCACAGGAGTTTCCTAAAACATATCATAAACATAAGAATCTATATATTAAGAAAAATTTCAGATATGAATAATTTACTTTCTTAGAGATGCCTTTTTTTTTTTTTTTTGCTATATGGTTCGATATAATTGCATCCGACAGGATATAATAAGCATTATAGCATGTAAATTAGGCTATCGAACCTATGATCTTATCAATGAGGTAGACCAAAAAATGACCATCTCCTCTCGGGATTCGAACTTGCGCTCTCAACATTGAGAGTTGAACTCGCCTTAACATGCACGGCTATCGGGCTCCCTTGAAATGTTGCTATTCGATTATATATATTTTAATAAATTGTTATCATAATCAGTTGTTGGCGAATATACTTTGAAAGTAGTAAGTAATATACTACTTTTTACTGCGTAGTAATATCTTTTTTCAATATTAGTATTACTTCACAAAAGTAATATACTACTTTGAGTAATACACTACTTTTTAGCATTCCGAAACAATAAGTGAAGGCAATTCAAACAGGATTTGTAAAAATTCTCACCAAACCTAGATTGCATTTTTATAATAAGCTAGACATGTTATTGCGATACTATAAAGTGAGCACATGACTCATAACGTCATAAAGTCGGTGAATTCAAAGACTAAATTTATATCTTTTGACATTATGAGAGGCATAGATTTAATTATCCAACCCAAGCCCTCGGGCCCCACATGTCGATTGAGGCTTTTAGGTTGAAACCCACAGCAACCCTAATAAGAATGAGAGGAACCCTAATTTACAATATTATACACCTCAAGCCCTCGGGTCCCGCCTGCTGAGTAGGCTTTTATTTAGGGTGAAACCCACCGCCAACCCTAATTAAGAATGAGAGGAACCTAAATTACAATATCAAACACCCCAAGCCCTCGGGTCCCGCCTGCTGATATAGGCTTTTATTTAGGGTTGAAACCCACCGCCAACCCTAATAAGAATGAGAGGAACCCTAATTTACAATATCAAACACCCCAAGCCCTCGGGTTACCGCCTGTGCAATATAGGCTTTTATTGAGGGTTGAAACCCACCGGCAACTTGCTAAGTATAAAAGGAGTCCTTACTTTAAATATCATACACCTAACCCTATTTTAACCGAATACAAGCCTATATCAGCAGGCGGGATCGAGGGCTAGGAGTTTATGAGATTGAAAGTAAGGACTCTCTTATACCTAGCAGAGTGGCGGTGGGTTTCAACCCAAAATAAAAGCTATATCAGCAGGCGGGACCTGAGGGCTTGGGGAATAATATTGTAAATAGGGTTCCACTCATTCCGATTAGTGCTGGCTGGGATTTAATCCTAAAAGCCCCAATCGCATGCGGGGCCCGAGGGCTTTGAGGAACTATTTCTTTACGATAAATCCTCCATAACTAACGAAAAGGGTGTTCTGGTGTGTTTGGGTCAATGGAATCCCCTATCTTAAATATTCATATTAACATGCATTTTTAATTTTATTAATAAGCAGGATTATGTCCATTGGGTGACGTCACAACGTTCACAGTCATTAATTTCATCAAAAATGCCTGTCGAAATATTTTTTTTTCACGAAAGTAATATGTAACTAGGATATTACAGATAGTTATTACTTGAAAGTAATATCTAATATGTTTGTTCTCTCTAGTTATTGCGCAGTAATATAACTAAGTAATATATTACTCGCACGCGCGTTAGGGAACAACAAGTTCATAATATATACAAAAAATATTGCCTTAAAATATACTTCACTACCGTAAACAGGAACAACACCCCCCGGACTAGCACTCCCGACAATCACCCCCTGGACTAGCACCCCCATGCCAATCACCCCCGGGAATTTACCCCGCGTTAGTAAATTTCTTATCTCTTAAAGCAGCGGTTCCCAACTGGATTCGGCTCGTGGACCCCCTAACGGTCTTCGGGCACTTTCCGTGGACCCCGCCTCAATTTTGTCAAAAACGCAAATTTCAATTTCAATGCGAGGACATCTGCAAAGTAAATTATATTTATTTTGACTTATATCCAAGCTTGTGAGCGTTCAGCTTTTTTTGCGTTCAGCGTTCAAAAAAAATAATAGCGTTCCGTTCATGTTTTTGCGTGCTGCGTTCCGTTCAGTGACGACGTTTTTTTTAAGAAAAAAAAAGTGACGACGTTTTTTTTAGAAAATAATTTCCTAAAAAGTGAGGACGTTTTGTAGAAAAGAAAAAAGTGACGTTTTTTTAGAAAAGAATTTCCAAAAAAAGTGAGGACGTTTATTTAGAAAAGAAATAGAGAAAAAATGATCATTACGTGGACCCCAAGGGGTCCATGGACCACTGTTGGGAAACTACGGTCTTAAGTCCATTTATGAAGTTAACTATGTTTTACAGCTATTAACAAAGGTGACGTCACTGATGACCACTTTTTTTATCTCCTTTTCCGTGCTTGCGAAAAATAATGGGTACTTAGTTATCTTAAAAAACCCACTGGAAACACGTTTTGGGTGGTGAAGCAAACATTACTTAATAAATTGAAAATAAAATTAATATGTCAACTTATTTGAGTTGATGAGTTTTTGATTTTCAAATAGTCACTTTCACCAATGATCATAGTCTTCGATTTAGGACAAGTGATGAACTGAAATCTTAGAAAAAGATTAGGATATTGTTATGTCCCTGACGTCACGTTGGAAGACACCCTGACGTAATGTATACTCTGTCTCTTATTTCCTCTTCCTTGTACATATGTGACGTGAGAACACTATTTGAATACAGGATTCTTTTTTGGTGAAAATGAGACTGACCTATAATTTAAATTTAAATATGAGTTAAATACATATTTATTTACCATTAAAAACTGGACACGAATATTAATAGTTTAACATGTTATAAAATAATAAAACTTATAAATATATACAAACAGAAGGATAAATAGATAAGACTCAAAACACATGCGTAAAAAACTTAAATAAACATTAAAGTATTTTTTTTTGCTCTTGGGTAGAACAAATATAAAAATCATTAAAAATATGAAAAAAGACTATCATGTTAATACATTATTTCTGATGAGTGTTTGGTTTGGAGGAAAAGTCTTGGAAAATATTTCATAATCCTTCCGACAGTTTACCACGTTCCTCTTTCTTCCAGCAAGGGACTTTTAAGGGTAATCTTTCGTTTACTCCATGTTGAAAGAATGATCACGCATTGGTCTGAAAACATAGAGGTTCGGTAGTTAAATACAAATATAACAATGACATAGGATAATTAAAAATAGTAGAAAAAAGCTTACCGCCGGTGTCCTGATAATTGAAGGCAAGTCGAGGTATCAATGGGCTTTTAATCCAACCAGATATCTAAATGTGACAAAGTATTGCCTTGAGGATCAGTGTAGAGGAACTCTTTAATGTAGTCCTGTAGGAAAATAAGATGAAAAACTGAAAGGTTATCAAAAAGCAAATACGAGGTATGTTACACGAAATTAAAAAAAAGAATATTTCTTACCTATTTTGGACAAACGTTGAGAAAGGGTCGATGGAAACGCTTTCGGGGATAATCACGGATATTTGTTTGACGGATTGGACGTAATCGTCTTTTTCGTCTTCGAAAAAAATTCCTCTTTTTCTCTATAAGCGAAGGCGTATGTATCAGTCAACTGATTCTACTTCCTGCTGGCGTAGACCAGTGCCTTAGAGTAGCAGAGTCTAGACGGAAGATGGGATGAGTCATAACAAAAGCTGACAAAATCCCATAACAAACAAAATTTTCATATCATAATAAATAGGGGTTTGGATTGAATAGCAAATTTAATGTTTTCTTATAAATCAAAAGGGATATATTTTAATGAAAAAGATGGTAATTGAGTGGAATTTGCTATGAATGCATTATTTTTATGATTTTGCTACTATTTTGAGCAGAAATAGGATTTATATGTTGAATAAAATCAATATTATTGCATGGGTACTATTCATAATGTGGGCAGCCCTTCATCAATCACGAAACCTTTTTTGTTTTATATCTCTTGGATCAATTAGCAAAATAGGCTTTTCGTAATACTCTACCCAGAATAAAAGAAAGAAACCAATCGTTCCGGAGTCCAAGAAGCATCCTACATACTGTCATGCCAAAGGAAACGGGACTTAGATCATAATCTTCCGAGGATAACTAGCACCCTAAACTTATTGAAAGCCTCTTTTTTCTTCTGTTCTTGCTCTTTTTTACAGTGATAACTTTTGCAATTGGAACTTTAAATTTTATCATCTAAACCTTAGTATATATTCTTGAAAAGTGCCGAAAAATTGACCATAAGACGACCAGAGACAGTGTCAAGTTTTTTTTGTACAGCCTTTACGATATTTCATATCCAAGTTATTTTTTACTCATTATTTGATGGGGCCACTTTATGAAAAATCACAGATTTCAAGGTTTTTGTGCTTTAAAGTGCAAACGGTCGAATTTAACCCTGATATCACTTAAGGTTAAAAAGATATGTTAATTATAACATTGGTCAACAATTTTGAGCCCTTCTCTTGATAATTGAAAATGTAGCAAAAGCTCAAAAGATCTAATTACTCAACCTAAAATCAAGATTCTGAAAAATATATTTCACAGCACCTTTGAAATCTACAGCTAATGATGAACACAAATCAACAAGCTTTATATTTATATAAAACTAGTTGTAGAAACTACCATATGGCTACCGTATATATATATATATAATATATATAGGACTTGTATAGATATATAATATATATATAGATATATATATATATATAGCTATATATATATATAGATATAATAGTATATATATATATAGATATATATATATCTGTGAGTGATCCTAATTTGTATATAAGGTTTATCGGCCTTTGATCCCATTAAAAGAATAAATTCTAATATAAGCATCTTATGCAATCATTGGATGAGTTTTTTAATCCTTTTACAATGATGTCAATTAAGACACAGATTTGTATTTTTCAAAAAAACATAACGCAATCTGAATAAATTTTGTTTTTACAAATAAATGCATTGTACTAACTTTTAACTTCTCAAGTGCTTTAATGATTATGCCACACTTAATAATATATGGAGCCCGGGTTCGTTTTATTTTTGTGTGACAGGGTAACAAAAAATAATTATATATAATCGTCCGGTTTTTCCACTGCATTAGACTAATTATGATACTCTGAGTTCGAGTCATGTGTACGATGAAATCAATATATTATCCATAGAGTATTAAATGTTATCTCTATGATTAGTTTTTCCAGTCAAAAAACAAGAGGGTAGCGCGAAGGAGGAGGAGAATGACTACTCTGTGATGAAGTGAAAGATTGTGTTTATTAAGCTCTTGCCTGCTGCTTACATAGCCGCAGCAGGAGTACTTAAGATTATGAACTGCTGAGGTGTGAGATAAGAACATGTGAGATAATACAGCTCCCCCAGCACCTCAGTAGGTGTGATATATAAAAAAATATAGAGAGATATATATTAATGATGGGAGGGGTGAAGGTTAATCCGGCGACGTAAACGGAGAAGTCCGTTTGGGTGATGCCTTCGCAGTGGATGAAGGGTGAGGGGTCATCCAGCGAGAGTTCTTTCGCCGTGGATGTAAGGGGTGAGGG
>CP045904.1:1690685-1747370 GCA_013387185.1 Caligus rogercresseyi | reverse complement strand
AGGCCTGGAAAAGCTTTTCATCACTCCCAACAAATCCAAAACCACATAGCTTCTCGGCGAACTTTGGCAGCCCTTGGATCTGTTGGCTTGGTGCACGGCTTTGGCGAAGCTGGCAATGGGCCTGTTCATGCTTCCTGTTCTAATACTTGTTCAGTTGGAAGTCCTTCTCGTCCGAAAACACAAGCACTTTCCACGCGGCCTCTTCCTTCAGCTTGTCCAGCATGATCTGGCACATGTTCAACCTCTTGTCCCTTGCAAGGGTGTCAACTGCTGCAACTGGACCTTAGCAAGGTACTTTGGGCAAGATCCTTGCTCATCAACAGCCTCATGGTCGCTTGTGCAATGTTGAACTCTCTGATAGCTACCTGAGCGACACGTTCGGATCCTCAGAGATCCTGGCCTCCCCACCTTCTTGCCCGTCCTTAGGTTGTTGTTGGGGTCTCAAGGGCTTTAAGTCAGCCCAGGTCTTTACACAATGTTGGTAACTATTCTAATGAACCTAGCGACGTCCATCCTTTGTCTCCAGCCACAATCCGCGCGATGATATTTGCCTGAGCTTGTTTGTCGACATCTTGTTCATGAGTGTTGATGTTTATCAACATTTGTTTTTATGTAATTTGTAGAAAAATATTAAATCTACTAATTACATATAAAAATTACTGATCTTATTGTTCATAGACCCGACGGTAGTGATTACGGCCGTTTCCCACTGACATACGGCTCACCCCGTAGGTTTCGTGATTTTTATAAGACAAATTTCCTTCCCGTAGATCCGAGACTCGCGCAGTCAAATATCTCCATTCCCCAACGAATACAAGGTAAACATTATTTTACTAAAAAACTTTATTGTACTAGATTTTTTCCATTATAAAAATTAAACTTTATTTAGATTAACCAGGATATTATAAGCTTGAGGATTGTGGATTTCTAAGTAGTCTCTGAGCTTTCCGCGCTTAACTTTCTCAATATCTGAAATCAAGAAGAATTCTACATCAACGTCGTCATGTTGACAGTAGCGAGAGAAAGATAGACTAATAGGAATGTTGTGTTGTGTGAGAGATTTTGGTTCTTCTGCTGGGCATCAAACAATCAGCAGTGTGAGGAGGAGAGTGGATAAGAGAGAGAGAGAATGGCAATAATGATAATACTAGGATCAGAAGGAGAGACGATTCAACACACGACAGGAGGAATGATTTGAGCTGCAGCTTGAGGTAGCTTGAGCTTTTTGAAATCTAGGGATGGGGATAAAGTAAAGAGAGAAAAAGAAAGATAAAAAGGATAGAATTCAGGGTTTAAGAAGCGATAAAATAGAGACTCCAGCAGTATAGAAGATATCAATATTACAACCATAGAAATATAAGAGTAGCGCAAAAATTCAGGGCATTTATTAGCTTTCCATTGATTGGAGAAATACAGCGACATAAATGTTAAAGAGAGAGTGAGACTTCATAATATTTGCAGAGCAATTTTCTGCACATAAACGACCTTTCAAAGCATATTTGGCCTTTTTCAGTATATTTATCGCATATTCGTACAAATTTTGTACGAGTGTTGCGACTTCTTTTCTAAGACAATTATTTATATGGACTTTAAAAAGTTGACACTTTAATCCACATTGACGTTAACTAACAATAATTGAACTTTTTTTAAGTCTTCGCTTTTCACCCAGAATGGTTATTTTAATACTCGTTTCGCATATTTAGCGACGTTTTGCTTATTTTTCTGCATATTTCTGGATATAAACATTATTTAGGTTCTAAGGCCCTACAGCTCTGGTGAATTTACATCCTCGTATTCCTCATTTCATAGGGGAAAAGTTTATTAAATATGAGGTATCACTCTTCAGGTCTTTCTGTATCTGTCTTTCCCCAAGAATGGAGAGCACACAAATACCCCGAAATTCAGCACTACCATTGATTGCTTCGGCACTCCTATTTTCTCTTTGTTTATTAAATATAATCCAAAAATATGTTCAGAATCTAAAAAACACATTATTTTTATTTTTTTCATAATAGATTTATTATAGGTCAATACAGGCTCTGAATCATATGATGTAAACTCAGATTGTACTGAATTCTGAATTGATAGAATGCAACCAAGGTCATTTTGGATTTATCATCTAAAGGTTTACTAAACTTAAAATACTATTTTACTCTGAAGCGAGCAAGTCATCTTCTACAGGTGAGTGAAGTTAATTGATACAAAAAAGCTATGAAATATGCTAACATTACACACTCCATTTTTTCTTTGTTTGTACAGAAAACTTTGTTTTAGTAAAAAACATCAAACATACGTCTGGGAGTAAATTAGATTTCCTTTAAATTAATAATTATTATTGAAGTCTGTAACGCCCACCATTTTCAAGAAATTTGCGGAAAACTATATTTTTACTAAATTTTTAAAACTTTGACCTCGTTGTGCAACCCCGTAATGTTGAACGATTTGGTTCAAACTTCGTATGCCGTCTTCTTTTATCACCGAGAAACAGAAAATTCACAATGTTACTAACATTTCAAACATTTGAAAAATAAGAACAGCCCTAATATATATATATATATATATGTCGCAGCAGAGATGGAAATCTAGTAGATATTACGATCCTTATTTATTCTAGGAGAGATGGCGACTTAAAAATGGAGGTACTAAATTGAGATGTTTTTCAAATATTTGTATCATTTGCGATTTTTATTCTAAATTTTGGTGGAAATTATTTCTTTTTTGTGTTGAAGGAAGCAAATGCGACACAGCGTTTTACTATCATTGTATCTATATCTCTGATCTATATAATAATTTGATAACCAATAGAGAAGAAATCAGACATGTCATCGTCATACCATCTCCATATTTAAGTAGTCATCCCTCCTATTAGAGATAACACTCCTGATCTATTCTAGCAGAGTCGTTGATTCTTCTGATACAAATCACGATCGTAGTCACTCCTAGGAGAGGATACGATCGTGATCTTTACCAGGAGAGTCAATGGCTCTACTGCGACATATATATATATATATATCTTAAAGTCGATGAAAAAAGAACAAATATTTGTTATCACTTAAGCAGACAAAGTCTTAAGTCCAAGTTTTAGGAAATAGAAAAAGGGATTAATGGCCCAGTGACATCGTTTTATGGGACTTTTTGACTCATAACATAGAGAAATTCATAGAACTTTTATTGAGGGATTTCCTTTTTTTCTATCACTCCCAAAACTTCATAATATTTTAGAGAGCGGGGTAGTCTTTAAGTGGCTATACATCATCAAAGAGCTCTTAAGGTCGAGTGAACTTTTTTTTGTTGTTGTTATTACATAGGTCAATGGATACAACATTAAGTACTAAATGAAAAATTATATATTTAATATCTCTTCTTAAGATATTAGTAGTGATTATAAATTGATCCCAAGTATGTACACATGATTTGCACAAACAAGTTTGAAGCACGTGCAATACACTTAATTTGATCGTGATTTATAAGAACTATTCATGATATTAGCAGTTGTATTCACCATAGTTATAAAAATCATGTTGCGCAGTCAATTTAATTTTGAAACGATTTCTTTTTATCGAAGATGTCATTTTCCATTTCATAAATTTAAGTAATCAAGGATATGCGATTGGTCAAAATCCATGAAAGGTGGATCAAAATCCTACGAAGTTGAAAAAGAAAAAATGAAATAAGTCAATATATGAAATTAAACAACTCAAAGTATTTTTTCTTCTGAAGATTAGTGGTTCAACGATTTAAACTTATTAAAGATATATAAAATCGTTAGTTCGGATACTAAAAAGCGATGATCGGGGCATATTTTTGTCAATTCTACTGTATTCAACCTTATCCATATTAAAAGTTATGAAACTGCGAATATGATACCGTTATAAAAGTTACTAATAAATGTAATTGATCTACGGATATCAATATAACAAGTTAAAAGGCTTTTTGAAATAAAATATGTATATTATTTAATAAAGTTGACAATTATATATATATATATAAACATATGCTTTTTGCATCTAATATCGCAATGAACTCTGAAAAATACATTATGGCACAGGCTGAGGAATGCTTACAGCTCTAAAAACAACATTGTTAAAGTCTTATCTAAGGCTTGTGGTTTTCATTGAGTAACAGAAAAAGAGATCATTTTAATCTTTATTCACTGGAGTCTCTATTACCATTCAAATTAAAGGCTGTGCGAAAGAAACGCCCCTGGGGAAAACGGTCAAGATAGAAAAACGAAAATAATGACATAGGGAAAAGCCGGTCCAAATATGACATGAATAGATAAGTATTTGTGAAGATACGCCTAAATATGGTCCAAACAATTTTAATTACAAACATTTTTGGATAATATTTAGCTGCATTACTCCCTCAAATACTTGTCTATCCATCTTATTTTGACCGTTTTGTCGTATTACTTTCCTTTTCATTGCCTTTTTATCATAAGACGTTTTTTTTCGCTAATATCAGGCCAAACATACTTAGCTGCCGAGCAATGGAGTCAATTTTCTTGGAGGCCTCAGGCACGTCCGCCTTTCTCTTCACGACCATTTCGATCTCTCCAACCTTATATCCCCAATCCGTTTCATCCACAACGATGCTCACATTATCCTTTGAATAATGCTTCCGCCTCGTGATCAGCTCGGCAAACTTCATGAGGATTTCATTGCATATAAAAGTCTCCAATATTGTTAAAGACCAGGGAGTTTCGCTTGCTGCTTCCCGAGGGCGGAGTGGTAGGAACAAGGCTCTGTAGCTTGGCCTCAATCTCATGAACATTCGAGGTCTCATGATAGATGGTAGATCCCGTAGGGTGAGATCCCACGGGATACTTAAGCTCCCAGTCTCCATTGCGAGAGCGATCCAGTGATCCACTCTCATGAGATCAAAAGCCTCACTATCGTAGTAAATGTCACTCATATTTTCTTCCATCATCCGGCGAAAGCCGTGTTTCTCCAAGAGGAACTCGAAGCACTCAGGAACAATAAACTTTCTCTCAACCTCGATGTGGGCTGATCCTCCTGAGCTACTCTTGGGATTCAAGACGTTGTTAAGACTGCCTTGGTCGTTGGGTCTTGTGGGCATGTCTGGATCATGGGTCCAATTGCCGTCTATCAGGAATTTGTATTCGTGTTCTTCATCTTCAGGGACGCTGGCGTAGATCCAGGAGGAGGAGGAATCCTTGCCGGGTTTCATGGGAACGGGCTTCCAGTTGGAAAAAGTTCCACAGATCTGAACATCCTTTCCTGAACCATTCCAATAGACTGCGTGGAACTCATCTAAGTTAATAAAGAGGAAAGAAATCGTAAATAGAAATATTATTAGAATAAATCGTAATTATAAAATTCCATTCTCCACGCTTCTCCCTTAAAAACACAAAATAATACTTTCAAAAATAGATAATATTTATTGATTTTTCCACATTTATTTTTCACATTCATATTTGAAATAGTTGATTCATTGATAGTATTTTATTTCATGATATTTTTAGGATGATTTACAAGCTTGTGAGCGATCCGATTTTTTGTCGTTCCGTTATGCGTTCTTATCAAATTATTGATTTTATATGTAGGAATATTCCAGAAAAGGATTTTCTTCGGGTTCTAAGAATTCTGCTGATATAATTATAGCCCAAAGAAGTCTCTAAAGACATATTTTTATTTAAAACAAAAACAAGCATGTCAATATAATTTCGGAGGGTTCTTCAAGGTAAAATAATATTAGAAGGTTAATCATTGGGATAGAGCAACACCAATTCCCGTGTGATTAATTTAATAAATAGATTTGTTTCCATGGCTTCAGTAAGAATTGAGAATACAGATTGATAACCGGTAATTTGGTAGTATTAACGGTAGATTTTTTCTACCAAAACAAATATTTTATTTCGTGATGCAACTATCGAACACCGCTACCTATTGCATTATTTATGTCCATCGACAGCATTATATTCAAAAGTTTTTTATATAAAAAATCTTGATATCTCCCAATTCCCGTTAGAATTGGACTAACTAAATTTATCTTTATACAGAGGAAATAATTATTGAAGGGAAAAAATGAACAAAATTATGACTATAAAAGTGTAAATTGTTTCCTTAATCTAATTAAAATAAAGTAAAAAATAATTGAATTATAGAGATGGCAAGCCTTCTCAAAATATAGTGTTGATACATTCACAGCATCCGTCTAATTGCAAGCAAGCTTTTATAGTATTTGAAATCAAGGACTACTTAATACTCATACTATAAAATATCATTTAAACAAAACATCGCGGCCAATTAATTAAATAATGATCACAAATTGGGAACCTTATAAATATATAACTGCACTAGAGCTTCAATAAAGGATATGAGACTTAACGTAGTCAAGCCAATGATATAATTAAGATTCAGTTACTTTTTTCATATAAACTTATGTAGGTTTAAAGTAAGCTCTGCATGACTCAAAGGTTTTACTTTGAACTAATTAATGGCACACAACGTTAAATGTTTGTGAAACCGAGCATTGATCTATATAAATTAAATCATGAACACGGAAGGACATTTTAATGGATGTACTTTTGAAAAAGTCACTGTCACAGAGGGCTCAGAAAAGGGTTGAAACATAATGAAATCAAGCTCAAAATGTTTTTTGTTTTTTTGCCGGCTTAAAATAGTATTTTTAAAGCTTCAAAGCAATATAAAAAACGGATCCCAACTCAAAAGATATATAATAAAATATATATTGAGCATGAACTTACCCTTGGATAATTCTTTTTTTCTGTTGTTGTCCGATCTTTCAAGTAGGAGGTAGGGGGATGTTGTTCGAGAAATATTACTACCGCAACTGAAGGACCATGTGTGCAGTTGAGGATTTTTTTTCTTCTTCACCAAAACCTCTGGGATCCAGTATTTAATATTGTTATTATTATTATTATTTAACACGCCTACTCCCTCGACCTCCCTGCACTTCTTCTATTCCTAGGTAAGAAATCTTCTCATTCATGCAAAATAGCGAGTGCTCCAAAGAACTCCTGCGTCATTACTGCTTAAATGACGTCATAGTTCTAACCATAACAAATAAAAACTCCATGGAGACCAAAACAGTTTGTTGTTTTTACAGTATTGTTGTGTATCTGATTGATATTAAAGGTACTTTTATATACAATGAGGATTCTAATTTAAGGTATTTTAAGAGTGCAGACTGAATTTGTTAGGGAAATAATGTTTTTTTTGCAAATAGGTGAATATATATATATATATATCTTAGGTAGGGATTGTAAGTTATGTTTGCCAAATAAAAAAGAGGAAATCCTGGAATTTTATGCCTTCAAGAGACAAAATAGGGAGAGAAGCTCTTATAGACTATTGATTTATTCTTTGTTAGTTCATAAGTTATGAACAAAATATCGTGAGGAATATAGAAACATGCAATGTATTTATATCCTATACTCTTTCAGAAATGATTAAAACATAAAAACATTCACCTTTAAAACAAATGTTAATACGACATTATAAATGCATGGTCAAAAGAGGATAAACACTGTTTTATATACAAAAAAGGAAACTCAAGTAAAACTCTAGGCAACAGTATATTAAAAACATATCACAGTTGTGCTAAGAGTAAAATGAACATTCCAATATTTGACCAGGCATGTAAACGGAACGAAAAATTGAACGTCGCTCCGAGCATTAATTCATCTTTTGGTATCAAGTGAGTATTATAAAAATATCTTTTGCTGCCAAATAACCAATAATTAGAACCACAAAGTTCCCACAAGGATAGCGGAGGTTGCTTTAAAAGAATATAATATCTCTGTAAACATTTTTAAAGATGCATCCACATCATAATTTTTTTAAGCCATGTTTTTTTACCATATTTCAATATTACATGTCTTTCTCCTTTTAGTCTTTATATAATCTGTGATTATCTTTGTTGATTGTTAAGAATTTTATTAATTGATTGAATAAAGTATGTCTCCCAATGGTATAAAAAACAAATTAGAAATATTGCACTCGATAAGGGCATTTGTAAGTTTTATGAAAGCACAAAAAATATCGGAAACAACAAAGAATATATATTCTGGTGAAACACTAATGTTTTTTTAACATATTTTATTGTCTTAATTTCTCAAGACAAGAATTCCTATTCGCAACAATTAATTCGACCAAAACCGGCCAAAGTTATTAAAACTAAGAACCTTTAAGTTTTATAAACATTTTTCTTAAATTTATCCCCATTGGAGATAATTATTTTAATTGGAACGCGAAACTAAAGGGTAAAAAATATGGAACAACGACATATTACTTAAGTCTTATAAATGAATGGACAAATTTAGATAGAGTGTACCCTTCACTCGACTAAATTTCACGTTTACATGAATTGATTTAGCAAGAAAGCTAAATTAAAATAAGGTAAAGGAGAAAATGCATTTTTAGGTTTTTTTTACTTTGTTTATATGACGGCTAAATATTTTATTAGCTAATTTTAAGACCCGTTCTGCACGTTAAAATTACATATTATCTAATAGAACGTGTATATTTTCTACGGTCATGCAGCGGGCATACCAGAGGCCCAAATACTAAAATGATGAGCAGGACTATTGTTAGACAGTCATATCTTGTTGATCACAGCTATATTAATTGGGGTTATAAGCAGGGTTGTGGATTGAACAAAAAAACGTTCGCGAACACACCTTCAAAATCGAACGCCTGAACGGATAATAAATGAACGGACGAACGCATTTTTTTTGGTTGGCGTTCGTCCATTAAATTTTTATTATAAACACATTTTTGTGCGAAAAGCGTGGACTTTTATATAAAAGAAGTTCAATGAATGTGTATTATGTCACTCCAGAAAAAAGTGAGGACGTTTTTTTACAAACAGAAGTGTAATTGCGATTACTGAGAGTCATTCGGAATAGAGGAAGTGACGACGGTTGTTATTTTCTTCAAGGAGACAACACTACTGGACTATGAAGTGTACTTTTCTTATTTTGGCGCCAGGGGTAGACATTCATGAAGATATATTGAATAATAACAAACCTTCAAGTTACTGTGTGATTTTTTTTAAACGATATTTTTTTTATCGTCCGCGAACGATTACAAAAAAGACAAATTAACAAGTCTGATTCAGTATATTTAATTTAAATTTGAAATAAGAACGAATAAAAAAATGATATTTTTTCAACGAACGGAAGAAAGGAAAAACGAACGCTATAAAATTGAATGGACTAACGCCTGAACCCCCCCCCCCCCCAAAAAAAAAAAAAAAAAAAAAAAAAAACGAACGGGCGAACGCCCATAAGCCTGATAATAGCTAAAGGACAAAATAGCTAGTACCAAGAATGATATAAAATTGACAAGAGATGTTGGTCGACATGAATATATATTTTATGTGCAATGTCGTTATAATATAAACAATTGGAGGTAATATTATCGCTAAGGGTATCGTAGTTGGGGTTGCAGCTTCACGATCCCTCAAGAATCCCTTCAAATACCTCCAAATTATACACCATAGACATATGAGTTTAACGAGAGGGTGGGAAGTATCATGAAGACTAAAAATATACAATCGCAGCATCAATTCTTAATGTTGCATATCTTAGTTATATGAAGAAGTTATTTTTTTTACATATTTCGTATCATGAAAATGCAGGCTTGTGAGCGATCAGGAAAAAAATAGTGATCCGATCAAAAATAGCGATCAGAAATTCTTTGCGATATAGCGATATAACGATCAGGGATTTTTCCGATCAGCGATCCGATCAATTTAATTGCGATCAACAAAAAATTCCCTATGTCATACTAATTCTAAGTAAAAATTTAAATGTACATATATACAGTCAAACCTTTATAAGTATTCATTTTTATATGACAATAGAATGATTGTTTCCCATAGCCTATGAGCTCCAAAATAACGACTTCTCCATAGGCGCCTGTCTGTATATTTTAGGACAAAAATATCAGAATGATTGTTTCTCATAGCCTATGAGCTCCACCACTCTGGCTCCACAATTGACATATGTCTGCATATTTTAAGACAGGAGATGCCAGAATAATTTTTTTCCATAGCCTATGAGCTCCAAAACAATGATTTCTAGATAGTCGTCTCTCTTTATATTTTAGGACAAAAATATATCAGGATAGCACACACTGGTTTTTTCCATTAGTATTAGTCTGTATTTTGTGTTTTCTGTGTTGTTGTAATGGATTTTGGTCAATGTGACAGCTAGTAAAGTTTTAAGAAATGTAAGGTTTGTCTCAAAAATCCTTATTACAAACATTTTTTCTTTATTAGTTATTTTAAACAAATTGATCGGATCGCTATTTTTTAGTGATTTTCTTACGATCAAAAGATATAAAGATCAGGACCTTTTGCGATACTCCGATCAGCGATCAAATATCGCTATATCGCTATTGATCGCCGATCAGAAAAAACTCCGATCAACAAGCCTGTGAAAATGTAATCAATTAATATGTATCATGATGAGAGGTTTTAGTGATTCAAAAAGTTGCGAAAAAAAAATCTTAATAAAAAATTTAATTTTAGTTCTCACAAGGTGAATAATAATTAAAAATGTTATCCAATGGAATATTTATTCTCTACAAAACTAATTTTGTTAAGAATGTATCCTTTTTTCTCAAGTTCTCTGGGATATCTCGATCACTATGTCCATAACCCAGGCTTGTGAACGGAACGCAAAATTGAACGGCGTTCAGCTGAACGCACGTTCAATGAACGGAACGCTGAACGGAACGCAACTTTTTTTTGAACGCTGAACGTTGAACGCAAAAAAAATAGTTTTGCGTTCAGCGTTCAATTTTCCAAACATTTCAATGTAGTTTTAATTAAGTATTTTTTTTGGGATATAAACAAGGGGATGAAATATTATAAGAAGAACTTATAAACTACTCTCCCAAGAACTCTCTATAGAATAGTAAAGCACTTTTTTAAAATTTTACCCCAAGTGACAAAATTTACACACAATTGAATGACCTTTTTATTCATTCATTCTTATTACAAAATAAACAACTTATTTAGTATTTATGTATGAAACTATTGTTGAAATAAGTTGAGACTAAGTCTGACTACTGGATATTTATCTGGGCTGTGGACTCGGAATCATGGATTTGCTCATTTTGATGGACTCGGATTCGTGGATTCGATAACTTAAATATTAGGACTCGGATAGGAGGGCTCGAGAGTTAAAATCTTAGGAATCGGATACGAGGACAGTATTAATTTCGTCAGCTTTTTTCATTTCGTCATGGATAATAAATGACAGTCTACGAGCAAACAAAAAAATATATTTACAAGGTTAGTCCCTGTACGCTTTCTAGTAATTAGCATAGTTTGGTAAACATTTTATGCTCGCACGTCACAATTGTATATGGATGTTTGATGACTATAGATGATAATTTATTATTTTGGCTTCTCCTGGATATAGCGGATATATAGATTTTTAAGGCGCCATGATGGTCGCGAATGTCTCAACCAAAGTACTTTGAGGAATGTAAGATCAATTCTTTGCACATTCCCATAGGCCAAGCGACCTAGAAACTTGTTGTTGCTTTAAAAAAAAGATAATTTGACGCCATTGATCAGACAAAAAATTTCCCTTACAACAGTTGCAGTTAATATTTTGCGTTTTGTTTGGTGCCTTGCATAAATTTAATGTTAATAATTGATACTGAGATTCAGTTATTTTCTAATGACGAAGTCGATATTAACTTCAATTTAATGTAGTAAATGGTTGATGCGTGTTTATATAATATTAAATGTGTTTTATATTGCAAAGATGATTAAAAAATACATCTCTCTAAAATTAGATTCATTCATATAATGTTGTTTCATAATTATTTATTTGTATTATATAGCTTTGATCTCGTATTTGTCTTGATTTATTACACCTTAAATATGATTATAATTTAAAAATGTAATGTATCCATTACGGAAGAAAGTAGGGATCCAGTTACTCATACATCGAAGGTTTAAAATACAATTTTGCAGATTCTTAATATCGAACTCGGACTCCATTATTCGAAAATAAGCGAGTCTGGTCATCGCGACATTTTTTCAAATATATTTGATCTGAAGTTGTTTTTAATAAGATGAAAATAGTTAAGTTTATTTCATGCTGACTGGCGTGTTTGTCTTTTATATATGGAAAACTATTAATATAATGATTATTTGTTACTGGTTAGGAAAAAATATATACAAGTTGGGGTTGATCAGGGGTTCCCAACCTTTTTTCTTTGGCGACCCCCCCTATAAAAATCTCCAGTCTGGCGACCCTCTTATGTAGTGAATATAGACGTTCTGTGGACCCCAGGTTGAGAACCCCTGGGTTAGATCCAGTCAACAAATTTATATCATTTGAAAGTCGGTTCGGGCTCATTTTTATTATAAGCCCCTAAATAGTACTTCCATTTTTCAAAATTACACATTGTTATTTTTTAAATATTTGAACGCTGAACGCTAACGGAACGCTGAACGCAAAAACATTGAACGGAACGCTATTATTTTTTTAACGCTGAACGGAACGCTGAACGCAAAAAAAGCTGAACGCTCACAAGCCTGCCATAACCCCAATATAAACATGTTCATAATAACAATATATATTTGTATTTTAAACAAAATATCTTATTTTTGGTGTCCAGAAGAAATGGACCAAGGAAATATGGATTAGGAAGAAATGGACCAGGAAAGAATAGACCAAGAGAAATGGACCAAGGTAGAAAAGGAAAATGATGACTCATGGAAGAAATGGACCAAATACATATTTAGGCAAGTTTTTGAGTAGAATATATATAATTATTGAACAAATACTATTTCTCATATAAACTGAATATAGGCAGCACAGTGTATCTCAGGACCTTGTAGTAGGCGGCAGTGTCGACTTTCTCTTCGGGCTTGAAAAAGTAGGGCGGCATCTTCTGCCCGTCGCTCGCCACGACACCCAGGCACATTGATTGCTGTGGATGTTTTGTTCGATAGTGACCCTCAACCTGATCTATTGATGTGGCAAGGTATCGGTCGTTTCGACGGTTGACTACGGCGTCCAAATGAAGATCTTCTTATCGGAGAAAATTTTCCCTTTGCCGCCAGATGACTTGTAGTACTGGAGGACTTTTTTGCATCGTTCGAATCGTCTTGCCTTCATTTTGACGGTGAGGAGATGTTTTGGGGTCCTGGCAAAAGATTTCATGCCAAGATCGCCATGGACGGCGATCTGGATCTGTGGTGGACATTAAGCTCCCTGGCCATGCTCCTCATTGAGGTTGTTGGATCATTCTCAATTCGGGTCTTGATGTCGTCCTGGAAGTCCGAATCTCGTTTTTTTGTTGTGGCCACCACTTCCTGCTGCACGTGAAGTGCCCTGACTTGTTTCGATGGCCTTCTTCACGTTGTAGGCGGTGCGCTCGGTTACTCCAATGGTCTTGGCAGCCTTCTTCGGGTGAACTCCAACGCGGAGGAGAACGGACAACGTTTCTCTTTTCGACTCCTGCTTCGACATCGCTGCAATTATCAAGATTTTTTTCCACAAAAGTTGTTAGTGTTTGTCTCAAAGAAAATATAAAAGAACTAGAAGCGCAACGCGTCTGCCGAAGGAAAAACATGAACAACAGAAGAGAAAAAACTTAGTAACCATAATGAAGAGAGAAAACTGAGATTTTTATGTAGTACGATTTTAAAAGATTCGCTATATTTTTTTAACTATTAGTCCTATAATAATTTTTGTAAAATAGAAAATATTATTGATATATTAGTGAAATCATGGTACAATTTTAAAGATATATAATTATTGTATAAATATATTTGCATAACATAAATAAACATGAGAATAACAATGTGATAGGTTTTTAATAATATTAATGAATACTTTTACTGTCCTTTGAATAATACTGTTTTATCATGACTTTTTCTTATGTAGTCGGAGGGTAATTTTATATTCGTCACTCTTCCTTGATGATAAAGTCTTATTCGGGAATAAGTTGCTGCCAAATATTTTATTAATTTATAAACGTGATTGTTTGTTGGGCTAACATCTAGCATATGTTCATTAAGATCATTAAAAACCTACCGTTGTTTTTCACAAATGTTTTGCAAAACTTGGGTTGCAATATGCAAGTGAATTTTATCTTTCTTTAATAAAGCAGCTTTGCCAATTATTAAAAAGTGACAAAAGACTCTTTCCACTTCTTGACACACAGTTATTGCATCTTGTGATGGATAAATTAGGCCTCCCACATCTTTCTTTTTAATTAAAGCCAAATTGAAATGATTTTGCTTAAATGGATCGGTTAAAACTGTTTTACAAGGAACACAAGATATGGTCTGCTGCAATTTGTGAATTACAAATCCAGCAATGTAACTAATAACAGCTGCCTTAAAAGACGATAGAGTAGGAGGTAGAGGAGGTGGTATCTCGCAGTAGTCGTGGTCCTCCAAAATTGAAGAGCAATCCAATTGCTTTTCTCTAGATATGGCCTCAGAGTCAACAACCCTGTGATCTCCTGGAGAAAGTATTACCACATCATCAACAGTCAAACAATTCACCTTTTACTTCCTGATGAACAAGAAGTTTTCTATAGCTTGTATGATATGATGATTTGTACCTTCAAAGACCTGATCTCCTTTTTATATAAAGAACTGTGAGTTTGAACGATTCGAAGCTTATTAGCCATGTACTCAATCGTTTTTGCATTCTCGATGGATTTCCTTTTGCAAGTACTTTCATCACCAACAGAGTAACAATGATCGAGAATAATATTTTGTCGAAGGATTTGCATTTCTTCTTCACTCCTCTTTCGCTTCATATGCCTTTCCCTTTTCCGTTTTCTCATTTTCTTTGCCCATTCATTAGACCTAAGGTCAGAAAGAAATAATAGAATCATACATACATTCATTCTATGTAAATATAATTACTGATCATACTGATCGAAGAGCACTTATATGCGGAGCAACTTGGCATTTTTAATCAATAAATATAACGCTGATCTAAAAACAAGGTCTGGGCAATACAAAAACAATCATGTAATCCTAGCAGTATAACTACTCCATGACGTCACTGGAGAACGAATATATATATATATAATTAATATTTATATAAATATTTATTTATTTATTTATACAAACACACACATACATATATGTATATATTTATAGATAGATAGATTGATTTATATATATAGAGAGATAATAAATAATCGTTCTCCAGTGACGTCATTGAGTAGTCACACTGCTACATGTTTATTTTTGTATTGCCCAGACCTTATTATACAGACCTTGATCTGAATATAGGAGAGTCACACTTATACTGAAAATGTTCTTAACTCAATTTGTTTACATTTTTGTGAATCTTATGAGGTCAGCTGTGTAACTCTATTGAAGGCAACACAGCCAATACTCCTTTCCAGCCTGTATTGCGCTTCTAGTTCTTTTATATTTTCTTTGGTTTGTCTAAGCTTTAAGCTGAGACCCTTGAAACCGGTTTAAACCGAATAGCAGCGGCGCAATTTGAACTTACATTTTACTGAAAAATTTGGTTCGCCACCCTGTATATATAATCTTCATAGATTTAGACACTTGAATACATTGTAAATTAAAATTGATATTAAAATTAAACATGATATTTGATTTATTAAAATTTATTTGCAAACCTGAGTTTTCTTCAATTAAAAAAAAAATTATTGCTTCATAAAAGGATGAGCCGATTTCTTATTTGCTACCAGTGTACATTACCGTCACATCATCTGCAAAAGCCTCAATTTTTAGTTCCGTTTCTCCTAATGTAACACCTTTAATTTGCTGGCACAAATTGATTTCCGTAAGAAGCGGATCAAGAGCAATAATGAATAAAAAGGGGGAAAGTGGTTTTCCCTGCCTGCATCCTCTTTCCACATAATTTTTTTTCCCAGGTTTATCATAAAAGGTTTGTATATTACACAAGCTCAAAGCAATCATACGAATAAATTTTTTCTTTAAACCACGGGATCTAAGTCATTTTATAATCCATTGGTGGGATATATGCTTTCATAAAATCAATTCCCAATATCACTTTATTATCATTTTGGATGTTTGAAATTGAGTCGCAAAGGCTTTTACAGACTACTTCGGTTCCTCGTCCTGGTACAACACCTTTTTGGGATTATCATAGATAATCAGTGGTATTATTATTTTTAATCTACTAGCCAGAATCCATTACCTATATATTTTAAAAGAAGTATCCTATTTGCTGCGTTTTCCTAAAATTAGTTTCCAGTCCTCTATTAAATGGGTTCCTTTTGGTTTTTTGCGAGTCTGGGGGCACGTTCTTGTTATCGCCGGATGAGTCCTCATGATCCTTTATTTCCTTTTCCCGTGATGCATTTTCCGCTGTGCAAATCACTTTGGAACTCTCAATCCTTAATGGGAGATTGAAATATTTCCTTAAATAAATGTCGTATTCAGAAAGTGTCATCTTCCTTTCTTTATTGCAAAGAGACTTCTTATGGCCAAACTTTAAACATTTAAAATACTGGAACATCTGGAACTCGGAAACCAGCTCCACCTTTTTACCCCCTATTGGGAGGAAAACTAGCAGCCTTTTTTTGGGGGTTTGAATTTAAGCTTTAGTCTTCCGGACATTATATTGTTTACAATTGTGGCGTATTCTTTTTCCTCATTATCCTCAGGTGTAAATTCATGAGGTACCTCCTCATAGTCCCCAAGAACCTCTCCAAACTCTGACATCATCATTCTAAGGGCCTTCAGGTCAGTTTCCCAGCCGTTTTTTTTATTGTTACTTCGATTGGTCTTTGGGCCTAGATTATGTCGTGTAGTCCACGAATATTGAAATAAACACCTTCTTCCAGTAGCATAAGCCCTTCCTTTCCTGAGAATCTATAAATTACATTTATCGGAGATTTGAACGAAATGATAATGTATCCCGTATTAAATTTACAGTCTAAAGTTGTTTTTTAGGTCTAAATTGAATATTTTAGTGTTCTGTCTTATTGCAAAGCATATATATTTTATAAGTTTTATAAGTTTTTTGTTGATACAAGACCATTAGAAAAATAATGTCCCTTACGGTATACTTTAGATAAATTATTTTTTAAGCATCGGTTAATTTGTATATTAGGAAGAAAGTGTCGAGGAAAATTCGGCCCATCAAGAAAAAAATGGACGAGGAAGAAAAAACTAAAGATAGAAAAGTAAAATATGACTCATGGAAAAATGGTCCAAATAAATGTTTGTGCCGTCTAATAACAACAACGAGGAAATAATTTGTCTATAATTGGCCAAAAAAAATTTTGCCATTATTTATTGAATTTATATTAGAAATAGTATTTGATCAATACTTAGTCGTATTCCACTCAAATACTTACCTATCCATGTATGTATTCTGACAGTTTTTTCTAACTTGAGTAATTCCTTCCATGTCTATTTCTTCCTAGGCCGTATTTTCCTGGTCCATTTCTTCTGGACGCCGTTAATTTGTCCTTGTGCTCTACCTGTCACAAGTATGGCTTATGAAGGTTAAAATCTAGCACATATTGGGTTATAAATCCACAGTCATTAGAACATCGGAATGCAATTGTCAAAATTGATGTCCAGAAGAAATGAACCAGGAAACAGCACACAAAGAAGAAATGCCCCAAGAAAAAAGTGGAACAGAAAGAAATGAACCAAGATAGAAAAGAAAAATGATGACTCATGAAAGAAAATGTCCCAAAAGCATGGGTTGCCAAGTAATATTTGAGTGGAATACAACTAAATATTGTAGGAATACTATTTATTTTATAAATTGAGTAAATAATGGCAAAAAATATAGATCAATTGTTTCCTTGTTGTTATTATTTGACGGGGCTAGGATTTATTTAGGTCATTTTTTTCATGCGTCATTATTTTTCATTTATATCTTTTTTGCCATGGGTCATTTCTTCTGAGACCGTATTTTTCTTGGTCATTTATCCCTAATATCGTCAAAGTTATGACACATTGGGTATTCAAACGACAATCAAAGAACCATTGGGCTTCTGACTGTCACAATTATGGCATATTTAGATTTAAAAATGAATGGCATTATTTATATTATCGTTTACTGAAGGTTACAACTACGATTTATTTGAGGTTCAAATTTAGCTAAATTAAGCCAATTTGCTGTTACCAATAGACCTCTAATAGGCTCGTAAATTCCGCTGTTCACTATCATAGATCGTTCAAACCCTCTGACAAATGACTATCAGGCTTTGTATGTTTCAAACTTTGGGTTCTATAATACCATGTTTTTTTTTTGCTTCAAATTCATAGTAAATGAGACTTTGGTCCCACATGTCACAATCATTGTTCATATCGGATATGAATCCGTGACCACTCTGGATTCTAACGTACCACTAAGACAGACGTTGGTTTTGAATTGTCAAAAGTAAATACACTGTATCCGACGGAATCCATTAGTTCATGGATGGAGGGTTAGAAACCTCAATAAACTATGATTATCTAACAATGTAAATAATTCTAGTGATGACATGAAAAGTAAAAAATAAAATTACTTTAGCCTTCATTGAAAAGTTTTTAGACAAGCGACCTTAATGGAATGGCGAACTGCTGTGCGTGTGATGAGCACTTGCCGCCAGTCTAATCTCTTTATTCGTAATCCCTATATGTATCAGGAACAAGATTTTAAAGTATAAACGAGCCCAAATCTGCGTCATCGTTGAAATGGTCAGCGATCATATCGGCCTCAACAGGCATCTTTACAAGATGGGAAAGGTCATAACTCCAGTTTGCCAACTCTCCGAGGAAGAAGAAGAAACTTCGTATCATCTGAACTTTGATTGACCGCCATTAAGGCAAAAAATAAGGACACTTGAGGGAGCAACGTTCCTCCCTCAAGGATTTCATTTATAAATCCTTTAGATATTTAATTTTTTTGAATCAATATTAAATAGTAAAGATAGTTTCTAGATAGTATCACTACCGGCTGATACCGGATTAAGTTCCGGTGAGGTGTGTTCAATCTAGGAGCTAAACAAAAAAGTTTGAGTGATTTAAAGATTGGTATTATATATGATAGAAGTTATATTACATAGAGTAAACACCTGTGCTAGCGGTCACCTGTCTATTGCGGTCACCCAAATTTTCCCCAATGAAGAAAAAATTAATACTAAAGCCTTCGGTACTGTATAGTGTCCATCTGTATTCAACGGTATCTTTTTTGGGTTCCATTGAGGGATCACTAAAGATTAAAGTTTAATTGTATGTACAAGCCCGATATATTATTTTTTTATGTGATTGTCCACAAGTGTTATATAATTAACATTAAAGTCGAAATTTGCAGATTCAGCAGTAGATTCGATTACATATGCGCAGTAAGATAAATAGTGAAGACATAGGCCAAATAGTGGAAAATTGATACTTTTTGTTTGAGCGTATTGTCTTCATAAAATATTATGATAATATAATTAGCACATGCAGACGGAAAAAAATGTTCAACTCTCATTGTTGGAGGCGCAAGTTCGAATCCCGAGAGGGAATGGCCATTTTGGTCTACCTCATTCATAAGATTCAAGGTCGATAGACTAAGTTCAATGCTATAGTGCTTATTTATATCCTGTCGGATGCAATTCTGTCGAACCAATTAGGCAAAAAAATGAAAGATGAAACTAATATTATGCAAAGGCGAGTCCTACTTTAACCAGCCACTTTAACCCAAAAATGGGACCTTGAACAAAATTCATCTGCATAAATATATTATAGAACTAAACTATAAACTTTTATCCAAATATTCAGGTGTACATATTGAAATAATAGCTACAAATATTGGACTTCTACATCCTTTGAGTAACTATTCCTCGTCGTCTCCAAGGTTTCTCTGATGTATGCTCCAATACAGTGATGAAGATATCGATACTGAATGGGATGTTGAACCTAAGACATGAATTTAAATAGATTTGAGTACATGCTGCTTAAATGTCATATAGGCTTGATACATGCATTAAATTTGTTAAAACAAGAGAATCAAATTATATTTTGTTGATATTTTGGCAAGTTCAAACGACAAAATTTGGAATTTAATATGCTGGAGGCGTTTCTTCGGATGGGACTGTATGCAATATTATGCTTGTAATGGCTGATTTGTAAACAATACAAGTATATAAAAAAATAATGTTGAACATAAATAATATATATAAATATTTTTCACGTTCATTTATCATATCTTATCACGGCTGATAATGTCAAAGAAAATACTGCAATAGGCGCAACGGGATTTATTCATCTGCGACTCAGTTGGGGTCCTTAGTCATTATTTTATGTACTAGTCTTTTATTGTTTACAAATCAAAACATGTCCCCTATTTATTAAAAGATATTTTGATTTGTCGTTTTATGATAACTAAAATAATAATTAAAGAAAAAATATACATAGTCGTTGAAAACATTGTATGCATTCGAGTATATCTAACGTGAGGTAAAAGGTGATTTTTTTTTTGACGTTGTTTTTATCTTAATTTTATTTTGATAAAACATTATGGTAAATATTAAATGAGGGCACGAAGTCTGGAGTGTCCTTAAATAGATAAAAACTATTTATAAATAAATATCCCAATGGATTTATAAAAACACAAACAGTAAAATTGAATTAAATATATCAAAATATTGGTGCTTTTATTGAATCGTATATTGAAAGGATTATTGTAGAAAATGTCATATATTTAGCAACAATATTTATATCATATTTGACATTTTGTTAGTTTGACTTTTTGTAAATAAAACATTTTTAAGGTGGACTTTAAAAAAATGTTATTGTATTGATTACCATTTGTACAGCGATTTTTCCTAAGCTCAAATACTGTTTTGAGGACGTCAATTTCCTTAGCTCCCTCGTCAATTTCCCTGGCAATGATGTCTAGTGCGAGGAGTGTCCCTGTTCGTCCGACGCCTGCAGAACAGTGTACAATGATTGCCGTGTCCTCGGAGTCCACTCTCAGTTCGCACCTCCTGGACTTCAGAACCGAGTGCAGGGCTAAAGCTTCTTGGGTGAGTTTGGTGAACCGTGATCCGGCCATCCGAGTAATGGAGCTGAAGACTCGAATGACTCATCTTGGACTCTAAAAATGATAACCCCAAATAAACTACATGTCCATACACTTAGTCAGCCTCATACTCAGATGCGTTATTCTCAAGCGTCTCTCAACGAGATGCGCAACGTGGGGATGTGCCGTCTCCTCTTTCATCTCAACAGAGAAATCCCCAAAGATCTTCCTCCCCGCCTTAGGCCAGTACTGCTCACACTTGGAGACAATCCTGGCCGAATCCTCATTTCCGCTCTCAGCCGCCGTTTTTCTCCACTAATTTCGTGAGCATGACGATGATTTGAACTTTGTTCTCGAGAATCATTTTCAAAAAGTCCGGGACCGTGGTATTTGTTGGCCCCTGAGCTGCAATATAGGTCAGACCATTTGTGGGAGGTTGTCGGATCCAGTTGGCATTTATATATCCGTCAGTAGAGGGGTTACCCCGAAGGATGACTCGAGTATCGTCATAGGGAAGGATATTTGTGTACCGGTTTAATTTACTGGAAAGACCAAAATATTATGCTGAACATTTTTAACCTGAAAATGGATTCATATTTGTATACGTATTCTATATAATTATTTTTATAGTATTTTTTCATAAAACTATGAGATGTTTATGGTTAAGTAAAGGAAAAGATGAAACTTTTTTAGAACTTAATTATGAAGTTACTTGAATTATACCGATGATCTCTTATGTAGGTAGTTTAAAAGATTAAATTAATGTTTTGTCCTTAAAAGAATCAGGCTGAAGGAAAAAGAAGTAAAAAAAGTCAACTGATATTTAAATGACTGCATTAAAACAATATTTGCCAGAGCTGGACAGATAAACATTTTTTCTATCTGGAATCTCACGATGTCGTTAGGATTACTATGCATACTAACATATGAAATATATTTTGCTTTTTTGATACCGATTTTCAAAACCTTTTGGTTAAAATGATCAGTTCCCAACAAGGGATCATCCGTTCATTTGATCCAATAAATAACTATTGGTGGTTCAGACATTGCTGGTTTCTTCAGAACTCATGGTTTGGATCAACAAAGCATTGAATTCAATTCAATTCTTTTTGTATTCGTTTATTTGCTTTATAAACATGTCTACTGAGTAAGCTTCCATATTTCTTCTACCTTAAACATTATCTATCTATATATTTTTACACTTTACCACAACAGTTTTATGAGTTATTTCTAGTCACGTCCACAATTTTTCCCCTTTTGCATTTTTGAAAGTTAGCGTATCCAATCCCATTGTACTTACAGTGACGTCATATGTTACCAGTGAGGACTGGCGAGGCTCAATCCTGACCAAGCAAATGTGACTGACGACGTGAGCGCCTCATCCCACGTCATTGTAATTGACGTAGTCTAATGCAGGGAATACTAAAACCTGGAATAGGAACTCCCTCCTTTAATATCAAACTTTAACTACCTTCGTAAAAAAAGGGAAAATGGGAGAGTTCTTCCTAATAGGGATTCCCTCCTTTTTTTTACGAAGGTAGTTAACCCTTGACATACAGAGGAGGAAGTTCCGTTTCCACAGGTTAAAGTATTCCCCGGCTAATGTATACTTATATTTACAGGGATAATTTATATATTTATGAGATTAAAGAACAAAAGGTTCCGTGAGGAGTCTCTGAGTTCCCTCTCAAAAGTATCAACGGCTGGTATAGTCATTCGACAAGTAATAGAGGAATTCCTCTTCTGAAGAGGAAAAATGATCGGCCGAGTCATCCGACGAGGAAACCAAGAGTCATTCCTTTCATTAAATATTCATATTCTGGCTTTTGTCATACAAAATAATCTCAAGGATCATAGGTTTCACTTGGGATAACAAGGAGGTAGTTCTACTAAGCCCATCAATAAACATATTTCCCTCCGAGTTGGTAACTCACTTTTCTTTCTTTATTTAAAGTTTTCTAGTCAAAGGGTTACTCCATTTATCTACAGAACAAAAAAAAATAAACGTTTATTATATCCTTGAGTATGAGGAGTTTCTTTATTCCTTTAATGAAATTGAAGGAGTCCATTCAAAGGCTTCGACTACCCTGGACGGAGGTCACTGAGAAGGGACAATTTGTGTTTTTAACAGAGCTGCGACTACCGAATGTAAATCGGTATTTAGAGCTGGAAGCATTACCTGGTGTGAAGAGTTGAACTTTGCAAAATAAATAACAACTTCGGAGCTGAAAGCGCAATTTAATATCTGACAACGACCAACAAAAGACAGCTAAGGAAATAATATGTTGTCTATTTCCTTCCAAATACCCTCAAAATCCGAGTGCATATATGATTTATATAAAAGTAACATGTATTAAATTTCAAACAATCTCTAAAAAAGTATTACAAATAATGTACTTAATTGTCTTTTGTTATAAATTGTCCGATACTAAATGCAAATAAAAAAGTCAAACAGTAGAAACATAAATAAATTTATCTTTCTTTCTTCTCTACGGCACCGATCGATATTCGGTATTCGGTAGATATATAATAAAATCTACCGAATTGGCGGTACCGAATCCCAGCTCTGGTTTTAAATATGATATTTTTATTCCCTGAGTTGATATTCACACATCAACAGCTGTGCATGAAATGACGCCATGTTAGATAAATATTAATACAATTGAATTGGATATCCTAATATTAAAATACAACAATATAATTAAGAAGCCCTTACATGTGAGACTCAGCCAGGTTCGTGGTTTTAGAGGAGTTGATTAAGAGACAATCTGCTTGCTCCAGACGGTAAAAGTCTCCTTTGTAATTGAAGTCCTTTCTCTCCAGTTTATTGAGAAAGTCTGGCACTGAAAAGGGACTGGAGGGACCCTGGATTATGCTTGTCATGGGAGATGAATAAGGGTAGCTCCGGATCCAGAGCCCCCGAAATCGCTTCCTCTGTCTCACAGCTGTAATAATTATGATTATGGCCAGGGCTATTGTCACAAATGCTATCACGAGGATTGTAACCGCGGCTTGGAACGAATGCCTCCTGTCAAAATCAAGGAAAGAGAAATTAGTATATATTCCTTCATTTTCTTCTTTGATTCATCAGTTGCCCAATCCGACATTGATTTTCCCTCCTTTTATTCAATCATTTATGTATCCGGTTATTAGTTAGGTCGTTGGCTCTTCGTAAGGGAGCATGTGTTTTCAGAATAAAATGACAATTTGTAACTAATAATGATTTTATTTCAATCAAGCTGAAATAGTTTGTTAAAAGCCCTATCTAATTGTCTGATTTTGAGGGCCTTTAAGGCTCAGTTTAAAAGAAAATATATTCAATCCAAAGCCTAATATAATTATGGATGTGTTAAAACGCTAATTCGCTTCCTTTGATCTCTGATTAGCATTTAATTTGTGAGTGAGTATTGGTTCAAAGGCAAGAATGCATTACCTCATGTATTGACATTAGGGAGCACACATACGTTAATTGATGTAGGCTTTAGCATTAATTATATCATCAATATATAATAGTTTTTTTATTTACATGAACTCCAATAATTGACTTAAGATTATTTGACGAGCTGATCAAGTTGGAAAAATTGAAAATAATTGTTATGTATAAGTTAATACAATTTTCAGTTGGGATTATAGGTATATATATATATATATATATATATATATATACTCTTATATTTTTTGACCTCTTTAAATATATATTTAGGAATTGAGATCGACACTGTTAATAAAAAGAACTGAGACTGCTAGAAACGCTAAACCTGAACTGGGCAAACTCTGTATATATATATATATATATAATAGGAAGAAATGGCCGAGAAAAATACAGCCTTGGAAGTAATGGACCAAGAAGAAATGGACCAAGGTAGAATAGGAAAATGATGACTCATGAAAGAAATGGGCCAAATAGGTAGGCAAGCATTTGAGTGGAATACACCTAAGTATTCTTTAAATACTATCTCTCATATAAACTGAGTAAATAATGACATAATTTTATTTTAAATTTTATAAAAATAAATTCTTTTATGTTGTTAACTCAAATGTTACTCAAAAAGTAAATACATAAAGAATAATAATTATATGCCTAATTTTGCACGCGATTGTTATAAATGGAATATTTATATTTATAATAAATTTCAATTGCATTTTTATCTTTATTTTGTAGATTGATATTTTTCAACTTATATTTCATAATTTTCTATAAACAAGACTGTTTTATTAATAAAATAGTATTTATTTTTAATAGTAAATAAATGAAAGAGTGAGAATATGTAGGTGCAAACCGATGTTACAATCATTTAAAAGTTAACAAATAATATATGTCTAATTTTGTTCGCATTTGATTTTTTTGAATAAATGAAATATTATTCACTGTAAACTCCTAGTTCCATGAGCACACGCAAATTATTACATTGCATATTATTGACTAAAGGTTCTATACTTTTTTTACATTTTTGAGATTTATTCTAAATACTAATAATTATATTTTACATTGTGACAATCACAATCGAAATTAGGCAAATATTTCTTCTTCATTATATATATTCACATTATAATGCTTGTAATATCGGTATGCGTCCGAAATTAGATCTGTATTCTCCTTAAGTGAATTTGACATCGATGCGTTAGTTATTTAAGACAATGCATATTATTTATTATTATTTGGATGATTTTGAACTAAAGTTGACAAAAAGTATCTATCTAAATCTACAAATATATATATATATATACATACATTTGATGTACATTTTGTTACTGATTATTCTAAATTTATTCTTTCATTTCTTTTTACATTTTTCTGCTACTTTATTTCGGGAAAAGTATTGTAAAGAACTTACAGAGACCCAAAAACCCTCTTATTAAAGTATCACTAAAACCAGCAGGACGATATTCCCAATATTTACTTAATGATTGTGCTATATGTTGTTATTAAAACGTAATCAAAGAGGATATTAGTGAATTAAAATGATTAGACGATGTACCCATTTATTCTTGCAGTAAATCATATAATGGATAATTTATTAAATTGCAATGGCTACTCTTTGAAAAAATAGATGCTCCCAAAAAAAAAATCAGAACAGTCGATCATACTGAGAATTAAAGAATCAATTGCTTTTAGAGCGTAATGTTACCCTTGTTTAATTAAGAGTAGATCCGCTCAAGTATTAGTCTTACGCTCCACAATTTATAGGTTCCTCGTATATCTCAAATATGAGTTACCGTTCTATTATAAAGTAGATAAAACATACTTACTTTTCAAATCAATGGTAAATGGCTTCATTCAAAGTGGTCCAAAATAAATGTATATATCTATAGTGTCCGATGAATGCGTAGCTAAATACAAGCGTATAAGTAGAAAGTTGTTAGAAGCGCCCTCTATGGATACACTGAATGATTAAAAAGCTAACACGTGTAAAAATCTGGACCACACTGCATGGATTAATATCAAGCAAATAATTAATTATTTTAAGAATTAAGTGTATATTCATTTACCTCTCAATATTATTGATGACTGAGGAGAGCGTTCTCTCCTCACCTGATACAAGTGTGAGTATTCCTATCGAAATTCTATCTCTTGCTCCCCCTGAAACTCCCATAGTGTGTGTTTCTATGAATAATTAATTCTAAATTTTCTAAATGTGAGTAAAGTTACCTTCCACTAGCATCGCAGATACAAAGCAAGATATTTGAGTTGATCCTATCACGGCATTCAAGCATTCATCTCCGGGAAGAAGTGTATCGGAGGATTCATTCAGATGAAATAACTGACGTGACATCCATTCAGAACGACCAATCTTGTAGGAGATGATCCGTCCGAACTTAATATTATTCATAGTCTCTGTTATCATGAAAAGCTCCTGGGATTTGTTGGGAGGCAAGAGGCCAATCAGTTCTTTTCCGCTCACTTGTTTTACTTCAGGTAGTTCTATCAATGAGGTTTGAACCAAAAAATCCCGTGTGACAACCGAGTTCTTACACCCAACAGCTTCTGCATAAAGTGAATGGGATGAGTTGTACAGGAGGTCTTCTATCAGTATAGGAGTATTTGAATCCCAGTCCACGGCTTCTGTTGAATATAAAACGGATTTATCTTCAGACTTAAGTATACGAATCCTTTGAATGGCGTTTCCTGATCCATTAAGGTCTTCCGTTTGATTACAATCATTGCTGAAGTAAAGGGATTGAAGAGGTAGTCAGATGTGTAGTGCATTTGCACAGGGATTTTTATTGTCGGAGGAATTTCGGAGCAGACTGCCGTCACATTTTGACAAATCGGAGACAACGTTTGACAATCACGTTGGCAGGCAACGCCTTGAATAGCCACAGATATACAAATAATATAGTTATTTCCGGGCTTAGCTTGAAAGTTAGTCGTGAGTTCGTTGTCGATGGAGGGATTGTAGTAGATATACCGTTTAATCGGGTACCGTCCGATCTCTGTGAAGTCCATTTTATACCGGAGGGGTCCCGTATACGGACAGTATGGAGAGATGCTGACCGAAATCTTATCAGACGTTGATGTTGTGGAGAAACTAAGGTCGTCCAACCTAATGGTCGCAAGAGTCTTGACTCGGCACTGATCCCAGGGACTCCAAGGTCCAGCTCCTATTGAATTAATCGCTCGTATCCGCACTTCATGTTCCCAATAAGATTTTAAATCATTTACAAAATAGAAAGATGCATCACTTAATAAATGTATTTCTTCAATTACCTCAAAATCTTCACAATGAACACTTTTATTACAGTTTCGATTATCATGGTTCATACAGCGTCCTCTAACTTCTAGGTCATAGTTAAGACTTTGGAGTCCTCTTGAAGGGGTCCAAGACACTTTAAAAGACTTTTCTGTTACGTGATTGTTGATGTTGCAGTTCATAAAGCTTGGTGCATTCGTTGGTAAGTCCTCCTTCATTTTTCCTGTCCTGCAAGTTTCTGAAGGAACTTCACAGTTACCTTTTATAGAAGGGTCACACAATTGATCTGATCGATCCAAGCGAAGATAAATACAGACGGTGTGTTCCGACATATTTTGGGGGTCATAATTCAAAGAAACATTTTTGAGCATATCATTTCTTTCAATCGAAAATGGGTGATATATTTGGTATTTCATGTCTTGATTTTTAATATATATGAAATACATAAGAGCTCCGACATAAGGACATACCGGAGATAGATTTATATGAATGGCCTCCTTATCAAACAAGAGATCAAAATCAAACTCTGAGTTTAATAGACTCGGTCTTGTAAGTATAGTCTCAAATGAACTCCAAGGCCCTGGGCCTATCACAGTGCGGGCAGAAATGTTTACTCTGTACTCCATGTATGGGCTTAGCCCAGTAAAGTTATATTCAAGAGTATTCCCAGGAAAGGACTCTGGAATTTGATCACTTTGATACATTGTCCAATTGGCACAGGTTTCAATTAAACAGAAGGTACTGTAATCATAGGGACATCTTGTCTCAACATGGATATCATATCGAGTTATGTTACCATTGGGCTCAGTTGGTGAACTCCATTTCAATAAGAAACTCTCTGATGTGAAATCAGAAATGGCTTGCAATCTTGGAGGATTCGAAGGCGCATCTTCTAAGGTACTGAAGCGTTTACAAGTGTTTTCAATCGTCTTCCCTTCTTCGTCTTGTGTCACAATGAGGCATAGCTTGTATTGGGTGAAGGGCTTAAGAGAATCGATGTTTGCTATGAGATTATCAACAGAGAACATTATCACATCGTCATGCTTCTCCAAGTTGCTCACTGAGAAAGAGTATTCCAAATAGGACACTAATTCCTGGCTCAGCTCTAAGCGAATACTTCTTGCGTTGATGGTTGTTGCCTTGAACTCTAATTTAGGTGTTGTGAAGCTTACCTTGTTTTGGGAAGAGGAAGGCGTTGAAATATTGTCGTAGTGATAGTTGAAAGTAGTGAAACAGTCGATATACTCATGATTAGGTAGAAGTGACGTCAAATTCCTTGGATCCTCAAGACCTCCCTCAAATATCCTTCGTTCCAAGTTATCACATTGAAAAAACACTTCCTGAACGGGACAATTTTCATCCCCTCCACTGAATTCAGCTGTTATCCAGGTGCTTGCTGCATCAAGAACCTTAACATTTGTCATTTTAGACAAGTTTGGTGGCGTTTGCAGCGTAAAATACTTTGATATAAACCATTCAGGATCATCTGGGAGCATATCATCATTTTGAACCAGTTGAAGCTCTAAATTATACTCCTTACAGCTTTGAATATTACTATACAAACGAAGGATATTGTTGAAGGCGTTTATACTCTCTTGACCCTCAGATATCTTGATCCAGTTTCCATGGCTCCGTGTTTTCAAGATCCATTTATTTTTGAGGCACAAGGTTTTAAGTCATGTTTCTTGGCAAAGTCCTCAAGGCCCTGGTTTTCATTCTTAAAGAGCAACTCTAGCCTTATAACATGCGCCTCTGCATATCCTGTAAGACTGACGTCATCTCTCCAAGCTATTAGAGTGTCCGAAGAAACCTCTCCAGAAAAGATATTACAGCTTCCCACACAGCTGCAGAAATGAGAACATAGCTGAATGAGAATTAAGACGACGTAAGGGAAGGGTATCATGACACTGCTTACTGAGTTCACTGAGATGACTTCATGTATGAGATTTTACAATACTCATAGAGGATGTAGCTTATCTCCATATATAAATGATATCCTTGCATATACTTTGTTAAAGGTTTTAGGATGAATGTTGATATTTTTAGAGGAATAACCTGGTTATGTTGATTTGACCCTAGAAAGTACCATCAACTTTCATCTGTTCAATATTTCTACTCTCATGTATTATACATAATAGCTTTTATGATTCTCTGAAAATTGACCATATTGTATAACATTAAGCCATTTTTTTTTGTTTACAAATTAATTCTTTCCGTGCACAATGGACACCTAAGTACGACCACACTATGGGGTGTCTGTATAACAGTGATTGAAATAATAAATATACATATGAATGTGCATTGACCATAGAGATATAAATATATAGAGAGCTTATTCTCTTCAATAGCAGAGAAACATCGTTCAGCTGTATTTTTGTGTTCAATATAAACAAAGTAATTTGTACTACGTCATCGTAAGCTGATCATAAAGATATAATCTATCTCTATGATCAGCTTACGATGCCGTAGGTCAAATTACTTTGTTTTATTGGACACAAAAATACAAATGAAGGAATAAGCTCTCTATATATTTATATCTCTATGGTCAATGCACATTCATATGTATATTTATTATTTCAATCACTGTTAGAGACTTAGTTTTTTAATATTTTTCATAATTTTACAATTTATGAATTTAATTATTACTTCATTTCTTTCATCCTCCCCTTGCGAAACTAAGTGCTTGTCATAAGATAAGACAGGACATAGGTATAAGGCTAAGATGGTCAGCAGTTTTGTGGTTCTTTCCCACAGATATCACCCATTGGACTCATTTCCATTTCCTTAGATAAATGGTCACAAATGGCCCGGTGGTAGCTAGAAACGAATTTTCCAGAAATATCCAAAGGATCAAAAACACACTTTAAAACCTCTAAGTCATCCACAGAAATTTTAGTCCAAATTTAACTTGAGGACTCAGAAAATGTTTTACTGGTTATGGTCATTCCTGGAGAATTCATTATCTCCTTTTTTAATTTATTTACCAATTTTTTTTTTCCTAAGATGGCCAGGTTATATTTCGACAAAAATTTCTGCGTATGACTTCAAGGCGTTAAACTGTTTTTTTAATCCTTTGGTTGTTTCTAAAAAAAAATGTTTCTCAAACGTTTATTTAATGCAAGAGAAGGAATTTGTACGATTACTTGATAAAGGCACTTGAGATTTGGAGAAATTGTTCAAGGGGTTAAGATATATATATATATATATATATATATATATATATATATATGTGTTTGACACTCCTATATGGTTTCAAATCAATTTAAGTCATCTTTGTAGTGAAGGCGCTAAGCATGACCAATTCGCCGTAACTTTATTATGAAAAATTAATGATGATTTAGCCCCTACAGTTTAAAAAGTTATCAAGAGAAGCTTTTTTTAACATTTAGAAAATATATTGCTTTCCAGCCAAACTAATTAAGAAGTGGAAACAAGAAAATTTGCCCCAGAAAAAGTTTCGCTTACTCGAAAGTATTTTCAAAAACAAAGAAACTTTCAACAAACGAACACTATAACTTGAATTATAAACATTTTTTGAGTCGTATCGACTGGTCAAATATAAATTTGTCCGTTCCTCCAATTTTGAACTTTTGGCCTGAGGAATTATGAAAGCAAAAGAATAATCTTCAAAAATTAATAGTTATCCTTGCCATTCACAATTAGTGGAAAGAACTGTGAAACTAGTAACGGAGGTATCTGCATGAATTTACGGATATAATTAACGTCGTCAATATATAGTATCAACGTCATCATTATATATAATCAGCCTCATCAATATATATATTATCAACGTCATCAATATATAGTATCAACGTCATCAATATATATTATCAACGTCATCAATATATATTATCAGAAAAAAAACTCCCTACATTTAAGACAAAGAAAAAATATTTGATTTAATCTTATGTGACAAAATCAAACCAAAATCCATATTTCTACGATCATTTAGTTTCTAATAACGCAAGCTTTCGTGGGGGTGATGGTTTGATATCTTAATATTAGTTAGTTAATGAGATCATTGTTTTATAATTGCAATAACAAACGATAATAAATCTAAGTTTATTAAACAAAATTTAAAAAAAACATACCTTGTATTCAATATATGTACTTTGCCCCATACTATTGGTTTGAATAGCGATTGAGGACCTTTGTCTCGAACGTGATTGATAGATAGAAAGGAGAGTTAATCATAATGAGAGCATTATGAAATAAACTAAGAAATTTTCTTAGTTGAGTTTCTGCATTTATCGAGATTTTGGAAAAAGTAGGACACCTATAAAAAACAATAATTTGGCTTTGAAGCTAAGATAATTTAAAAAAATTTATATTCGTATCTAGTATTATGAGCAGATATAGTTATTAATGTCATTCTTTAAAGTCTTCATATGGGGTTTGATTGTTTTATTTTCATAAATTTATTACTATATTTTAATATAAGTTTAAATTTAATAAATTTGTTGTTCTAAGGTAAAATATATAATAATAAAGCATGACTTCACCTGCAGCTGTTGAAGTAAGGAGTGCATTATAATAGTAGGAGAGTCTGGACGCATGACTGCTGATACATAACATAGAGCTGACGAAATCTCAAAACACACAAATTTCATATCATAAATTTGATTTAATAGCAAATTGTAGGTTAGTTTTATAAATCAAAGGGAAGTAAAAACGGTAATTGAACTGATTTTGCCACTTTTTTTAGCAGGAGAGCTTCACCTGCTGAATAACAATGTTTTTGCACTTTTGATTCTATTAGTATTATGGACAGTCCTTCGTAAATCATTCAACCTTTTTTTCTTTTAAATCTCTGGGATCAATCAGCTAAATATATTTTTGATACTAGCAGATTGATCCCAGAGATCTGAGGTGAGAGACTTCACGGATTAAATGTCTAACCTTTGCCTCATTCTACAACACTTAAAGCTTACCTGCATTATTGACAAAAAAGTTTGTGCAATTGCCATTAGAAACAAGGTTTCTTCGTTGGCAGTATGTGGGATGCTTCCAATGCGTTCTTGAACTCCGGAACGAATGTTTAATATTTTTATAGTGCGTAAAATATTACGAGGAACCTAATTGATCCCAGAGATATAAAAACAAAAAAGTTGCGTGATTATTTAAATAACAAATGTGTTTGTGTAGGCATATCATTCCTATAAATTGATAAATATATACATATCTAGCTTTTATTTCAAACCAAAAGTGAATACTTTATTTAGTTGAAGCCAATAGTTCATTTCTCAACATTCACTTGTGCATAAATGAAGAAAAAATGTTTTAAAACAATTTTTTTATTCATTATTCCCTTTTAATTAATTAAATTTGTTCGTATTCTATATGATATATTGATGACTTGAGGTTGTTATTGGTGTGAATAATTGATTTCATTTCCCCCTTTTTTTTACTTAATTAAAAATGTTTTTGAAGAAAATAATCAGGCTTAGGGAATCCCTCTTAAGTAAATCTCATTTCTTTAGTAGCAAGTTTTCAAGCATTTATTATCTTAGTCCATTGAGGAGGATTGATAAGAGGAGGGCATATCCTCTTCCGATTCGACTCTTCATTAAAGTTCTCTTCTTCGGAGGATGAAGTTTCCTGTGGGTATTTTATTGTATTTGAGTTTAATCATTGACTTGTCCTTGGGATCATGCTACTACAACGGTAAGCCGGACGAAGCTGAGCTACGAAAATGGAAGAATGAAGTGGGGTTCGATCAAGACTCCAGCTCCCTAGTCTTTAAGCCACAAAGGCACAATGCAAGGTTTGACATTTCGGTCTTTTACTGTGCATTAAGCATTAAGTGGGCAGTTTTTATGCGAAAAGGCGAGGATTGGAAGGAAGAGGACAAGGGAAATAGAAATACAAGGTACTTCAACAGTATAGAAATCGCCAAAGACCTTAAATCCTGCAGTGATTACAATCTGAGGATAAATCTAGTCCCAAAGAAAAGAGTAAATCTTGAAACTAGCGACAAGTGGTTCGTCACCAAGGATAAGCGCTTCGTCATTCATCCTGATTCAAGTCTCATTACAAAATCAGCCATCTTAACTAAGAGCCATCATTGGGTCACAATTCAATTCAGTGGAGGGGATGAAAATTGTCCCGTTCAGGAAGTGTTTTTTCAATGTGATAACTTGGAGCGAAGGATATTTGAGGGAGGTCTTGAGGATCCAAGGAATTTGACGTCACTTCTACCTAATCATGAGTATATCGACTGTTTCACTACTTTCAACTATCACTACGACGAGATTTCAACGCCTTCCTCTTCCCAAAACAAGGTAAGCTTCACAACGCCTAAATTAGAGTTCAAGGCAACAACCATCAATGCAAGAAGTATTCGCTTAGAGCTGAGCCAGGAATTAGTGTCCTATTTGGAATACTCTTTCTCAGTGAGCAACTTGGAGAAGCATGACGATGTGATAATGTTCTCTGTTGATAATCTCATAGCAAACATCGATTCTCTTAAGCCCTTCACCCAATACAAGCTATGCCTCATTGTGACACAAGACGAAGGAGGGAAGACGATTGAAAACACTTGTAAACGCTTCAGTACCTTAGAAGATGCGCCTTCGAATCCTCCAAGATTGCAAGCCATTTCTGATTTCACATCAGAGAGTTTCTTATTGAAATGGAGTTCACCAACTGAGCCCAATGGTAACATAACTCGATATGATATCCATTTTGAGACAAGATGCCCCTATGATTACAGTAACTTCTGTTCAATTGAAACCTGTGCCAATTGGACAATGTATCAAAATGATCAAATTCCAGAGTCCTTTCCTGGGAATACTCTTGAATATAACTTTACTGGGCTAAGCCCATACATGGAGTACAGAGTAAACATTTCTGCCCGCACTGTGATAGGCCCTGGGCCTTGGAGTTCATTTGAGACTATTCTCACAAGACCGAGTCTATTAAACTCAGAGTTTGATTTTGATCTCTTGTTTGATAAGGAGGCCATTCATATAAATCTATCTCCTGTTTGCCCCTATGTTGGACCACTTTTATTTACCATGACAGTCAAAAATTTAAATTTTTATGATTACGTTCCAATACCAATTTCTCTTGAACGGAACAAACTTAATCATAGCTCATCCCTCACAAAAAACTTAAATAAGGGACTGTTTATAAAGTTTGTATGGGTGTACGCTTTGACAGAGCCGATTCGCATTGTAATACTGCTTTAGAGGGCAACTGCAAAATACTTGAGGTAAATTGCAAAACTGGCAGTACAAAAGAGGACCTTCCAGGCAATGCTCCGATCTTTAATGACTGTGGTCTTAATAATTACAAGACAGAGGGATCTTTTAAGGTTTCTTGGAAACGCCCCACAGAGCCAAATGGAAATATAACACAATACGACCTTGAAGTTAGAGGCCGCTGCATCCATTATGACAAACAGAAATGCCATCAAAATGCAAACTGTGTTAAATATAGAACCGTGAAAGAAAAACAATTGGCAGGAGATATATCTTATTACTTCTTCTACGATTTGGACCCTTATTGGGAGCATGAAGTGCGGATACGAGCGATTAATTCAATTGGAGCTGGACCTTGGAGTCCCTGGGATCAGTGCCGAGTCAAGACTCTTGCGACTATTAGATTGGGCGACCTTAGCTTCGCCACAACATCTACGTCTGATAAGATTTCGGTCAGCATCTCTCCATACTGTCCGTATACGGGACCCCTCCGGTATAAAATGGACTTCACAGAGATCGGACGGTACCCGATTAAACGGTATATCTACTACAATCCCTCCATTCAAAATAAACTCACGACTGACTTTCAAGCAAAGCCGGGTAAAAACTATAGCGTTTGTATATCTGTGGATATGCACGGTGTTCTTTGCAGACGTGATTGTCAAACGTTGTCTCCGATTTGTCAAAATGTGACGGCTGTCTGCTCCGAAATTCCTCCGACAATAAAAATCCCAGTGCAAATGCACTACACATCCGACTACCTCTTTAATCCCTTTACTTCAGCAATGGTTGTAATCAAACGGAAGACCTTTGATGGATCAGGAAACGCCATTCAAAGGATTCGTATACTTAAGTCTGAAGATAAATCCGTTTTATACTCAACAGAAGCCGTGGACTGGGATTCAAATACTCCTATACTGATAGAAGACCTCCTGTACAACTCATCCCATTCACTTTATGCAGAAGCTGTTGGGTGTAACAACTCGGTTGTCACACCAGACTTTTTTGTTCAAACCTCTCTCTTAGAGCTTCCACAAATAAAACACGTGATGGAAAATGATCTAAAAAGCTATAAATTTCAAACCCCCGTTGATTATCAAGAGTACTCAGATGAAGGACAGGCACTATTTCTTATTCCAGAGACAAAGATCAATATTCAGTACGGTAAGATAAATACCTATGGAATCGGTAATTCTTCGTGGAGTTCGGATAGCTTATTTTTAGTGGACGAGTCCAGTGATGAACTCCTCCCGGAAAAGACTGCATAACATCAATCCAAGGACAAAATAACATAACATGTCTTGTGGTAGCCTACATTGAAGGTAAGACCATGAAGAGTTTCTTAATCTGCTTAATTCGATATTTCTCAGTGAGCAATAACAAATAAATACATTTTTCTTTTGCATCTAATAAAACTTGCAGGAGATTCTAGTTTGATGCGGAGTCATTTTTGTTCAATTATGTATGTACGTCCCATTGCAAACATTATAATAAAAAATAAACATTTATAATGATATCAAGAAAAGCGAGGGCGACTAAAAAACATATTTAATATTGCCTGATATGTCTTAAAGAGCAATAAAGTTGGTTGAACTGCGCCGCATCTTTTGTCCTCCAACTGCATGTATACTATTTGTTTTAGGTATAGAGAGGATAATAACAATTTAAATTGCTGAATAAGTTGTCTAATAAGTGATTTATTTCTAATGCCTTTGTAAAAACAAAACCAGAGAAATAACGACACATCATTCATTTATCTTGTACCATAGTTTGCAAAGTTGGCCTCTCCCACCATTTTTCTTTACATAGTATCCTTGTTAACTCTGTTTACGATGTTTCTTCTCCTCTCTATTCCCTTTAACTCTGATAAAGACAAAACAGTGAAGTAACTTTTGTGTGCATCATCTGTCACTTAAGATAAATGTATCATTGATCAAATACTTCTTTATATTAATATAATATTGCACCCTGGCCGGATGGGATTCTTTTTTCGTCAGTTTCTTTTTATTAGAAAAAATAAATTATTTGACTAAAGTACACTCATTCTCTTAAGAATCTGGTATCTATTCTAACTAATTAAATATATTTTCTTTCAGATGCAGATGAAAAGGAGGCATCCATTCAAATTTCTAGCATTATTTCCGGCGAGCAAAAACAGTATTCCTCATCTATTAAACTCAAAAAGTAAAAAAAATAATACTTTTATTATAAACTAATATTAAAATTAATTCATATTCATTGATTTAGGGAATCTTCCATCCTAATGATTCTAGTAACGGTCATAGTCTCATCTGCTGCTATTTTCATAATTATCGCAGTAGGATTTAATTACCGGCATGACATCAACGATAAATTCCAGAAAAACCCATACACATCCTCAATGACTCCTGTTATGAAGGCTCCGTCGAGCCCTTTAAAAGTATCCGAATTCTTGACCATATTGAATGGCAAGGATTTGAACTTTCGAGAGGAATTTGATGAACTAGATCGAGCTGACATTCTTCAAAACACTCTTGTGAAGACCACTAATTTAGCTATTAAATACAGGTAAAGTAGTATTCTGGTATTCTATCAACATTTATGTTTTTATATATGTTTTTTTTTCTACAGAATTGTATTTGTATGGATATAAATAAGCATTATAGCAATTATATGTTTAACAATTTTGTACTTTCAGTGAACTAAATCGGTACACAAATATCCTTCCCTATGACGATACTCGAGTCATCCTTCGGGTAACCCCTCTACCGACGGATACATCAATGCCAACTGGATCCGACAGCCTCCCACTGATGGTCTGACCTATATTGCAGCTCAGGGCCAACAAAGGCCACGGTCCCGGACTTTTTGAAAATGATTCTCGAGAACAAGGTTCAAATCATCGTCATGCTCACGAAATTAACGGAGAAAACGGCGGCTGAGAGCGGAAATGAGGATTCGGCCAAGATTGTCTCCAAGTGTGAGCAGTACTGGCCCAAGGCGGGGAAGAAGATCTTTGGGGATTTCTCCGTTGAGATGAAAGAGGAGATGGCACATCCCCACGTTGCGCATCTGGTTGAGAGACGCTTGAGAATAACGCATCTGAGTATGAGGCTGACTAAGTGTATGGACTTGTTGTTTATTTGGGGTTGCTGTATTTTTAGAGTCCAAGATGAGTCACTTGAGTCTTCAGCTCCATTACCTCGGATGGCCGGATCACGGTGCACCAAACTCACCCAAGAAGCTTTTAGCCCTGCACTCGGTTCTGAAGTCCAGGAGGTGCGAACTGAGAGTGGACTCCGAGGACACGGCAATCATTGTACACTGTTCTGCAGGGGTCGGACGAACAGGGACACTTCTCGCACTAGACATCATTGCCAGGGAAATTGACGAGGGAGCTAAGGAATTGACGCCCTCAAAACAGTATTTGAGCTTAGGAAAAACCGCTGTAAAATGGTAATCAATACAATAGATAGCATTTCAACTCTATTGATTCGAATGTATTTATATATTTATAATGCAGGTCCAGCAGCCCATTCAATACCGATATTTGCACCACTGCCTTGGAGCATACATCAAGGAAAAGTCAGAAGTTAGTCCGTCCCAAGCAAAATCCAGCTATGCAGAGGATGTTGAAGTACAATATATTTAGCTTTAATTATACCAAATGTTGTGATATAGATGTATTTTTATTAGTTTGAAACATAAAATTTAAATTGTTCCAGATAGGTAATATTGAAACTTTGTTATTCCACTCATTCTTTAATTGAAGTTGAACTGTTTGTTTTCTATGCACGTTAGGATTTCTTGGTATATTGGCATTATATTTTGACTGGGCATTTCATTTGATCACAATCTGTTCCTAGCATTAATCCTATACACATAGCTAACCTGCATAAACGATCAGATAATAACTATTTTGACATCAACATTTCCTGTCAAATTACAATTAATAAACTAAATGGAACATGTTAGCTCAGTACGTAATGGAATGTTCAACTCTCAACGTAGAGGGTGCAGGTTCGACTCCTTCCGAGAGGCCAATATTGATGTACCTCAAAGAGACTCCTAGGTTCGATTGAGACTTTTTTATGCCAATATGCTTATTCATATCCTCAAAGAGACTGCAAATCAATTGAACCAATTAGGCAACAAAATAATAAAGTAAAAGAAATTACAAATAAATATATATTAATTTTGATTATGTGAATAATATTACTATATAATATTTGTCAGCTGTCTATAAAAATATACAGAAAATATAGGGCGTCGGAAGAAATTAAATACTTCCCTTTGGTAGCGCTAAGTCATAGAAAATTTATTAAAATAATTTTAAAAAGATTTAAAGATTAGTTGCCATCTGTGTTATATAATTTTACTGTGATATAATGCATTATATTATTATCAGTGATTTTTAATTAGATACCGTTTATATTATATAATATCGTTGCAGTGTAACGATCTGTTTAATTATAAGTAAATTTAATTAGAACGTTCTCTGTTGAAGTAATTTTTTTAACTATAATGTTTATTTGTGTATTTTCACGTATTTACCTCAATTTTAAACACATATAATATTTTTGTTGTATGTGTTTTTTTAAGAACTGTGAAAAAAATAATTATATTTTGCAAATAATCAGTCTCACTATTTGAGAAGTTGTTTTATCCAAAGATATATATATATATATAAAGTCCCCACGTGAGTGTAAATTAAACGTATTAGATATCCAAATAAATATATAAATCTTGACGACTGAAATTCAAACCAAGAGATGTAAATAATTAAATAAATGTCCTATGTTAACGATCAATAGCAGCCTTAAATATATATATATATATATTTCGTATTTAAAGAGTCAATTAAAAGTAATCGAAATGAAATGAATCGAGGCCTCTATGAAGAGACAATTAATGTAACTGATGCAATATTTCATTATGCAACAGCTTTTATTCATTTTTCAGTCTTCTTTAACCTTTTATCGATCACCTTCGAGGAAATAAGATCCTTGTTTTTTTCATAAGCATTGTGGATCAAAGTTTTATAAGTAAGGAACTTCCAAGAAATGTATTTTATCTATGTATCCAATTGATATGACTAGAAAAAATATCGTTTAATGTTTAATCATGAAGATTATAATTTCTGTTTTTATGCAATCATTTATGAGCTTTTTATATTCCATATGTCATATGGTATCAACTTGCATCCCAATAAATCTCCTTGACCTTTTTTTTGAGGGCCAGATGATGTGTCTATTAAGGATAAATAATTGATTCAAATGCCTTATAGCTTATCACAAGATGAAAAAATATTAGCGGCAAACATATGCATTCGTAGGTATTAAATGTCATTTCATATTATTGACATAGTTTTCTTGTACCGAAATCCAAAGAAAAAGTCACTTATCCTCTTTCTACTATATTGCTCCATTCTTAAACCAAAATATATACCATACCAAAATACTCAGCAAAATCATTTCCGAAAATGTTTGAATAACCTGTTCACTTAAAGAGTGTTTCAATTTATTTTATATTTTGTTGTTAATCGCATATACAATTATATCAATATTATCCAAAAAATCATATCCTATATTTTGAGTGTATAAAAAATATCATAAAACTAGAGGCATATATACACTCAGAGAGTGCAAACCTCCGCCGTCACGGGGTCCTTATGAGCCTTCCGAGGCGGATTTTTCACGACTGGGGCGGCGTAGAGGACGGGGGAGGGTTCCCCTTGACGGAAATTCCGAGAGGAAGACGCTCCCGGCACCCGATTTCACAGCACAGCGACATCTATTGGCAGAGTAGACTAACTTGAAATATTTATTAGTATTTAGCTCATTTTGCATCTTAATTCTGCACTCACAGATGCCAAAATTTAATCACTTGTTCCTTTTGGCATTTCCAACAACTCCACAAAGTTTCATCCGAATCTGTTCCGCACTTTTTGAGTTTATCCTGCTGACAAACAAAAAACCCAAAAAAAACCAACCAACGCCAGTGAAAACAATACCTCCTTCGGCGGAGGTAACAACATATATAATATATTCATTTCTTCAAGCATTTTAATGAAATAAAAAGAGGTAATATCGACTGTCAAGAGTGAATACGACTTTTGGTGAAATATTTGCATGTGTTAGTTCCCAGTAAGGCTACGACAGGCCATTATACAATTGCGAAAAATATTTTGGGTCTACAGATGCTCTAAGTTTTTTTCCTTATCTTGTGCCTTGGTTGCTTTTGTGAGATGTGAGGATGTTATTAATGTGTAAATGCTAATAATATTATTTTTTTGTAAAAGGGTTTAGAATAACATTAGTTGTAATCATATTAATTGATATATCTAAAATGGGTGAAAATGAAACCTGATTTAGAGCTTATGTTTTTCAGCTTCCATTTTAAAATCCTACCAATATATATGAATATTTATTTAAGGAATCTCTTCTGTTCCTAAAAGTATTTCCAAAATCATATCGAAGTACGTTGAGTTTCTAACTCCAAATTATGGGAAAAAATCAACAACATCGTACCGGTTTTTCCCGAGGACATAAGTCCATAAGGCCCGTGGCCAAGGACTTGGACTGGTAAAGAAGCTGGAGGTAATAATTATCAATTAAAATCGATAAAATTCGGAATAAAATTTGAATTTCCGAGATAAAAGTTGTGCACTTCTAGAGTGGCGCTCTTGAGTGCTTCAAGAAAACTAAAGAGAGCCAAACTTTGTTGTAATTTTTTAACTAGCTTAATCGGGCGTCAGGTAGGGTTTCCTAGAGTTGGTAATACCCCTTTGGTCAAAAACCATGTTGCCCTCTTAAGAACCTCTTGGACTTCAGCGTTTGGAACCAGGGCGAGAAGAAGGTCTGTGGCGTCTGATACTCGAATGAGAAGCCCCTAAAGGATGTCGTGGAAGCAGCCTAGATGTCATACAATAATGACAAGTACCTGTGCAGGAAAACCTGTACAGCTGTCTGAGGTCTTTTCCAGCGAGTTGTTGCAGCTGAGGGTGACGTTCGCGGACATTGCGTTCCATACTTGATCAACTCAAATTTGTAATTTTTCAAATCTAAGCCCGAGATGCCCGAGACCTAATCCTGATATAGTCCATAACCAACGATTTTTTCTGACGATTTTTTTATTTAAGCTGATAATAATCAAGTTATCCGCATAATTTGTCTACTTTAATTTAATTCTAAGATCTGGAAGGATTGTACGGATAAAAAAACGGAAAATCTTTTTTACCAACTCGTTTTATATATATAAATATATATATATATAATTAAAAAGGAAAAGCACAAAAAGTCATAAGAATTGATTAATTGTTAAATATGTCAACAAAAAGTAATGATAATAACAAAAAAAGTTAAAAACTGGTACTTAATTGATTTTTAGTTTTCTCCTCCTTCTCACTCTCTATAAATTATAATTTAATGTATTCCACTTATAACATGTGATTCGTGGCTATCAAATCTCTTTGTTTTTCCAACGAATGGCAAAAGTCAATAAAAATAATTATGCCTGTAATATAAAATGGAAATAATCAAAGATGAATTTTGGTGGTGTTGATGAAATACATAGAACATTTTATTTTGTTTATATTTTTCGAAAATATTAATCCATTTAAATGGCAATTTGCATTGAAAATGGCAATTTGCATTGATATATATATATATATATATATATATATATATATATATACTATATATATATATATATATATATATATACAGGACAATTCTGTAGCACGTAATCAGCGACGGCGAATGTCGAGGAGAAGCCCAACTGTTTCTCCTTTGCTCACGCCAAGATACAGCTCTTCATTCAAATGTAGAACACTCAAGTGGACTTTCTTTTTATATGTCTCTATGTTTTCAAATCGAGAGCAATTTTATATTTTTCTAAATCAGGTGGGTAAGAAAGTAATCCCTTATATTTTAATAATATTTCTATTACGTTTGTATCTACATCATGACCTGTGATAATATACTTAGACGCCAAGTTAATGTACATCATTTTTATATGACGAATCACATATTAAAAAATGGTTTAAGGATCATTAATAATGATAAGGAAACACTTTCACATCCAATGGTTCGTATCATATATATGTATATTGTTTTCGAGGACAAAGAGTACATCAGAGTTATGTTTGAGTTAAGTTTCTATTAATACTACATATCAAGGTGTAAACCCAACATTAAACTAAGCTATAAATTCATTTCCCACTTACAAAAAAAGGAAATCCTCGAGTTGAAATTTGAAAATACCTTTTAAAATCATGATACAGAGAGATTATAATTTTATCTCAAATGAAACTAAAAGTTGCTTCTCATTTTCTTTTCATAGAGTGAACAAATATATTTGAAAGGTTAATTTAAAACAAATAATTTATGGACGTAAAACTATAATTTATGGATGTTGACACTTGTTTGTTAAAAAAATATTTGTCATTTCAAGACAAAATTATAAGTAAATATTATATTAAAAAACAAATAATGAATACCAGCCGCTAGGCAGACGGCGGATACAATATATATTTATAAAAAACAGCCGGGACCCGGGCCGGGCCAGGTACCCGGTCGTTTCCTGATATATATATATATATATATATATATATATGTAATATATATATATTTATATATATGTATATATATATTTATATCAGACTTGTTGACGTTCACTGAAAATTATCGTTCGTCGTTCGTTTTTGGTTTACCAAAAGTAATTGATCGTCGTTTATCGTTCGTTGATCATTATTTTTTTTCCTTCGGTTAAAAACATTTTATTCGGTTAACTGCAAATTTTATACAGTCTAAAATAAATACACTAAAAATATATACATTTCATCGTTCTTCATTCTGAAAAAAATGACGACGTTTTTTTGAAATTTTTCTCATGAAAAGAAAAATCTTTGTCTCTTTTTTAACTTAAACTAGTCTCCGCCCCCACTAATATGACCATGCCATTTCTAAAAACACCCATACCACTTTTGTAGCTCAATAAACAAAAAAGTTGTGATTTTGTCTAAAAGTTGAAAATCGAAAACAAAAACTCAAAATTCAAAAAATTCTGACCTGATTGAGCAAAATGGTTTTTAATTTAGTTATCAGGGATCCATTAGGTATTCAAATCATTGATATATCCTAAAAACTTTTCACTGTTCCCCAGTGTAATAAATGAATTTTGTAAATTTCATTGAAATCCTGACTTCTAGCAATGGGAATATTCTGTAACTGAAAATCCTGACGTGATACAGCAAAATGGTTTTGATTTTTGAAATCAGCGTACCCAAATTAGTCTAAATCATTTTCACATCTCCAGTAAAAAAAACTTGTTGTTCAGTGTAATCGATCTATTGTGAACAGTAATAAATTATTAAGTCAAATATTACATTCGTATTGGTCAACAGTTATATATATATTACTTTTATAAATATTAATATCTTAAGTTTTTTTTTTTGGCCAAAACATTATTCGTCAACAAATGTAAAGATGTAAAAATATGTAATACAATATATATCCCAAAACGAGACATAAAAAATACAGAATTCATGCACCAAAAGACCAAAAGTGATATAAAAGACAAATTTACTGCATATAGACAAAAAGTAACACACCAATCATTTAATTTTTCATGTTGTTTTAAAGTGTTTAGATGAAGTTTGGCAATAGATAAAACGCCACTGATGGCGCTGTCCAAAACAGATCTTTTTGCGTAGAGTAAGTGATCACCGCGTTGATGATGTTTTCTTCTTTTCCTTGGTAAAAGGCGATAAGATCCTGTCTCTTAAAATTGTAAAAGGTAAAATTTTCACTTAAAACCTCGCCCATTGCAGTATACAATGGAGCAAGTTCTCACATTCGAAGAGAAAATGCTCACTGGTTTCATCCTTATCTTTGCAAAACCTGCACTTTCTCTTCTCTCCAGAAAAGAACTTGGCGCGTAGTTCTAGAGTTCCAGTAAGAATTCTGTATTTCATCCATTTTTCGGAGGATGAGAGCAAATTGTTTTTAATTGCATCGATGCTTTTTTTTCACCGGGAGATTTAATTTTCTTCTCTTCAAGTATCCGTTAAAAGGGTCCATGGTCGAGTAATGCAAAGCTTACGTATACTAGAAACGTCCATTAAAAAATAGACGTAAACTTATAGGAACGTATTTTCCAAAAACTTTCTTGAATCGAAGGAAAGCCATTTATTCAGCAAAAGAGTAAGCTTCCTGTTTCTTCAGCAAAATCTAGTCCACAACTTTTAATTCCAGATCACTTATGGTCTCTCTGTGGGAAATTCCCATCTTAGAGTTTTCTCCATCGAACATATAACGCTTTTGATCTCCGCAGATAATTTTTGCATCCTCTCCGAATAAGACGAAATATGTTTTTAAGACTTTGTTTAAGCCTGCGTAAGGGTCATTTGAATAATCTGTTTGTAAATAAGAGATAAGTGTTCACTCCAGTAATGCTCCTTTGCCCACAGTTGCCTAATCTAATAGGAGTTGAGGGCTTTCCAAAGGACGGGAAAGTATATGACCGAGAGGCCGCCTTGATTAAGAGGATTATGTAGCCGTTTTGTAGAAATATTTTTCTTCTTCTGGAGTTTCAGGAAAGATGCTTCAATGTCATTAACTCTTGAGCAACAGTTTTGTCAAAAGGAGTTACTCGCAAAAGGTGAATCACTCTTGATATTATATATGTATTCCAAGCCCTAATTTTGTTCCAAATTTAAGACTCAGCGACGAAAAAAAATTACCATGATTTAAGCAGAGATCGCCTTGTTTGCTCCACCATCTCTTTTGTTGAAGAATTCATTATTATATTCGGTCCACATATTTCGATTGTTTTTTGGAATTGTTAATGCTAGCGCCAAACATTCTATTATGTTTCTCCAAAGCCCTTTTTATATAAAGTTTTGAATGATTTAGTTTTTGTGGGAAAACGGTGTCGAAAGCCATTTCGTTAAAATCCACCTGCCATTATGGAGACATCGTTAGAGGATTCTAAAAACTTTTGTAGTAAAGGGTATATTATCCATCAATTTATTTTTGACAAATCCAAATTGGGAAGGGCGGAGTAATGAACTTAAGACAGCACTTAGTCGATTTGTAAGAACGTACGAAAAACTAAAAATACAATTTTGCTTGGATAAAGGTCTTAAATTTTTAAATGGCCGGTGTCTTTCCCTGACTTGGAATTAAAACGATCCGTCCTGTTGATACGAACTGCCGCAGGCTAAAACTTTTTCATAAAACTGAAGTAAAATTGGCGTTAAAATCGATGCATTTTTTTATAAAACTCGACGTAAAACCGATGGGCCGGGAGATTTGTTGTTTTTTTTCCCGTTAATTTTTATGGCGTGCATAATTTATTTTTCAGTTAGGTGTTTATCTAAGAATTCGTATCTTTTTCTGTAAGAGAAGGTTTTTTTTCAGTTGCACATCTCCACTCTTCACAGAAGTATTCTTTTCCATTATTGCATCTTGCACACACCTCATCTCCATGACAATCGAAACAGTCGTAGAGATTTCTGTAATAGTTTTTAGTTTCCTGGGAACGATACATAGGATTATTCGATAACTCTCCATTAGGCTTATAATTGAAGGCACTTTGCTCGCGTTTTTATGTCTATCATATTCAATACATTAAGACGGGCATTGGACAAGTCGTCTATAGATTGGATTTTTACTTTGTCCTGTATAGGAGATATCTTCTCTATGCAAATTATCGGCCATATAATATTTTTCTTCTTTGCTGAAATCACTCTTGTCTATTTCTTCAGCTTTTGTAGAGGCGCCTGCTTCGTGCAATTTCATTGCTCCTTTTCTCCTCAGCAGTCCTTTTATTTTTATAAACATGGTCTCCACAAGGTCAAAATGTCAACATTGGAATTTTTAATTTTTTTGTTCTTATTATAAATATCTTAAGATTTGTGATATGCATGAGAAATATAGAACTTGCAAAATATGGACCCATTAATATTCCTCGTTTCCTTTTTTTTTTTTGTATATATGGATGTACTATATTGATCACTCTTTACGAAGGCCTAAAGATCCTATAAATAAGTGTGGACACCAACAACACATAAATGGAAAAAAATTCTGCTCTTTTCCAAGTCAGCTAAACAAATGTTACGAAGTCATTCTATTCATATAATGAAAAATAGATATTCCCATTCATCTGCGACGTCATGGACATGGGCCGGAGATTTGATAAAGTTTATCCCTTCAAATTCTCTCGAATACCTCAACTCATCAAATCGACAAAAAGACGACATCAACGTTTTATATTAATAAGAAGTAATTTTTAATAAGTCATTTTGTATTATGGTTTTATCTTTAGACCGTACCTTTGTTCATTTATGTTTTGTTTTTAACGTAACTGTCTTAAGATTGTGTTTTTTTATCACCTACTTTCTAGTGTATTCTTATATTTTACACTGTATGGATTTTAGCTAATAAATAAACATCTTAACCATTAAAAAAAATAGATATACATTAATAATAATTTCTTGTGTTTTTTTAATTTTATTAAAATTTGTAATCTGAATATAAAGAAAAAGATAATAGAAAAATAAGAACTCCTTGACCTTTGGAATTATTTACCTTCTTCTTTACTTAATTCCTTTTTTATCAACTGTACTGACTACTCTTTCCTTCTCGGCTTTTTACAAAGCCTAAGACATAGATAAACATGGGAGAAACGGCATATGTTAATAGGTAAGTACATATAAGCATATACGTATAATAGTATTTTATAAAGCATATATTAACTCCACGGGACATGTTATTCCTTGTTTCTTTCATTCCCAAAACTACATTGTTTTTTTTGGTACCTCAGTACAACAATTTATTTTCCATCGAATTGGTTACATTACAATTTTTTTACATCATTACATGTAAATATTATCTGGAGGGACTAATCTTGAAAAACGAAATTTATATAAAATTAACTGTGTTTTTGTTGTAATAAAATAATTTCATTACTTTCTGGACCCAAATATAATATGAAAATTCTTAGGGACATAAAAAATACATTTTTACTTCATTCATACAGTAGAACAGCCATCTTGGAATGATTTTACGTCATTATAACGCATAAGTTGAACAATCGAGCTGGTTATACTTACCTCTTAAGAATCCAAGGCTTACATTAAAGGTTGGTGGCCCAAATTAAGGTATATTGAAATACCAAGTATGCCCCATATGGCCAAGACTTTCGCTTTTTAATATTTTTAATGACGTCACACGGGCAGGAGTGAAAAATATCATTATTTTTCCCGCTCGACGTCATCAAAATATATTGTAATGGTGCATTGCTTTTTTGATGACGTGAAGCATATAAAAATGTTTATGACGTTTCAATATACATGAAACATAACATAAGCATTTTTAATGACGTCACACGGGCAGGAGTGAAAAATATCATTATTTTTCCCACTTGACGTCATCATAATATATTGTAATGGTGCATTGCTTTTTTGATGACGTGAAGCATAATAAAATATTTATGACGTTTCAATATACATGAAAACATAACATAAGCATACCTTGTAACCTTGTATTCTATATACATCGATTCAAATAACTTAGATAAACAAGGATATGCCACCTGTTCAGTTTTCAAATATGTCGGAGTAGTATTCAGTAACATGGTTTGCTCCCGAAAATACCATTGGCTGATCTCACAATCCATTTCAAATCCCTTCTACAAAATATGCTTTAACATTAAATATGTTTTTCCTGAGAAAAAATGTAGGGAATATCGTCATCAAGAAGAAAGGAATGGATACACTATTTTTAAAATATTTATCTTTTATGATGGAATTAGTATATGTAAATAATTGGAAGGATTAAAAGAGTGTGTGCACTTCGTAATAATCCTTCAAAGAGAACTGAGTCATCACTTCTATCAACAAATGTATTTCTGGCTACAAAAAATATATTTAAAAATAATCATACTTACTAATTCAAGAAGTAAAACTATTTGGTAAAAAAAATGTTAAATCCTATCCCTTGTATGATTATATTCAATGTCCATAGAGTTTTTTATTATTAAGACACTTCATAATTATTGCTAGAATATATGCGCAGGCTGCAGCTACATCTTTTGGTGACATAGATAGTCTCTTACTATAGATTTGAATAAATAATATAATTTTTAATTGTTTGAATTAATAGCTGTTATTGATGTGGTTTTTCCACTAAAAATCCATTCATTGTCATTATTTCTTTTGTCAAGACGTATCAATATGAATACTCATTATGGCGTTTAATTGGGTTTATAAAACCTAGTATCTTTTCAATGAGGTTGAGCACAGAAATAGTCGAATCTACGTCCTAAGCATTAAAAGTTGAACACAACAAACCGTTTCAATATAACAATGTATATATTTGATTCAACCACCCTTCCATACAGAACTTTTACCTATACAGCAAAAAAAATGAATACCTACCATTAATGGGTCGGCTCAAGGGCCGGCCTTTCATTCTTTTTCTTCTTTGACTCAATGTGTGACAACTTTTAATGATAGATAACAGAGAAAAAATAATAAGGGGAGAATAAATAAATATATGATAACATGTCGTCGTCTGGAATATAAATATGTCCTGTGTGGACAAAACCTTTCATTAGTTATATTTGACTCTCCCTGTGGATACCCATGATCATTGTAAAGGGAGTCCTTCTACTTTTTGTGGCTGTGTCTGCCACCAGAGGGCTCTATCATCCGGAAATCCTTACGTGCAAGGTAACCATGTTTTGGGGACTGCAAGACAACTTTTGGCAATATATTTCATATTTTTTAAATGACAAGAGCCACACTTCTAGCTGAATTGATAAGCATTATATAGTCACCGAACACCGAAATCCTATTATACTTCATATTGTTGATTTCAGCTGATTGATTATATGCCTTATTTCGTATATCCTTCTTTGAGGAAATATGTGTTAGGTTTATATGTTCTTGAAATGTTTCAACGAGTAAAATAGGCTGGAATCAACAAAATATAGTCAAGCCTGTCTATAATGTCCACTCAAGAGAACACAAAAAAGTTGCTCTTATAGATATATAGCCGCTAGTCATATAAGTTTTTAATAATTCATTTGTCTTCTGCGAGCCAAAATAAGTACCGCTGGCAGCAAGTAACCACTAACACAGGCTTGATTGATTTTCTTTGGAAATCTATACCCATAGAGAATATGTTATTCATAAATAATAATATTTATACTTATCGTTGAAAATAAATAAAACTGTTAAAGAACAATATTTTGTACTATAAAAATTTGTTAAATTTAGTTATACAGTAATAGTACCTATGGCTTTGGAAATTTTAGATTTTTAGCCAAAGAAGTGTTGGCTATTTTAAAATGTATTTATCCATTTCGATATCCTTAGTTTTGAATAGGATTCTTGAAACGTTTATGAATATATATATATATATATATATGGAATTGGGGGGATATTTATGATTATCTAATAAACTTTTGTTGATCCTTGACACTGTTAGGAATGTAAAAAAAATATTAGGAACATCAATATTATATGCTTCAAAAGTAATTAGTAATTTGTTTGAAATATACTTATTGAATAATTAGTCAATTATAATACTGTGATATCGTTGAATTTCTCAGTACATTTTTTTTATACAGACTATCATACTTTTATTTTGTATAATATCATGATAAATGGATTGATTCGTTATTTTAACTTCAGAATCAATCTATTTGTTTCATTTGCTTGTGCATGAAATATAAGTATATTGTTATTTTAACAACCACTATATATATATATATATATATAATATATATATATATATATAGATCTATATATATCTATCTTTATTCTAAGGAAGTACATAGATAAAATATAGTATTTAGGAATTTTATTTTATGACTTCACAATTATGAATGTTGAAATTTGAAATTGGAAGAATATCATTGGTTTAACAACTATTAACCATTCAATAATATTAGACCGACACCAAAATAATGGACGTTGTTGGCTAACAGGGGGTGAAGATAACTGTGATTTTATGTTGATATTTGTATTCAAGAGAGTGAGGTGACGGCTCGAAGAAAGTACTTTGTAGGATACCAAGTCTAAGGCAGAGTTTTACGATTTCGGCCTATCTCCAGGCACCCTCAATTGAAATGCAGCATATCGAGTCGAAACATACATTTTATAAAAAAAATTGTGGCTGGTTGCAGAGTTTGAAATAAAGTTCTTTGTTGCAAGATCTAACTAACAAAGTATAGACATTAAGGAAGTGGGGATAGGAGGGAACCTTTTTTAGGATGCTATATATAAATAGAGGTCTTTGTTTTTGATAGATCAATTTAATACATTATTTTTTAAATAAAAAACGACAGGGATTTTTTAAATTGAACTCTTCGATGTTCATAAGAACACTTTCCATTTGGTTTGTCGGACTGATATTTACTTCATTGGAGATGCTTGCATGAACCTCACTTACTTTTTCTATGTCTTATCGTCAGAGTGAGAATCTATTCATGTTCATGGATGAGAATAAAACAAAAATATATATACCTTAAGCATTATTTTCGTTAAACAAAAGGCAAATGTACATTTATAAATGCCATAAAATAAAGTTGTAATTGTATTAATGGCAAATAATTGAAAAAGTTGCTTAGACTAATATTTTGCAAACTGATTAAGTTGTCTAATGGAATCAATAATTGGAATGTACCACAAAGAAAGGGTCTGATATCTCAAAACGTTAACAAGGAAAGCATCTGCTTTGGAGTGCCTTGCAGTTGGCGATGAAAGGGTGAGGAAAGACGAAATGTTCAGCCAACTTTGGAGGCTCCAGGAACATTGTCACGGCGTTATAACAGAAATATATTTTCTAATTTACAAGTTTTTTTAATTTCACATAAATCTAGTTTTTTTATTTACGGTACACCCTAATATCTTTAATTATGAATATATAATGGCTTCTTTTGACAGAATATATTTATGTATGTATTGTTAGTTATAAATCATTTTATCTCATATATTTACCCTTTTTTAATGGCAGTGTTGTATTAGACTATGTTCAAAGATAATGAATACAGCTACACCACTTGCGCCAAATAAGTTTTTAAAAAGTTGTGTAAAAAAACATTTTTTTTGGTCTTGAACCGATAATAGCCTAAGCAATTTTCAACATGTTTCCCTTTCCATATTCAAATGAATGAAATTTCAATAAGGATATAACAACACTCCAACCTTCTTTTTAAACATAGGCAATAAGCCTCGAACAGCTCCCGGGTTTCCATAACCTCTTTAATCATGGAGAATGCAGCCCTTCGTGACGGAGTGGAAGGTTTGGGATGGAGGATTCTCGGGTAAGATCCTCGTTCACGACTCCGCGGATCCCTACGTCTCATCCTGGAAGGCCTCCTTCGAACTGGACAAGAGTGCAGACAGCCTACACAGCTACGACTCCTTTTCATCCTCGGACTCTGGCTCCAAGTTTCAAGTAAATATATAGTATATCTAACAACAATCTATTAAAAAACAGCAAGTTCTGAAAAAACTTTCCTTTTAAAATTGCTTTTATGTTTTGTTTTTGTAAGATTTTATATTTAAAAAAAGATAAAGCTTATTTTGATTCTTGTTTATTTTTTTTTTTTTTTTTTTTTTTTTCGGTTAGGTCTTTATTGAGCTTGAACATATAAAAATAAAGATTACAGTATAAACATATTTACCAAACATAAAATGGGAACATTGTGTTTAAAACAAAACATAAATTGCTTGATTTGACTTATTCTTTTCAAACAGATATATAGATATACATTTTTTTTTTTACCGGGGGCTTATATGTACATTGTTTAAAAAATGTTAGTAGGGAGGGTGATATAAAACTTCAAACATCACATTGAACATAAAATTGTAATTTGGAATCACAAGCTCCTTTTGTATTCATAAATTAAATAAAACACTTTTATCTAATTTCAAATGCGGAAAATTTAAATCAGATAAAGAACAGAAACGATAGCATAATCATAAATGTTATTCCAGACATTTAAAACTCTCCTAACGCGGGTAACGATGCCTGGAGGGATGTGGCTACCTTGCGATCTGCAGCGTAGATCACTCTCTGCACTTTTGCAATGCAGGCCTCTACTTTGAATTTGACTGATATTTTGAGATTGCGATGAGCCAATCCTTTTTGGACGGATAAACCCCATTTCTGACAAAAGCTCTTCGTTACCGTTTTTTGTTTCTTCTTATATTTTATAATTATGTTTTTATTATATTAAGAGTAAATTTAATCTATAATGCTTTTTTTTATATACAACAACTCTAAAAATAATGTTATCAACAATTGATTGTGAGGATTGTTTTTTTTAAAGTTATAGTTTTAAAATATCATAATTAACAAATATAAAAAATATTAAATCTAAATCTTCAATTGGATTTTTTTTAAACAATATCTAAGTCAAATATATTTCTATCTATCGCTTTGAAAGTGATAGAATGCAAAAAAAATATTTAATAAAAAAACACGAGATCATTTGATATATAATATTTTGAATATCTCCATGAAATAAAGAAAAGTTGCCTCAATAGCTAATTGTGGATATAATAATTTTAGAGGAAAATAGAAGCAATTGGAATTTTAAAAGGCTTCTTTATTATCTTAAACTGTTATCATATGTTCATCATAAATATGAAATATTTCTTAAAGGATAAATCCAAGTAGCTTATGGGCTTTTATGAGGATGACGAGATTCAAAGTAATCACAACGTTCAATACCGATGTGGTACCGATAGGATGTAATCGTTAATTAATTTTCTGCTTCCTTATATATATTTTATTTACAACATTCAACTATTTCAATTGTGCTCGATTAACTTTCCCCTACTATAATATGTACATAGATAACTCCAGCAACATGGAACGCACAAATCGAAAAGGGTGAGATACGAGAGTTCTCAATACATGGAAGTTCCTCACCACGTGAGGAAGCCCCAAGACTCAAGACACTTTCTATTAATGGAGGACCTCCACTGGACTGTATTTCGAGGTTTGAAACGCTTACAGCCTAAGCATGGACTTGAATACCATTGGGAGACCTTCATGGCCAAAGAAAGTGAGTTGTATTTGACACTAATTTGATATTTTCCAATTAACTACTTAATCAACATTGACAAAACTTTAGACAATTCATAAATTGGCTCTTACATAAATACTGGATTCAAGATAATGGAATATATATGTATATCAGGAAACGACCGGGACACCTTTTTTCACCGTGACCGGCCAGGCCAGGACTTAAAATTTTCAAGCCAGATCGGGCCAAAACTGGGCCGGGACTTAGCTATATATTCTCGTTCTTTCGACATTCTGAAGTGACGACTTTTTTTTAGAAAAGAATCTCCAAAAAATAAGTGATAACGTTTTTTTAGAAAATAATCTCCCCAAAAAAATTCTCAAATAAAAGTGATGAGGTTTTTTAGAAAATAATATTTCGAAATTCCTTTCTAAAAAACATCTCACTTTTTTTGGGAAATTATTTCTTAAAAAATATGAATGACAAACGAAAGAAAATATTGAACTCCCGGCCCGGTGTCTAAAAAAGCCGGGATACCGGGCGGGACGCTCAAAAAACAGCGGAACCCGGTCGTTCCTGATTATATATATATAGCGAATGTTACCCGGCGCTGCCCGGCAAGAGTTTGTAGGCGGTTTCAAAGCAGCTCATGTCCTTCCCCAATGATAAGCGACGTGCATGCAATTTTGAGCTGAATGGCCCAGGCATGTGGCCGCCTACTTGTAACGGCACAAACAATACAGACAGACAGACTTACTTTATTATATAGATCATGATTCCACCACATTCTCATATCGGTGAAATTATATTTCTTTACCTTCACACTGTATATTATTTATAGGTCATGGGGCTCTACGTCTCTTGGCAGACAACGATGAGGAAGGATTCGAGAATGACTCAGACTCATGGACGCCAGAGCTCTTTGATTGGCAGCAAAAGTCAGCCAACGTACTCTTTTTTACCTTCATTCATCCAGAGACAATGAGTGTAAGTTGATACTCTGTTCATAAGATGCCTTGAAGTAGGGGACAATCATAAATAATATAGTGTGTGTCGAAGCAACGTACGTTAAATCTGACTATCGGGGTATTCTTAGCTCACCATTGTTGGGGAAAGACAGACGCAGAAAGAATGACATTATCGCAGTCTTATTTCATTATAAAAAAGGGAGCTCGATAGCCGTGCGGTTAAGGCGTGTTCACTCTCAATGTTGGGTCGCAGGTTCGAATCCCGAGAGGGGATGGTCATTTGGTCTACCTCATTGATAAGATCCTTGGTTCGAAGACAATTATAATGCTATAATCTTATTTATATCTATCAGATGCATTCTATCAACCATATAGGCAAAAAAAAAAAAAAAAAAAAAGTCTCACTCTTTCTTACTTCTTTCTGTCGCGTCTTTTACCCACTATGGGAACAACATATCCCTCGATATTCAGGCGTGTACCTTATTGCGTCGGCACCCCATATTTTTCTATCAAGAATACATAGGGAAAAGAAGAGAGAGATAATTATTTTTGATGTGGATGTCCAAAAGTTTTATAACCAGATATACCGATAAATGAATAAAGATAATATCACAAAGATATTCCCTTATTCAATAGAAAATTAATAATTATATACTCTATAATCTTATACAGCTAAGAAACAGGGACAAATTATCAAGAATAGAAAATACAGACCAACAAAGAAAAAATCCGGTCAAATTCATGAATAGGCGAGTATTCGAATAAAAACAATACATCTAAAAGTACCCTCAATTCAATTTATTAGTGTACATAAAATAATTGTTTGGGTATTACTAAAGTTTATTCCAACCAAGTACTTGTCTATTCATATATTATAAACGGATTTTTCTTATATCATTGTTTTCTTTTTAATCTAGACTTTCCTATGAGAGTTAACCTAAGACTGTTCCCCTCTGATACGTTTTTTCCTACACCGTTTCTTCGGGCATACTTGTTTATAATAAATGTCTTATGGGGAAAAGTGGAAATATTTTCCCTTTATGATACCAAATGAGATATTTGACTATTATTATGGTTGATAAATCTGGCAGCAATTATAGTTATTTTTTGTTGACTAAAGTTATTGCACTTAAAATGCACCAACAAAAACAATTCATGCAATATTTAACCATTTGTTTTGAAGATAATTTATGGATAGGATCGATTATAATAGGTCAGATCGATTAATCTTATATCGCTGTGAATATCGGATTGCAATTTGTAAGACTGCTCTAAAGCCTTATGCTTTTACTCTAAATAATGGCTATATAACTAAGAAAGTGATATTTCCTAGGTCCCCCCAGCGTTTCAAAAATTGGCGGCAACGCGAGGCTCATCCAAGGCTGGCTCTGTTCCCTCTGACAACTGTCATCATGTTTGCAATTGGTGGCTACAGTTACTCCGTGCACCCCAACCCATGGGAATGGCTAACGAGTCGCGAAAAGGCGAGGCCATGGCTGTTAAAGTGGCCGAGTGGCCCGAAAAGTATGGTTTGTGACGGGATCGACCTAGATCTGGAGGAAGGCGCCGGCAATCCCTCGGAGGCCTGTCCCAACATGATTCACTTTGTAAAGAAGCTCAAAGAACTGCTCCTTTCATGATTGTGAGTCAGCCTACCTCTGGCTATCCTCAAGTTCGCGCAGAAATTGACGTCATCAACGCCTCCTGGGATGGAGAGGGGGACCTACAAGGGCGTCGCCGATTCGATTCTATTGGTCTATGTTCCTATGAAGTGAGGAACTCAGGCACTGAGCTACGTG
>CP045904.1:1674521-1690585 GCA_013387185.1 Caligus rogercresseyi | reverse complement strand
ATGCACACGGCTATCGAACTCCCTTATATATATACTTATTTCATTGAAATGAATAGTATTTTGAAAGATCCCAAAGAGCTCAAATAACCTGAATATCTAAAATAGATTTTAAAAACAACATTTTTAGTATCGAATCTTTCATATTCAATAAAATGATGAACAAGATTTTAGAAGTTGTACGCAAATAAACTATACAATTACATGAAATGATCCTCTGAATATATTTAAGTAAATAACAATTTTTAAAACTTTATACAGTGGTTTTTAGAAGAACATTTTGTAAAATAGGATGTATTCATCGTACAACCAATCAAAAGGACAGACACGTAGACCCTTCCTTCTAAGGAAGAGCGCTCTCCTTCCGGGCGGGCTGAGTGCTCTTCTAATCCTTTTATATTTTATTTTGTAAAAGTGTTCTTAACTTCACTTATAACTATATACCTTAACAAACGTTTTTTTTTGCCAGTGGAGGGTGTTCATTCAGCGTAGGTTAAGTATAAGAGACAGTAAGTGATATGGTACCTCAGCTTTTGATCTTATTCATAGATATATTCTTTTGGAAAATTTATGAATCTATTTAACAAGTTTGCTTCGGTACTCTGTATGATCCATGATATCCCTGTATATTGTATGAATATATTCAACATGGCGTCAAAACATGGCAAATGTTATTGATAACATTGTTCTTAGTTGATTTTTGAAAAATATATCCAATCTGAATGTATGAATTTATTTAAAGTGACGTCATTGGTCTTAAACACAGCAACAATAACTTACGTCAATCTGTTGTGTATATTAATAGAATATTATTAGAATTGCAAGGCGTTAACTTAATATTAAATGGAGGCATTAATGAGTGACTCACTCATTAAGAAAAAAGGTTGACGAAAACGAAGCAACCTAAGATACTACTGAACATTGGGATATTTCTATTGTTGGAGAAAGACAGACGCAGAAAGAACTTAAGAGAGATAGGAAGACATCATAATATATATATAATATTCTTTTGTCCATGAAATAGGAAGTGTCATGATATCAATTCACTCTCCATATTTCAAATATTAGGTCTCGCTCTCTCTTTAGTTCTTTCTGTCTTTCCCCAACAATGGATAGCTATCAAGTACCCCGAATTTCAGCACTACCACTCCTTGCTTTGGCCCTGTACATTCCTTTGTGAGGAGTATCCATCACAAGAACAGTGTTGGTCGAATATTACTTTAAAAAAGTATGTAATTTACTACTTTTATACTGCGTATATATTTAAAAAAAAATTAGTTATCACTTCTCAAAGTAATATACTACTTTATTTTAGATATTACTTTTTCGAGCATTCCGAAATAAAAAGTAAAGGCAACTCAAACAGGATTTGTAAAAATCCTCACGAAACCTAGTTTGCATTTTTATGTCCACTGGTGACGTCACATACTTCACAGTTCATAAATTTTCATCAAAAATGCCTGTCGAATATTTTTTTTCACGAAAGTAATATGTAACTAGGATATTACATATTAGTTATTACTTGGAAGTAATATCTAATATGTTTGTTCTCTCTAGTTAGTCGTAGTAATATAACTAAGTAATATATTACTCGCACGCGCGTTGGGGAACAACACTGAACAAGAATATTCAAAATTTGTGGCTAATTCCGTATTGACATCAAAGTTGCAAAACTCAAACTACGAAGTATAAATATAAATTATGCAACAATCCCCAGTCACTGGTTGATACTTCATATAACCTCTACTCATGGACTGTTTCATAATTTAATTATTTTCATCTCTCTTCCTTTTCCTCTTTACTACTCGCTCTATTTATTTCTAAGGCTTATTTTTTGCGTGCAAGCAACATAATAAGCAAAAATAGCCTTCTTAGTCCATGGAGTGGAGAGGGCTCTTATAGTTATAAGAAGAAAAAGCCAACCTTGAATATTTCACCTTTTTTCAGGACGCCTCGGCGGCTTAAGAAGAAGAAGGAGAAGAAGAAAAAGAAGAAAAAGTGAAGGTGTATGAAGAATACGATGTCTCCTTCTCCTGAGTGCTTCGGGAATGGAGAGGAAAGAGAGAACCCTAACGAGGAAGCCCTCAATTCACCGAAGTCCACCCCCGGAGCCTGGGACTGAGGGTGATGATGAGCATCGTTTGCTTTGCTGTGGTGGATCTGAAATAGAGGATCATCAGGTAGACCTCTGCCCACGGGCTTGGTGGTGCTGCTGCTGTGAGGGGGAGGATAAGGGCCCTAAAAATATACTCTGGAGGATATTCTTTGTGATATGCTGGATACCCCTCTGCTACCCATGCTATTTGTCAAGGTAGGAAAGGATACTGATTATATATATATATATATATATATATATATATATATATATATATATATATATATATATATATATATATATATATATATATTACTTGCTTCATACAAGAGATTTAGTCAGGAACCTACGGTGAGGCAGTGACGTCATCAGTAAGATTTACGAAACTTTTACTGAATGGATTTGAATGATGCCATTAGTGCATCACCTCACCCAACACCCATGGATTTAGTCGAGTAAAAGGCCTCAGCTCAATGTCCTTAGGTATAAAGATTGGCTATAATTATATTTTTTGTTTCATATGGATTAAGCAATCGTGACGTTATGAAATACCGGGTGTCATAAAAATATAAGTCATTAAACTTAAAATTAAGTAGGATATTTCCTTTCGGCAAGTGTTTTTGAGTTAATGTCTTATGAAAGATTAAGTTTCAATTATAACACTTTGAGCTGGTTTTAGGGCATTTGAACGATATTATAAGGCATTTCTAAGTCTATCAAATACCGGGTGTAATAAAAATTGATTGTCTTTAAATGAAATCGGGATATTTCCTGTCAACAAAGGTTTTTAAAATAATTTCTTATGAAAGAGCCGGATTAAGTTTCGATTATAGTACTTTGAGCTGGTTTTAGGGACTTGGACGATATTATAAGATATATAAGCCAATTAAATCTTTGTTTATGTCATAAAAGTATCCTTGAATGCTTGGAGGGTTGCAAGCCAAATTTATATTCAATAGACTAAAAAAATCGTGCTGGAGCCTTCCCCTTCAAGTCCTTGTTTTGGCTTTCAGAAGGCCTATAGACTTTCCATATTGATATTGAACTTAATTTGACCGATACCATAAAGGTACTGGAGGAATATTTCTTGTCATTTTTCTCACAACACAGTTGTGCTTCGATTCCGAAGTGAATCTAAACACACATCTTAACTTGAACTGAATCCTCAATTGCAAATAAATATTTACAATTATTTCATAATTATTTTTATACAATAGCTGAATACAGTCTATAATTATCTTTGTTTATATGTAATAATAATTATTTTGATTTTACTGTTAATGTGAATGCATCTATTTATCGTGACGTCAGAGATGAAGTATGTTGTTGTTTTGACTTTGAGTCATCCCTTTACTTATAGGTTTAGTTTTATACAGACTACTGACCTTGTCGAAATAAAGATTGATCTTAAATGAACGTTATCCCTGACGTCACAGTAAATATATGCATACACCACTAATGTAAAACCATAATATACTGGAAAACAAATCATCAAATAACTGATCACTTAGAACTTCTATTACATTGTTTATATATTCTATTGTGTATCTGTATATTACATAATAATATTCGTATAGGTCGGTGATGCACGGTATTTGTCACAACCATTTACTGACCGACAGTATCCTTTTGGTCAACTAATAAAGACGATAAAAGTAGTTCTCATTTATGGTGTCTGGATGAAAGGATTTAGTAAAAAACAAATGTACTTCATCTTAAGAAAAATCGTGCATATAGAAAGTTAAAAAATGACATACCTAAAAACGGTCAAAATTTATGATATGCTAGGTTTTGAGTGTAATATACATTTAAATCTCGTTCAAACAATTTTAAATAACACCAATTAGATTTTTTACATAACTCAATTTGTGATATACATATATAATTTTTCACATTCTCAAACAAAACAATATTCTTGCGATCATACCTACATTTTGCATCAACTTCTTTTAAAATGGCATCCATATTGAGGACATGAGAGGAGATCGAATGGCGAAAAGAAAATACACTATAAGTTTACTACATAACTTTTGGGGCGGTTGAGGAAACACTTAACGTTATTCGATTTCGTTCAAACTTTCTCAAGATGATCTCTATGCACTAAGGTAAAATCCTAAGGGGAGACCGACTCTAAAATCTAAAAAACGTGAAATGAGATATCACTATATATATATATATATATATATATATATATCCTTTATTTTATTTTGTGCCTATTTAGTTCAAGGAATTGCGTTCGTGTGCATATGAATATGGATTATAACATTACAATTAGTCCATCGAACCTAGGATGTTTTCACTGAGGTTGACCAAAATTGAGTTTTCTCTCCTCTCGGTAGGAGTCGAACCTGAGCCCTCAACATTTTAAGTTGAATAGATCTTTACAAATTGGGCTAACGACTTCCAATTTTCCTTGTTTATATTCGAGTTATAAGACAATGTTTTATATATTTATTGATCGATACATATCGAATATCCCTGATTAGTTAGAATATTTCTAAATGTAGTCTAAGTAGTCTGATATATTTGGATTTGGGTATGTTTTACTCACCTGAAATATGTAGAAAAGGCAGCTGTGGATGGAGATATTGGCAATTGAGTAATATCAACGGTACAAACTATTTGGCATTCTTAATGTTATTACATAAGAACAAGCAAATTAAAGTAGTAATATTTTCTAATACGTAAAGACCAAAAAATGAAAACTATTAGTATTGCTTTAAGTTTTTATTTATTCTGACGGAAGAATCTTGGGTCGGAGTCACCCTCGTTTCCGGAGTTATGTATATTGGACAGGACTCGTGGACTTGAGAAATTCCTTTGTTGCATCTCGGGATTCACTTTTTATTTTCATATGTCTCCTTCGTTACAGCTCGTATGCAAGACTTATTTAGCTTTTTGTGGCCTTAGATATTTCTCTATACCAACAGCTATATCTCAATCGACAACTGTTTTTTCCAAGGTCTGTATAATAAGGTCTGGGCAATACAAAAACAAACATATAGCAGTGTGACTACTCAATGACGTCACTGGAGAACGATTCTATCTATCTATCTTTATATCTATCAATCTCTCTATCAATCTATAAATATATATATTGGTTTTAGGAATATTTATATATAAACTTATGCACAAAGAAAATCTGATAAAGCATTTTTGTTGGAATTATTGATAGTAGGAATTTTCCTTAACGACACTTTTGTATAAAATTCATTTTTAAAGGAAACTACTGACTTTTGGCCCAACTTATCAGTCAAAATAGCGTTATTGAGCATTAACAGGCTTGTGAGCGATCAGGAAAAAATAGCGATCCGATCAAAAATAGCGATCAGAAATTCTTTGCGATATAGCGATATAACGATCAGGGATTTTTCCGATCAGCGATCCGATCAATTTAATTGCGATCAACAAAAAATTACCTATGTAATTCTAACTAAGTAAAAATTTATATGTACATTAAGTCAAACCTTTATAAGTATTCATCTTTATATGGCAGTCCAAAGCACTCACCAAAATTTACCCCAGATGAATTAGGTATTATACCGATATAAACATACCTTTTTAAATGAGCAACACACCTCGTTAACAATTTTCTTTATTTACAATATACGACTATATCAAAAATTAAATACATATAGAAAAAATAAAAAGTTTGCACATCATTTTTCATTTGCCTCTTTATTAGACATAAGTAGAAGTTGCTTCTCAAAATTTTCGTCCCCCAGTCTCTGCCTAGTCCTCCTCAAAATCCGCTTGGCTTTGGAGAACAAGCGTTCGCTGCTTGAACTACTGGGAAGCACGACATTATATTTATGAAAGACCTTTTTCACCCTCCGGTAGGCTAATATCATGTCCAGCCCTTCCGAGTCATCAGCCAAGTACCGCTCTACTTCTTGTTTAGCTGTGTCAACCTTTTTACGACGTTTAGAAAAAAAATTACATTCCTGCTCAACATCTTGAGACAGCTGGCTGGATAATTGGTCATCAAACGAGGAAGTCTCTTCAAGAAGAAATCTTTTAGCCCTTTGTTGAATTTCTTCGTTGAGAAATGTTACTTTGAATTGAGGGAGACAAGCTGAGGCGACCAACATCTCCCTCATTTCAAAATAACATCCAAACCGTTTTTCAATCCCAGTTAGCAAGGCATCAACTAGGGGTTTGCATTTTTTAACGTTGTCCCTCTCCTCGTCAAGATACAACTTCAGATAGGCGATCGTAGGTAGCAAATGGCCCAAAAATATCCCTTTGTCTCCCTGAAGCACATCAAGGGCGGCGGCTAGGTGTTGCATTACACGCAACCACTCCTCAATGAATATAATGTCCCTATCGGTTAGAACAGGAAGGTTGGCTCCGGCGAGCAGAGAATTAAAAGCAGTTCGATTTTCCTCCCTGAGTTCTTTCGCCCTCTTAACACTATCAAAAACACTGTTCCATCTAGTGGCGGTGGGAGTGATGAAAAGGCGAGAAAATTTATCCCTCACTTTGTCGGAGAACGTCGTAGATTGGTTACTCTTATTCCAAAGTTTCTGTAGGATACCGAAGACGTGATAATGGTCTTTGGCGTATACACCGTTAAACGGTTTCAGTGCATTCTTGATGTCGACTGTGGCCACAAGATTTAGACTATGACAGGCACACCTTTAAAGAAATGTATAAATTATAAATATAGATATATATATATGATTATTTAATTTTGTATCAACAGCTACACTGTAGAAATACTATTATTATTATTTTTTACCTGAAGTGCATGGGGAGATTCATATCATCATCAACTGCATTATTCAAGATGTCACCAAGTAAGATAGCCTGCGTCTCATCATTCGATTCTTCAGATAATAGTGCCTGGTCGAGGGGATCTTGGTCTTGGGAAGGTTGTTGGAAAGCTTTGTTAAAGTTGCGGGCATTGTCGGTGACAACTCCGACCAACTTCCATTGAATCCCAAACTCTCTGAAGATGTTCATTAGTTGCTTCTTTATACTTTGATGATCATGTTTTCCTTTCATTCTCTGGCAGGCGATGGCAAAATTTCTTCTGCCCAACTTGGGCGTCAGGATGTGAGGAATGCACAGTGACCACCTGACCAGATGTCGGCGGTTGCGGATATATGGTCTGCCTCAGCCAACTTTTTGATTAACATTTCTTTCATATCTTTAAAGTTGTTATTAATTTTGACCATGAGCCTGGCCCGTGAGATAACCTCTTTCCCGTGAGTGAAGGTACTGATCATCCTGATGAAACTAGGATCTTCGACTGCGTGGAAGGCCTGGCAGCTGTTTGTCACCCAGTCAACAATCATATTGTCAACAGTGGCCTGGGATATCCACGAGTTCTGGTGAGATTGGGTGAAGGACAGAATGGACGTTTGACTATCGTCATTTATAATTGAATGTGCCGTTTTAGAGCGCCTGCCAACCTTCTTTGTGTTTGCTGTCAGTAGCAGTTCAAACTCTTCGACCTTGTTTGAATGATATTTTTTGATGTGTCGGTTCAGATTGCTCCTCGAGGTGGTGTCGGTGGATATCGTTGAAGTTTTGTCCCCGGAAGAACAGTTTAGGCATGTGTACAGCATAGTCGTTCTTCCTCTCTTGTTCTTGACGGCCTTCTTCAACACAAAAAATTGGTTGAGATAGGGCCAGGGGTCCCCCACCGTCTCCTTTGTGTTGTCCTCCTCATCGCCGCTAGTGAACAGCATCTCATCAGTGTGAGCTCTTTTCTTGCTGCCACTGTCAGTGTGTAATGTGAATTGGATGATGCCATCATCATCATTGAGACTGGAGTCAAACGAGGTGTGGGGTCCCTCCATAATCTTTGCGGATTTTGGGAGTTTTAAAGTACTTCTGAAAAGCGTAGGAGGAAATAAATGAACAGATATAGTAATAATAACATTAAAAAATAAGAAAACAGAGGTGGGGGACAATGTTCTAAAATTTTGAATCAGATTTTTCATTATTATTAGTTAAGTCGTACACGTAACTTTAAAAAAATCATTGCTCACGACCTCCCACAAACAAACCAAAAAATTACTCCTATTCATCCCCTAGTACCATAAAATAATAGAAAAAATTTAATTTTGACTCCCCTCCTCCTAAATAATTTATAAATAATATAAGGAGTTGTTGAAGTTTTATACTAACCTAAAGTATAAGGAAATAATGTTAACTCCCAGAAGATCAAAGCGTAATTAACGGGGAGAGAAAAACAAAAAACTTTATATAGGATCAAAATAGATTATAAAGTCCGCATCATTTTTGGCAGGAAATATTATAGAGCTCTAAATCCAAGTCTGCAAGCTTTTTCCACCACCCTTGTTACTAAAATGATCATATACTACTATGGTGTGCTCTGGCTCCTCAATTGACGGTATGTCTGCATATTTTACGGCAAGAGATGCTAGAATAAATGTTTCCCATAGCCTATGAGCTCCAATCAACGACTTTTCCATAAGTGCCTGTTTGTATATTTTAGGACAAAAATATCCGAATGATTGTTTCCCATAGCCTATGAGCTCCAAAATAACGACTTCTTCATAGGCGCCTGTCTGTATATTTTAGGACAAAAATTTCAGAATGATTGTTTCTCATAGCCTATGAGCTCCAACACCCTGGCTCCACAATTGTCATATGTCTGCATATTTTAAGACAAGAGATGCCAGAATAAATGTTTCCCATAGCCTATGAGCTCCAAAACAATGACTTCTCTACAGACGCCTCTCTGTATATTTTAGGACAAAAAATATATCAGCATAGCACAAACTTGCTTTTTCCGTTAGTGGCTGTCTGTACTTAGTGTTTTCTAAACAAATATTAGTCGTGGGAATGGATGTTGGTAAATGTGACAGCTAGTTAAGTTTTAAGAAATATAAGGTTTGTCTCAAAAATCCTTATAACAATTTTTTTTTCTTTTTTAGATATTTTATAAAAATTGATCGGATCGCTATTTTTAAGTGATTTTCTTACGATCAAAAGATATAAAGATCAGGACCTTTTGCGATACTCCGATCAGCGATCAAATATCGCTATATCGCTATTGATCGCCGATCAGAAAAAACTCTGATCAACAAGCCTGAGCATTAATGATCACATTGGGTTAGTTTTATTTTATAAACTTAGCCCATTTTGAGTACTTTTTCCTTCGTATATAAAGGAGTATATTCGTATATAATAGACCCATAAGGGTACCTATGAACAATAAGCTACGGTAAGGTAAGGTAGGTTTCGTGACCCAGACCTCTTCCGCATTAACATAATAAAGCTCCGCTTATTATTATTTATGTTATGTTATTTTTATTCTTCACAATGCCTACCTTACCTTACCGTAGCTTATAGTTCATAGGTACCCTTATGGGTCCATTATATACGAATATACTCCTTTATATATGAACGAAAAAGTACTCAAAATGGGCTCAGTTTATAAAATAAAACTAACCAAATGTGCTCATTAATGCTCAATAAAGCTATTTCGACTGATAAGCTGAACCCAAAAGTCAGTAGTTTCTTTTAAAAATGCATTTTGTAAAAAAGTGTCGTTAAGGAAAATTCCTACTATCAATAATTCCCAACAAAAAAATGCTTTATCAGATTTTCTTTGTGCATAAGTTTTATATAAATATTACTAAAACCAAAATATATATTTATAGATTGATAGAGAGATTGATAGATATAAAGATATATAGATAGAATCGTTCTCCAGTAACGTCATTGAGTAGTTATACTGCTAGGATTACATGTTTGTTTTTGTATTGCCCAGACCTTATTATACATACCTTGGGTTTTCCTCTCTCTCTATCTCATACCTGTTTATTTAGGGCCTCAATGACCGTTAACGTTTTCTAGTATATTGTATAATTCGACTTAATATTTTCATTTTTCGGTTTTTTAAGGTCCCTTCGTCGACGTTCTCATCGAGGCGACCTTCTCACGATCCCTTCCCCTCCAGAGCCAACAATTTCCTCACCGCCTCATCCTACCCTTCTCAACAACCTCCCGCAGGGCTCACCCACTATTGATCCAACGCATTTGCCCTAATACAATACTTATTATAAAATAATATCTCTGAACAGTGGTCAAGCGTACTTATAAGTTTGCTATTTTTGAAGGTTCAAAGGAGTTATAATTAGTTCATCTCTTTTTCCGCTGAAAATTTGTATTCTTCCCATACTAATCTAGAATTTTTCTTAAAGATGAATCTGTTTGGCAGAGATCTCCGCAATTCCTTAACGTTCAATAGACTTAAATCATAACTATAAAGTTATAATGTATCTTTTTGACGTCACTCATTTTTTTGTTACACAAATTCCTTCTGGAGAGTCTGTCTGCATATTTGACGGTTAGATTTAAATATGGAAAGTTAAAATGAAAGTAAAATATTTAAGTACAATAATGACGTCATTGGGATATAAATAAACATTTGGAAGCAATAAATATTTCATGCAAAGTATAATATTACTCGTATAACTTACATAATTTTTTTAATGAGGATCCTATAAATTAATCCATACATTCAATTCTAGAGAAAATTTAATTCTATCCGAATTATTACCTCTATGACGTCATGATTTAATTGTCTTTTTATAATCCTCAACTTTATATTATAAAGATGAACTAGTCTTTGATATTTCAATAACTAAATTATGTACAAGAACCACCTTTATGTGATACAGAAGCACACATTCTTCCTATTTTGTTTGTATTGATGATAACGCCGGGCTTTTAAATGCTTCATTAAGGCATCATGCTCACTGCATTTATCTTCTATAGAGTTATATAAGATGAGTATGAATACTCACGTGTCTAAAAGCCTCTCTTGGCTAATTATTAATCTGTTAAATCTGTGATACAATCTTATCAATAAACCTTTATTATTGTATATGACAATTTATTGGTGTTCTAGTGATTTTAGAGAGAGAGGGGGGGGGGGGGGTAAATGATAAATAACGAAAAACACAATATCTATATGTAGGACAGGACAAGTCTGGAGTAATATTTGAGATTATTCAAGCCCAAAAATATGGAACAAAAAACTGCCAAATAAGCGTAATGGACAAAGTATGTGGGGAAAAATGAGGGAATTCACATTAGGGAGACATAAAAAGAGAGGTAAAATTGGATTTCCACCATATTCACTATTAGGAAAAACAGGATGCACAAGATACAAAATTATGTAAGATGGGCGTCCGCTATAGGTGCATGGAAGAGAGAGAGAGTCGCCCGCTAAGAATTTACGTTATACGAGAAACGAGATTGCTGAGGAGAAGTGCACGGACTCGTTATGTCTACGCCGGTCTACATTGTCCATCAGCGAGGCTAAAAATGAGAAAAATATGCGAGGAGAAAGTAGAAACAATATATCTAAAAACTAGGAAAATGTAAAATAAGAAAAAAACGTAGTTTGGTTTCAGATTTGTATCGCATATTTTTTTACCAGCTTGATAAAATATAGTACCAATATAGAAACAAATGGAATGAGATGCCCCCTATAAAAAAACACGTCGATAGGGGAAAATCTTCCGAAGATTTATATTATTTATCTATATTTAATTTATTAAAGTAAAATAAAGATAATGCCTCATGGGTATACTTTTACAGATTGATACTGGATTTAGTTCCGATGAGGTGGGGACCATCTAAGACAGGGATCTCAAACTCTCGACCCATGGGACGATTAGTTATGAAGGCCCTGTCTAACTTGGAAAATTTATTTTAATGCAGACTGTCGGTTCACATTGTTTTAGTGTATATGCTTCAGATTTTAACCTAGAACTCTACACAATTGCTTCTACCTAATATTTTTACCCGTTCATCTAAATAAATATGGTTTAGAAGTCTAAAATACTACAAAAGAGTAGTATACCGTTCTTAATTTTGATTACATATATGTCAAAAACCAATATGGTACTTGAAAATTATATATTGAAAATTAACTCCAGAATAATGAGCTCCAGTACGACAGAGACATAAATTTATTCAAACAATTCTAAGGGTCTCAATAGGTTTCTCCTTCAAGCTTAGTTAAGATTGTAATCCTCTCTGTAGATTATTGTTTGTTTAAAAAGCAATATATGAGTCGTCCATGAATTACTACAATGAGGTGATATCCAATGGGAATATCGAATGGTGTATCCTAACCTACCTTACATCTTAACGCATCATTAATATATAAAGATACTATGGGATTGGATGCCCTTCGACTAAACTACGACGATGATATTAGGGTACAGGCTTATTGATGTTGATAAAATACTTTTGCTTCATTAACATATACTCCTCTTCAATAACATTGCCCGAGTTGAAAAAGCTTTAAATGATTCATAACCGATATTTGCTTGATCGATGTATTTATCAACTCTTAATTACTATGCTCATTTGCAGTGACTCATAGATCCTACTCATGACCTATATTTAATTGAGGAGTGTGATTTGTCATCATAGTGGCCCCGAAGTAATTATATGAAGTAGGACTAATTATGCAATTATTTTTATTCCAATTGAAGGCTTTGTTGAATAAATATATAATGTTTATATATCTGTACTAAGTGTTTCTTTTTTAAGAAATATGATTTGCTGAAAGAAAGCTTAACAAAAATAAAAAAGTATGAAGTTGATTACTGATACTGAGAACATTTCCATTGCCGCTTGTTGGACAAGTGTGAAAAAACATTTCATTTTATTTGAGGAGAACGTGTTTTTTATAGAGATTGGATGGGAAATAAAAGCAAAAATCGTCAGTAAAGTAGGACTAAAACTTTAAATACCTTAATTTTATTTTAGTAAATATATAAAAATTACTTTTTACGGAAATTAAACCCCCAGCACTTTTTCCTACCGAAGTATGCCAATTTGATTGATATATTTATATATCGAAATCCCCTACAGATTCAATGCAGCATACATAATAAAACCTATAGATCTAATCGTTGAAAAATATTTCATAAAGGTCGAACAATTAATCGATTCCGAATGACCATTTTTGAAAATTATGGAAATCGGCGAAAACTTGGCTCTGATAGTGGCTGATAGCTGGAGTTTTACATTTATATATTTATTATTGGGAGATGGATGTTAAGCTAACCAAATTTATGTATCTGATAAAAAGTTGCTAATATGTAAGAATTTCAAGAAAAATGATTATTATTTTTTTGTTGGGAGGGGAGATTATTGCTATTGGCTATTTCCCGTTCCAAACTATCGCTACTGCATTCGCACTTAAAGATCCAGTATCTGTCAACATCTACTTTATATTTGACCTTGTCACTAGAGTAATGGTTAAAAAGACTTTGCTTTATATGCTTGTAGAGCTCATACATTGGTTGAAAAGGTAAGATATGACAAACGTTTTGTATTTTTAGGCATACTTTTTTAAAATTCGATAACGGAGACCAATACACTCACCTGTGCGCGATTTTCTTTTGTCTAAAAGGTTACATTATGAAACAGATTTAATGTTAAAGTAAAAGTTGAGTGACATAATATAATAATTGCAATCAAAAAATTTGTTTGATATTTTTCCTTTCACATATAAGAATAGCTGTTTGATTCCAAAGCCTTTCATATATTAACGAATGTAAATACTGTGTTCAACCCCTTTGTTGTTCTTGCTCTGACATCGATACTCCATCCTTGTCTCTGACGACGGATTCAAGGACCATGTCTTCAAGTACTTATTCCTCTTGGTGATCGGATTTTGGACAATCGAAGGATTTCCTAGGCGTGATAGCAGAGGATATGTTTGTATTCATGATGGCAGCCAAATCAAGTTTCCCTTCCTAAAGTCCGGAAGCAGTCCTTATCTCAAATGCCCGTTCATCAATAAAGTAACGAATATGAATATACATGCTATAAATATATATAGTTGGAGCAAGGAACAATCTTAAAAAACCTCATGAATATTGATGAAATGTTGAACCCCTCTTATCCATCAAAGGGTTACTCTTTAATTTATTAAAAATGGGTTTAACCCTCAAACAACTTCTTATCAATGCTCTCTTATATCAATGCAAGTATATAATAATGGGTAATTAGCTTTAATAAATAATTCTCTAATTCAATTGCATAAATATATTTTCAAGTAGATGTGAAGTAGATTTTTGTCGTTATTTTTAAGGCCATTGTTTATTTTATTGAATGAGTGATATTCTCACACAGTATGACTTAACTCAGTGGTTCCAAGGTGGGGGGCGCAGAGCAATTGCAGGGGGGGGGGGGTGCGGGCGCGGGAGAAAAAACGAATTAATGAAAATATAAATGCAGTAGACTAAATAGCACTGCTTGAAAACGGACAAAAAACAAAAAAAAAAAGTTTAGGTTTGTATTAATTACAATGTGTGAAATAAATGCAATGGACTCTGAGAATAAAACGTGTTTTTTTGGGGGGGGGAGGGGGGCGCGAAAATTTCTTATGTACCAAAGGGGGGCCCAGCAGAAAAGTTTTGAGAACCCCTGACTTAACTGATCCTTGCTCTCTTCAAAAGGGACTGAGAGGCTCCGCGCTCTTCTTTAGCAAGGATCGGCGAGGAATCCGGAGTCCTCTCTGAAGTGGATCAATAAATATAATCAAGTTAGTAATGATGAGTCACTTAGTCTCTTCATAATATTTTAATTCATATAATGGCTTTATTAATATCAATAATAACCTACGAGAAACGACAGCAATACCTATATGACATTTGACGTCATAAAGAGGACAATTTTTTTAATTCCCTCGGACTCCAAGCTTCTAAAGCGTTTCCATTAATACCTTCAAAACTTTAAGCAAAGCTTTATCACAGATATCTGTAGTAATGCACTCTTTCCAGCTCAAATGAATTATTTGCGAAATGCGCCACTTTTCTTTAATGCTTAATGCAAACGTGCAAAACAACTTCCTCATCAATTTAGTAGCATATACAAGAATATCTTAGTTTGGCTATCTTATCATTTTTTTGTTCAATTGCGTATTCAATCCTAAGTAAATTCCGTAACAGAAAACTAAACGCAAATTACCTCATGAAGTATCCTCATTTTAGTATCATTGCCTTCTTATGAAACTTCTCTAATTTGCTGAGATAGGATATGGATCATATTTATGAATAGAGTTTCAATATAAATGTTTCGCATAGGTGATAGAAAAAATAAAACAGCAATGTATTTATTACCTCCGCCAAAGGAGGGATTGTTTTCACTGGCGTGGTTTGTTGGTTTGGGTGTGTTGTTGTTTGTGGTTGGTTGGTTTGTTGTCAGCAGGATAAACTCAAAAAGAACGGAACGGATTCGGATGAACTTTGTGAAGTTGTTGGAAATGCCAAAAAAAAACAATTGATTATATTTTGGCATCTCTGAGTGCAGAATTAAGATGCAAAATGAGTAAATACTAATAAATATTTCAAGTTAGCCTACTCTGCCATAGATGTCACTGTGCTGTGAAATTGGGTGCGGGAGCGTCTCCTCTCGTTAGTTTTTCTTTAACGGAAAATGAGTATGGATTAATCTTCTGGTGCTGTTTCAATATGAAACAATGGCTGCGTAATTTTATAATTCGATATGTCTTTTTCTCAAATGAATATTTATCTTTAATAAAAATATTTTAAGGAGGACTCGATTCCAGAGTTTATTTTTCATAGGTTCCACAATATAAAAGAAATATGAAATTAACGATTGCTATCATAAATGCTAAGGCACTTATTGCAAAAAGATTGACTACAAACGAAGACATAAAGATCCGAGGAACTTAGAGCCATAAGGCTCTCAGCGGTGGGAATATATGGAGCGCTTTCTCTACGGAGTCCGTCGCTTCTGGAAAACTCTTGGAGCAGTCGTAAGAAATTAAATACTTCCCATGAAAGTATTTTTTTTAAAGCATGCTACTTTTTAAATGGCTGTCTCCTACTTTATTCTTGTTTTTATTGTGGTGCATTCTATTTATGTTGAAGTTATTGTTTTGATATTAGAATGTAGCTTTAAGTTTTAGACAACAATGTCTATGTATGTATGCAAT
>CP045904.1:1653228-1674421 GCA_013387185.1 Caligus rogercresseyi | reverse complement strand
AAAAAGACTCCAATCTCTCTCTCTATATATATATATATATCAGATTTGTGGATTGAACAGAAAAACGAACGCCGTTCGCGAACGTAGTTAAAAATCGAACGCCTGAACGCAATAAACATGGACAATCTTTTTGGGTCCATTAGCGTTGTCCGTTCAATTTATATTGTTTTAAAAAGTGTGAACGTTTTTATAAAAGAAGTTAATAAAGTTTCTTATGCCACTTCAGAAAAAAAGGTGAGGACGGTTTTTTTAAAAATAAGTTCAAATGAAATTACTGCAATTATTCTAGGATAAAGTGAGGACGTTTTTTATATGGATTTTTATTTAAATTAAAATCAGAAATAATTGAATTTTTTCAACGAACGGAGGAACACCTGAAGGATTTTTTTAATCAAACGATTCTTATTGTATGTATATAATACATAGCCTTATATAGGTTATAGAGAGATATATAAATACACATAAATTATTTTATCTTTATGCTCAAATCGATTTATTTATTTTCATGATCTGACTTATAAATTATGTATATAATTCTCATTTTAGAAAATAAAAGTTACAAAGACTTGGTCTAAAAATAAAAAAGGGATTTTACATTTCCCCTTGTCGCATATTTCGCTTAAGTTATTATTTGACATCCCAAGCACTATTTAACATATTTACTACAATAAGTTTAAAAACATCAATAGAAAAATTCTTTTTTTTTTACTTTACAATTAGGAGAAAGCAAAACACCAAAATGTATGAGTTTACCCAAATTTTCTTCCTAAATATAGTATGAAATATTCGTAACACATCGATTGAACCCGTAGATCCCTCATATAGATTTTCATTGCGCAAGTTGGTGTGCTGTTAAGGAGGAATTTTTTTTTCCGGGTACGGTTACTTTGATCTCCTACCTGAGCTAGAAGCAAAGAGAAACAACACTTCAACACGGCCATCGTGCTAACATTCCTCACAAAACCTCTCTATTATTGTACTTATTAGAAGAAGAAGAAAAAAAGTATTCGTCATCCAGAGTACTCCTGGTTGTTCTTATTATTGTTTACATTGATTCATCATTGCTTGGATCAAATTTCTTCCGAAGGGAGTGGGACGGGTGGCATGATTTTAGTCATTATATTTGCCCCGTCTCGTCTCATCCTCCTCCTCAATGATCGGAGGAGGAGACGACAAGGGGGCAAAAAATAAATGTGTTGATATGTTCAACGGGACTCGCGGCTCCAGATCCTTTCTATAATAATACAATAATAGAGAGGTTTGTGAGGAATGTTAGCACATGGCCGTGTTGAAGTGTGGTTTCTCTTTGTTTCTAGCTCAGGTAAGGAGATCAAAGTAACCGTACCTTTTCCAACAAGGGTAGTCATATGAGCACACAGTAAGCTTTATATGATGATCATTATTATTTTTGAAAAAAATTACTACTTTAGATTTGAGCTAGCGCATATCTCATAGGGAGAGGGAGTAACTACCAGGGGGCACCTTTTAAGGGAGTGCGATAGCCGTGTACATTAAGGCGTGTTAACTCTCCATGTTGGGGGCGTAGATTCGAATCCCGACAGAGTTCAAGATTTTTTAAGTTTTTTAACAGGATTAAATTACCATTTATTTTTCCGAAAATAAAGAATAAACATACATATTTTTATTCCTCTTTTTGTACGTAAATTTTCGTTCGAATGAATTGTAGTATCTGGGTCAAATATGATATTTGCGCATTATATCTTTAAATTAGTTAATATAATCTAGGATATTCTTTTCAATGATAATGATCCATACTGATATTTTCCTCTCAGAGTCGAATCTCTGCTCTCAACACTGAGCTAACTATCTTATCAGTATTTATATATTTTAATGTCTATGGAAAAACATATCCTACATGAAAATCAAGATTATGAAAAAACATTTGGCACATGTTTTCCAATCTCTTGCTACCAATAAACATATATATTAGTAAGAAATGCACAGGAAAATACGGCCTAGGAAGAAATGTCCCAATAATATTTGCACCATCTAATAACAAAGATAATTGAAAAAAAAAAATTTTGCCATTATTAGTTAAATTTGTATGTACAGCTGAAATTCGGGGATTAGTTGGGGGGAAAAGAGTGACAGAAAACAACTAAAAGCATGAATTGACATCGTCCCAATCCCTCTTCAAGTGCTTTTGGTCCGTGTCCTTCCCATAAATATAAATATATAGGGCTTATTCCCTTCAAAAGCAGAGAAACATCGTCGTTCAGCTGTCGCCTGTGCCCAATATAAACAAAGTAATTTGATCTATGTCATCGTAAGCTGATCATAGAGATAGAAAGATTTGTTTATTTTGGACCAAAAACGTATTCCTCTGAAGAATCCAATAAGCCCTCTATTTCTTTATATATCTATGGTCCCTCCCCGCAATAATGAAGAACTGACAAATGCCCGACATTCATGCTATCATGCGTTGATTTGGTACTCTAGGTTATCTATGGTTTTCTAAGAAAAAGGTTAAAATTGAAGAGATCTATTATATAAAGTAGACAATAATAATTCTAATTCACTCCTTCCTTTATTCTACTCTTTGCGAATTTTAAAAAATAAATAAATGAACCTTTAAATTAGAGTATATCTACTTACATTCATTAATAATTCATAGAGGCAAAACCTAGGATTAAGAGGAAGGCAAAAAATATATGAATGGAGTAAATGTTTTTATCTTCTTCACACTAATTCGTTTCAATAATGAATGCGACGAGAGAGAGCTTTGTTTAAATATCGTATTGTTTTCATAAATAATCATAATGCTATTTATTGATCTTCGGTTTTAACGGTGGTTGCTTCCGTTACGGCGGCCTCTAGAGTTGCTTGCGTGGAAGAAGTCTCAATGGGTCTCTTCCGGCATTCGTAATACTGATGATGGCACTTTGTACTTTGGACTCTGAAAATAATAATAATGATAAATAATATGTATTTAATATAAGCATGATGATTTAACTATGAATTAATCTCACCATTTCCGTCCAAGACGTCCATCATGTAATAGACATTCTCGGCCTCCGAGCCTTCTCGCTCCTCGAGAGCCACGTCTTCAGATTCTTCCACGATCTAAAGAGGGAAAATATAATAAAATGTGATCATCCGAATAGAGGGAAATAATAATATGACTAAGAATCCTTGTATGGATTTCTCAAATTTACAGCATTCACCCATTAGAGTCGAAACGTAGATTTTTCTACGCGGCAGTATAACAGCTTCCAGCACATATAAATGGATAAATTATATGCAAAATGCGTGTTTATGTCCGTTTGAAATAATAATAGACTATGGACTAATTAAGAATCCTTATATGGATACATTTAAAGCATTAGAAACATCAGCCTTTCAGTTGGAAATGCTCATTTTCTTTAACTACACTTTATCGTCAGTGAGGATATATCCATCGTCAGGGATGAGTAAAAAAAAACATTCTTAGCTTCACTGATCAGAAGGAGTTGCTTCATTTAATTCAAATTAACAGGTAATATTGGAACGACCTGATTAAAGGATTGCCAATGGGATGGATACAAAGCCCATGAGAAAATATATTCAGTTTTATGAAGAATGATTCTATATATTGACTTGGTCTTCACAACAGACACTTATTATGCCAACTATTTTATAATTATTCATGCACTTTTTCTTCCAATCACGTTCGAGATAAAAATAACCCATTATCTCCTTTACCCATAATCGAAAGCCCTACTGATATGGATATGTTACAGATTATCAGGGAACACCAAGCATTGATAAAAAAATTTATAATTTATGAAATCATTTAAAAAATGTTCAAATGAACGAAAAATATTTATAAGTGTAGCCAATCAGAGTGGAGAGTTTCAACAATGGATGCAGCTGTGATTGGATATCACCATTTCTAGATGGCAGGGCTTTTGATAAATCTTAGCATATTACTCCTCATTCAGTCCATGGAAGTGTGAAGGACCCCAATAGATCAATATGGATCGGCGAAAATTCGATGAACTCGTTTTGATGCTCTAATGCTTTTCATGTCACACGGATGATTTTGTCATTCCAATTGATCGAATGGATAAATAATACATAGACTTATACACTAACAGAAAAGTGTAACCATAATTTTTAAAATACTAAATCTGGGACTTTTTTTGGGGCTTGCAAATTTATGGTTCAATCGAATTGAAGTTTTCTAAATGTGACGTCAGTAATCTTATTATCATTAACAAAATAATTATGATGTTATTTACGCTTCCGGTTGTTTTTAATGAACTAACACGGCAAGTAACAGTTTTGACAATATGAGCATACCTTGTATCAATTTTCCTTGATGTGGATATGAATAGGCATTATTATTATTATACCTATTAAAATTTGTCTATTGATCAATGGAATGAGATAGTCCAGATTGACCCGCACCTGTACATTCAATATTGAGAGTCGTCGAACACGCTTCCACAAAGCTAACGCGCTCTTAGTAACAAACTTAATTTAAATTTCCCCCTCACATGCTTAAAAAGATTTCTATTAAAATCTAATTTGATGATGACCTCTCCCCCCCCCCCCCAACTTACTCCAACGACTTGTGGTTCGGATTAATATGCTCGTGATGGACTCCGTATCCACTTGATTTAGGAGGTAGGAGGTGTGCGGGGAGCTTTGGGGTATTAATGATGATCTCCGCGTTTCCGTCATTCAGCATGTGACCCGCAGTCTTCATGTGCGTTAGGAGATGTGGCTTCCTCATAAAGCCCAGGCCGCAGACGGAGCACTCATATTGCTTTTTCGTGGAGTGCGTGTAGCGGGTGAGTGTTTCGGTGTCGCGGCTAGCGAAGCGACGGTGACATATCTCACAACCATAGGCTTGTCCCCGCTGTGAATGCGGAGATGGGACTTGAAATGATCCGGATAGACGAAGCCTTAAAATAAATAGATTATGATGGTAGTTTAGAAATCATTTTTGTATTGCTGCTTTGGCTAAATAACATGCAAGAAAAGAGGAGACGAGAACAAAAAAAATCCTTTCTCTTCCCTTCTAAACCTGCTGGCATTGAAAATAGTTCCCTTATACTGCATAGAGATATATAGAGAGCTGATTCCTTCAATAGCAGAGAAACATCGTTCAGCTGATTCTGTGTGTTCATTATAAACAAAGTAATTTATACTACGTCATATAAGTTGATCATAGAGATATAATCTATCTCTATGATCACCTTCCGATGACGTAGTACAATTAATTTGTTTATTTTGAATACACACACATATTTGAATACATATGTCTTGACACAATGACGTATTTTTCCGACGAATCCAATAAGCTCTGTATATCTTTATATCTATATGTTATAAGTCATTCATTTCATAGCTTCATTAATATTCAGAACTAATTTTTATGTGTTTATGACAGAAACATTTGAAAATGAAGTAGATATTCAAATTCTTTGGAATCTAGCTTTAATGTTGTGCTATTAGGGTTGGACTGTATGAAAATTTTAATACCGTGGTATGGGCCTTCCTCAATACCGTGGTATACGGTATTATCGCGGTATTTTCTTTGCCGTCCTAATATGTTCTAAAATATGCATTATATACTCAATATGTTCTAAAATATGCATTATGTACTCACAGGCCTTAAAAACATTATTGTTCAATTCGACGGGCTTCCACCCACATCTGACAGCGACGTTTAGGGATAGATATGCCTTAATAGTCCTACTGTGGTTGGAGTGTGCACATGTCAAATATTGAAATTAGCTGGCTGAGTTAGTGTGCTCTCATTGGCTAGAACAGCGTGCCAATTACGTTCATTGGTCTGAATGTGCAGTTGTGCACGTGACTACTTAATTTAAATTAATTTAGCTGAGTTAGAGAATGGGGATTCATCGGACGGACACGCAGTAAATCATAAATCAAACATGTTTAAAATGAACATAAATAACACGGAGAAAACAAACTGGGAAAGGCCAAAAACAAAACATGTCTGTACACAGAAGCACAGCACACACACATTCACTTTAGCCTTGGCAAAATACATTATAGCCTTGCCTTGAACTGCCGCTACAGACATGGGAATTATACAACCTCTAAAAATCAAAGAATTGACCACGACTATAACCTAGCCTTTCAGAGAATTTTAAACCAAGCTTGCTGACTCCCGGGTGTTGCTACAAACTGCAACAAGCCTATGATTAACGTTTAAACCCAACTCAAAGCGGATCACTAAAATATTTAAGAACAGGACGGTAAAGTTCACATTTACTCAAAAACATTTAGGCTCTGGTTAATATGACTAGAACACATGGCTTTAGCTATGACTTGTACATGAAAATAATAACCTACACGGCCCGCCTAAGCATTCAATTCAGATGGACTGCAGAATAGATCCCAAAAATATTTTCTGTTTGTAACAACAAGTGGGCAAGTTGGGCAAGTGGATATCAATTAGTTGGGCAAGTTGGGCATCAATTAGTTATTATTATTTTGAATAATAATAATAATAGGCCTTATAATAATAACAATAGGCCTAATGATAATAATAATAATAGCCCTAATATAATTATCATAAATACTAATATATTTGGTGTTGTACAGAGAGGCTTTGGATGCTGCTGTTAGGCTGTGAAGTCTAGGGACAACCAATTAGGAATGAAGTAATTCAATTCAAACAACAGACACGGACAATTTATGCAAAGATTATTTTTTGCCACCAGCTAAGCTATATTATTAAATGAGGGTAAAAGATCCCTTAGATATTAGCCTAGAGGTTACGGTCTTTGACTATGGATACGATAAGCAAGGCCTAACCTCTCATTTCGATGCCTTGTCTCTACATCATACGAACGTTGTAAAGAGGGGTGATGGATGTTGCCATAATTGTGACTACCCTAAATAAATATCGTAAGGCTAAGGCTATATCAAAATGACAACTGAAGACATAGTGAATGTTTTCCGTCAGTGGACAAATTTAAGTGCGTGTTACTTACCTGCATAGTCTACTCCAGAAAGTGTCCTTCTTGACAGTCAAAAACAGTCTACAAAATCCACAGACTACTGTAATCGTGGTGTCTCCCACGTTGAAAATAGCTACGGGCAACATCTGTCTTAATCATTTAATATCTGCTCCACTGCCAAATGCAATCTCCTACCTGTTATTCTTTATAGCATTCAGAAACCTAATAGATCTTGTTTTGCAGCGTGAGATTATTCTATTTTAGAGCAATTGCATTCTTACGGGAGGTTTTTTTCTCCCCTCTCTCTCCCGAGCACTCGCACGCTTCCGCTGTTCAGAACGTAAACAAAGTACACGTGTAGTTCCTCGCCTTCTGATTGGAGTAGAACAGGGACGAGCCTGCGGTATTGACCAATCAAATGACATACCGAATTATTTGAAATGAAATCTGAATCTGAAGCGCTGACAGCTCCGAACCGGTGACAGGTCTTATTAAACTTCCTTGCGGTCACACGAGAAAACTCTAGCTAACGTTAGCACTTGAGATGGCATCCTCTGAGCTGGTGGCAAAGAAAAATGCCAATGCCCCGGTTTGGGCACATTTTGGATTTCGCCAGGATGACAAGGGTGAGCCTACTAATCTGGATGAGCCACTGTGCCGGATTTGTAATAAAAAGGTCGCGGCGAAGGATAGCAACACCACGAACCTAAAATCCCACCTGAAGAACAGCCACCCCATCACCTACGCTAGGCTAGGCCTGAACGCAGCGACAACCAGCAGTAGGGCTAGCTCCGCTGACAGCGGTTCGGGCAAAAAGATGCAGCAGCCGGGGATAATTGGGGCATTCACAAAGGCTAACGTCACCAAATACCCCAAAGGAAGCGTGAGACGGCAGCATTGCATCGACCTTGTAACCCACCATATTACCAAAGGGATGCAGCCATTCAGAGTGGTGGAGAAGCCGCACTTTAAAAATATGGTAGAGGGCCTGGACCCCCAGTTCGAGTGTCCCGGGAGGAAATATTTCTCTGACAAGGCAGTCCCACAACTCTTCAACAAAACCATGGAGAGCGTTCAACACCTTCTAGCCGAGAGTGAGCACTTCTCACTCACCACTGATATGTGGTCTGCAAGAAACATGATGCCCTATATGGGAATCACTTTCCACACCATCACAAAAGAGTGGGCATTGAAATCGGTTTGTCTGCAGTCCAGTCCTTTTGAAGAGGACCACACAGCGGACAATCTAGCGGAGGGTCTGGAGTCTGCTGTGGAGAAGTGGGGTCTTAATATTTCCAAGTTGGCAGCCATCACCACCGACAATGCGTCCAACATACGACTGGCCATCTCCAACCTTGGATGGCAATGGCTGAACTGTTTCGGGCACAACCTCAATGTTGCCATTACGCACGGGATTGCAGCCAAAACGGGCCCAACGCATCGTGCCATAGCCGTATGCCATGATATCATTGGTGCGTTCGCTCACAGCCATAGGAGAAAGAGAGAGCTCCGGAGGAGACAGGTGGAACTAGGCCTGCCTGACCATATGCTGATAACGGTAAGACACAGTGAATAAGGCTGCCTTATAAAAAAAGGTTTTGGAATAAGCCACAATTAGACGAATATGCCATTGGATTCCAGCACAATTTGGCAAGCAAGAAGCAATTTTCCCCTCTTTTTCACAGGAGTGTTCAACTCGGTGGGGTACCCGGCTGGACATGATTGAGAGCATCCTTGAGCAGGCCCCAGCGATCCGGCTGGTGCTCAACGAGGACCGCAAAACGAAGGTGACTCTCAATTGGTCAGACGTCGACGTACTGACCGCGATGAGTGCAGCTGTCAAGCCCGTCAGTGAATTCACAGACATGCTGTCCGCCGAGAAGTACGTGACCAGTTCCAGCGTCCTGCCCCTCCTTAATCTGTGCCAGCAAGTCCTTGGTGCCAAGGACTCGGATGTGCAACTCACCAAGGACATCAAGGCAGTCATTCTGGAAAAGCTTGGTGCGATATAGTTAACTAATTAATAGGCTATGATATAACTGATATGGCATGATCACACATTAATAAATAGGCTAAATAAATAAGTAAATAGTCCCTACATTAAATTAATAAATAATAATATTATTATTGTTAGCTTCGCATGATCACACATTAGTAAATAGGCTAGATAAATAAGTAAATAGTCCCTACATTAAATAAATAAATAATAATTATTATTATTAGCTTCGCATGATCACACATTAATAAATAGGCTATAAGTAAATAGTCCCTACATTAAATAAATAATAATAATTATTATTATTAGCTTGGCATGATCGAACATTAATAAATAGGCTAGATAAATAAGTAAAGAGTCCCTACATTAAATTAATAAATAATAATAATTATTATTATTACCTTGGCATGATCAACATTAATAAATAGGCTAGATAAATAAGTAAAGAGTCCCTACATTAAATTAATAAATAATAATAATTATTATTATTAGCTTGGCATGATTGAACATTAATAAATAGGCTAGATAAATAAGTAAAGAGTCCCTACATTAAATTAATAATAATAATTATTATTATTAGCTTGGCATGATCGAACATTAATAAATAGGCTAGATAAATAAGTAAAGAGTCCCTACATTAAATTAATAAATAATAATAATTATTATTAGCTTGGCATGATCACACATTAATAAATAGGCTAAATAAATAAATAGTCCCTACATTATTACATCAATTTGGGTCCTTGATTAATAGGGTCTACATGAATGGGATAACAAGGAAAAAAGATGCATTCGACCAAGCAAGGGTTAGGAGAACATTTGATAAACCAACTTTATTAAAATGTTATCCTAAACCATGCTTGATCGAATGTTTTTCTTTTTTTATCATTATAGAGGAGAAATATGACTGCGAGGAAACGCTGGAGCTCCTGCACAAATGCACACTAGTCGACCCTCGGTACCGTGGACAGCATGTGAGGGACGCATTGCAGAAAACCAAAGACGATCTACTAGCTGAAATGGTGCGTTTGGAGAGGGAACAACAGCCCGTGGTTATTCGACAAGAACCGCCCAGCCCAGAGCGTCTTCGGGAACCAGTCGACGAGGACCAAAGCACCACCACAACCCCAGCAGCAACAGAACCCGCACCCCCGCCAGCAAAGAAGAAATCACTTTGGAGCCTTCTCCAACAACATCCAGCTGAGGATGACGTCCCCTCCCCCGAGACGAGGGCAAAACGAGAGATGGAGTCGTACTTGTGCGAGCCCTTGATCAATGCGGATGAAGATCCTCTTCTTTGGTGGAAGATCAATGCTGTTAGATTGCCACTCATGTCCCGAGTAGCCAGAAAATACCTGTGTGTTTGTGCTACCAGTGTTCCCTGTGAACGCATGTTCAGCAGAGCTGGGGATATAGTGTCCAAAAGGCGCGCACTCCTTAACCCAGATAAAGTAAACATGTTGGTATTCTTGGCAGAAAACTTGCCAGAGTAGCCAAGACAGCACGGGCACCCACAGTGATGTCAAGTTAAATTCTGTTGTTTTCAATTAAGAAATAGGCTAGATAAATAAGTAAAGAGTCCCTACATTAAATTAATAAATACTAATAATTATTATTATTAGCTTGGCATGATCGAACATTAATAAATAGGCTAGATAAATTATTAATATTGTTATTATTGGAATATGCTGAACAGTAAGGCCAAACAAAAGTGAAATAAATGTGTATTATCATTGACCCTTTTTCGTATTGTCTTCTTAAGTAGATCAAAATATCAAATTGCTTTTAAGGGTGGGGACTCGGGAGGGATGCATTATTTCTGCATTGTTCATTATTAGCCTATTGTTTTATTATTAATATTGTTATTATTGGAATATGCTGAACAGTAAGGCCTACTTGAATTTAGTAGGCTTACATTTTCTAACCATCGACTGACGCGCCATAACTCATTGAATCTGATAAAGAAGGAAGTCTATGAAACACAATCACCGTTACGCACAGAACGCCGTTTTAATTGCAGGGCAGGCTATAGCCTTTACAGTGTATTTATGAAAGTGAGTCAGTCAGTGACTCTGTCGTGCAGTATTCTACCTTACAGAGAGCTGGCCAGGAGAGATTTAGTCGGCTGATTCATTTCAACTCGAGGTGCGCAACACACTTGGGTAGGTAAATGCGCAGTGGAGGTTGGACTCTGCTGATGAACCATGGACATTAACGATTCGCAACCCAATACCCAAATACTGTTTGAATATTAACTAAACAAGTAGCGCATCTGACCCTCAAAATATGCTATATTATTGTATTCTACGTGGTTAGGCAAATCTGCACAAATTCTGCCTCAGCCGGGCGCGTCATTGGGCTCAAACGTTGTGTCCTTAGGCTTACAACTTACATTATGTACCCGTTTCCTTAAATTACACAAATGCATGCTGATCAGAACCATGTAGGCATTGTCAGTGTTTTTTTTAGTTTTTTTTTTAACTAAGGCTACGTTTCATGGCTGGATCGAAAATTTGCCACCAAAAACACAATTTATTTAGGAACTTCTTTGGACTGTATTCATGGCCATACCGTCCAAACGCAATACCGTCACGGTAAAACGGTATACAGTTTTACAGTCCAACCCTAGTAGACAATCAACATTTGGTTTTTAATATTAACACTGTTAAAACACAATGACACTGAATAACATGCATTGAAACTAAAAAAGGATAACCATAACGAATGTATAACGCCACAATAGTGGCTACTTCTTCGTTATATTAAAAAAAAATTTATCTATCATCAAAAAACTATTTTATTGAAGAAACAGGTTGAAAAAAGGACATAAAGATTCCTACAAACGGAGAAAATCCACTAAATAGTAATAAAAAGTATGTCAAAAAGATAGTTTTACGATTCAGGTTACTGTCTTTGATATTTCCACAGACAAATACCAAAAAGAGTAGTGGATTTGCTTGTTACTTCTTCTTTATAATTCCGATAGGCAGGGATAATAAAAAGTCTTTTCTGTCAACTCACACATGATTGTTTTTATCATTGATAAACACTGTATCATTGATTTTATATGTCCATAAAAGAAATGAACCATGTATCGACGATATAAGCCAACACATAAGCATGATTTTTTCTTGGTAAAAAACCAAAGAACCATACTTTGTCGGATTAATTTTAATAGGTGAATAAAGGGAGACTTCAAAGGTACGTAATGAAAGGGTTACCAAACGTCGCCCGCGGGCGCCATGGCGCACTCGTAGATACTAGAGTCACTGCAAATACATTCTCAAAATAGTAATACTTAGGTAAAGTTATCATGTATTAGTTTTGTATAGTTGTGTGACTGAGGTATGTATTTTTTTCCGTATGTCTTTGTTATTGTCACTTGTGACGTCAAACCTCCACAAGTTTGACAGTTCAGGCTGGTTCAGAACAGGCCTTAGAGCAGGAGAGTCCTGGACGACCGACTAAGAGTCATAACAAACAACTGACTAACTTCCATAACAAAACAGATTTCAATAATAAATTAGTAGGATTTGTATTTAGTAACCATTAAATGTATTTTCATGAACAAAGGGAACATAATTTAATGTATAAAGATGACAATTTATTAAATTTGCTATAAATTGTAATATTTTATATTTTTGCCACTATTTTTTAGCAGAATAGCATTCGTATGTTGAATAACATATTATTGCATGTCTGATTAAATCGTAATGTGGTCAACACTATATCAATCACGAAACCTTTTTTGTTTTTTATCTCTGGGATCTATCACAAAATAGGTTCCTCGTAATTACGGATTAGATGACCAGCCTTCAGCACATGGAGTCCAGTTGCCTCATTTTACGCCTAAAGATTAATCTGCTATAGTGACGAAAATGTTTGTGCGATGTAGGAATGGATTGCCTGGAGACACAATGTTTCTCCGATGCAATATGTGGGATGCTTCCAATTCGTTCTTGGACTCCGGACCGATATTTGTGCACTTATTCTGAGTAAAGTATACGAGGCCTAATTTTATGATAAAATCCCATAATCCCAGGCGAGAACTACCATAATTTATGCCTCCAAGACAAAATGTCTATTAGTAAAAATGACATTAATACAGGCTTAGTTCATATCCACTATTTAACAACTATCACACAAAAACAATATGGCACGTACTTGTGCATAAAATTAGTGGAGCACTCTACTCACTTGCATCACAAAATGTGCATTTGTGAGGTTTCTCTCCGGTGTGTTTGGCCCGGGTATGGTAATCCAGGAGCCTTCGCCTCTGAACATGGCCCCACATATTTTACACTTGTGTCTCTTGACGTTTAAATGTGTTCCATCCACATGAGATGCTAGATTGGACTTTTGCTTGAAGGTAGCTCCGCACATTTACACTGGAAGGGACGCTCTCCCGGTGGATCCTCTGATGATCATGAGGCCGACCTTTCGGGAGAAGGTCTTTGTGCAAATTGTGCAGCGGAAGGGCTTTCTTGAGCATGACAGCGGTTCTTGTGCATGCTGCGAGCCTGTTTAGAGCCAAGCTACGGTGACAAACGTCGCATTTGAACTCGATCTGAAAGGAGAAAAAGGAATCACCATTAATCCAAGGGCAAGACGGGAAAGCCAGTATTTTTGTCCAATGAATCGAATCTATACTTTGTTTAATAATAAAAAACTACCAAATATGCTGATTTCAATAACATATGTAACAAAATTAAGGTTTTTTTTTCCCTGGCTGAAATTCCTTAATTTGAGTCCCATTTTTTACGTAATTCCAAAATACCACTCAAATACGTCCGAAAAAAGGCTTGGACTTTATGGCCTTTTGAAAATCATAATTTTCATCATTTCTAATGTTCAGACCCAGTTTTTCTTCAGGCAAGTAAAAAACCACAATATCAGTACTATTTATTTTCTAGTATGTCAATGCACTTCAAATCAGTTTTTATAATTTCAATATCTTTCGACTATTCGAAAATAGGCTTTATATTTCAAAAAGTTGATCAATTTTTAGTGTTCTATTTAAGCGGCTATATTTTTTTTTTGTTTCAAGTTTATTGACAATAATTATATATAATATATTTTTTGTATATGCCAATGCATTACAGAACAGTTTTATAGTTTCGATATCTGAGATGAAAGTAAAGAAAATCATGAGGTTGCGTTACCCCTATTATTGTGATTTATTACGAAGACAAAAAACATGTTGGCCTTTTATTTGCAAGTTCCTTAATGGAATTCTCCAAAGGTCTTAAATAATATAAATCCCATTTTCGAAATCACAGTAACTCTCCAAATATTCAAATTAATTAAAGAACTTGCAAATAAAAAGGCCAACATGTTTTTTTTCTTCGTAATAAATCACAATAATGGGTAACGCAACCTCATTATATATATTTATACAATTTGATCAATACTTGTTCATACTAATTGATATTTTTCTTTACTTTCATCTCAGATATCGAAATTATAAAAACTGTTCTGAAATGCATTCATATACAAAAATATATTACATATTAATTATAGTCAATAAACTAGAAACAAAAAAAATATTGCCGCTTAAATAGAACACTAAAAAATGATCAACTTTTTGAAATATAAGCCTATTTTTTCGAAAAGTACGAAAGATATTAAAATTATAAAAACTGATTTGAAGTGCATTGACATACTAGAAAAATAAATAGTACTGATATTTGTGGTTATTTTACTTTGCATGAAGAAAACTGGGTCTGAACCATTAGAAATGATGAAAATTATGATTTTCAAAAAGGGCCATAAAGTCCAAGCCTTTTTCGGACGATTTTGAGTGTATTTTTGGAATCTACGTAAAAAATGGGACTCAAATTAGGAATTTCAGTCCAGGGCAAAATCCTGTTACATAGTGTAATTAATCAATGCCTTACAGCTTTAATGATTTGGTCTTCAATGGAGGGGCATCCTTCTAGGTCAGTGACGGAGTGAGTGTCTCCTTGATGCTTCTTGAGCTCCATGGAAGATCGGCATGGGAATTCACAGAGGAAGCACTTGTACTGAAGGCAATCTAAGACTTCCATGTGGTCGTCAAGGTCTTTTTTGTTTGGGAAGTTGGTGCCACAATTTGAACAAGGGTAGGGTTCATGGGTTTTCCTAATGTGTTCCAGTTTGTGCCTGCAAAAAAGATGAGTTTTTTTTTGTAAAGAAATAAGTACAAATGAAATCATGACAAGTTGTTATATCTATAATAAAAAGGTTTTTTCCTAAGTCCCCTAAACGATTCATTACATCTTCACGACCAAACTTTCAGTGAAAAAATTAGAAGGCTCAGAGAGTGTTATTGTATTAGTGGGACCTCTCACAAAATTAATGATCACCTTATTTTGCCAAAACGTTTCATTGCATTTATTGCAAATATCTAAGTTTTATTATGGATGACTTTGAGGTGTCTTGAAATGTTCAGCTATTCCAAACAATCTCATTTCCATTTCTTAATGTATGCAACAAAAAAAACTCTTCTACGATGTCTTGATAATGGCGCGTTAAATTAGGACAAAACTTTATGTGAAGGATCTTGGGTTGCTAAGAAATATTTTTGAGCGGTTGGTTGTTCCCGGAAAAAATATATAATTAAAAAACGTTATATTATTGGTTCAGTCTTCTTATTTCGAACTTTTGTATGGATTGAGGTGCCAAGGATATATTAGACCCAAGTGGACATTCCTTGAAATCTCAGGCAAGACCGGATAGCATCCGCTAATATAAATATATATATTTTTAAACCCATACGGTATTATACTGATTCTAAGTATATAGTTGATATTAAAAATATACAACGTATATAATTTCTTAAGGAATTACAATAAATGCTACTGGAATAATAATAAAATTCCTGAGGAAAACGATATGGCTACTAAAATGGTACTCAATATGCAGTCAATATCTCTGAGCATAAAGCAAAATTCCCCCACTCATTAAACAACCATACTAAGTGACGGAATTTGAGATGTTGCGGGATAAAAATGAAATTCTATCTAAGACATACAATTAATTGATAGCGGATATACGAGAAATGCCTTCGTGGATTTGAAATGTTGCTTGAATAAAGAAGAAAATGTATATTTTAAACAAACGAACGGGTATGTATATAAGTTGGTCTGGAATTTGATAATATGAACGCTCTTCAGATCTCACCTTGAGTCAGTCATAGTGACAGCTGAATGATATCACATTGAGGTGTAAAAGTGATCACTAAATGAAAGCCTCAAAATTTTGATTCTACTTATATATCCGTATTGTTTCCTGTTACATCCGGTAATTTTTCTTCATAACTAATAATTTTAGGCTGGAATATCTGTATTGTCTTATAACAAAATATCTTCCGAGATATTTAAAACTGAATACATCTATTTATCTGGGCTAAATCACGTCTTAACATGGGAACCCAAAGAAACATAAAAGACACTCATTTACCTTTTTTACTCAACGAATCATATAAATATATTAAGTTAAATACCAGTCAAGTAAGAGTACACTGTAACGAAGGAAGTGATATTTTTTTTGTTGCACTCAACGGGTCATAATAATTAAAGTATTGTAATAAAACCTATAATAAACCTCTTTGTTATGATTATTTTACGTTTGTTTCGCATAATTATCCTTTGTTTTGCAGATTTTCTGCCTATTTAGTTAATTTATCAACATATTCATTATTTTAGTTCCCAATTCCTATAGCCCTGATTATTATTCCTTGTAGAATCAAAGTCTAAGCCCGACTGAGTTGATAGAGGGGGAAAATGCAAAAAACCAGTGACGCATTGGTAATGAAATAAACATTTAAGTTTTCTTTTAGCCTGACATCACTGGTATTAATTGTAGGATATTCTTCTATTCCCTTGTATTCCATTACAATGTAAATTATATTTCATAGGTTTTTTTAGAGTGGCAGACATTTAAACAAGGTATATAGAATACAAGTATACTTATTCCATTTTTATGGATAGTGAAACTTTATTATTTATATTGTTATGACATCAAAATAAATTATAATACTTACCTATTTTAGTAGTTAAAATTATTTCATGAGTCGACGTAGGTAGTTGTTGGTGGGGTTTAATTAAGTTCTACCGGTAAGCGAATAGACAGCTCGTTTAGTAATATGGCCTTGTATTTCTATATACCTTGAGTATATCAGCATTTATAGCGTCATCAAATTGGTTGAGGGTTTCTAACAGTTATTTTAGATTACTAGATCATAAAGAACCCACTATTACCTCTTTAGCTCAAATATTTTATTGCACAGCTCGCAGGTGAGATCTGCAGTGGATGCAGATCCTCCATCAGATCCGCTCCTACCGCCACCCTTATCCGGGCTGCTTTTCTCCTGTTCAACACTGTGGATGATCTTCGTGCTCTTGATGATTTGTCCATCTCCGCTCGTGAGAGTGAGAAGGCCTTCCGAAGGGAACTTTCGCTTCTTGGTGGATGCAGCGGCCTTGATGGCGGCCGCAGAGGTCTTGACCACTGTGATCGTGGGAGGAACGTATTCCTCGTGGCCCTCATCGTCCACGAGGAGAGACCCGTCTTCATGGGGCTCTTCGAATATCTCAGACTTGATCTCTCGAATGACAGAGCTCTCAAGGACAGATTCCTTAAGAAGAATAATCCAGATAAGATATGAATAAATACATAAGTTTGAATAAATGATAAAATCTTATTAACAAAACCTTTCATTTAATGAGAGGAATTGACAGTGGTAAAAAAACAACAACTTATAAATACAAGTACCGTATTTTTTCCGCACTATTAGACGCACCAAGGAGCCTTCATTTTTTTTACAAGCTGAACATGTGCCTTATCTATGGATCACTATTTTGTCTGTTGTTAAAGGATAAACTGTGTCCTTATCTATATACAAATGTTTAAAATGCCACGTAGAAAATAATAAAACAATTGTTTATATATTTGGAGTCCTCAAAAAGATTGTTTTTCATCTATTAATCAAGTTTGATTGACTTATCTAACTGTTTTATTTGCATTACCTTTAGAACATCACCATCTACTGGGTGAATAACGTAACCCTAATTTATATTGTAGCACCTTATATATGGAGAAAGTTTCAAATATATATATATAGCAAACTACTATTGTACTGAAACGATATTCCCATTAAATGTTATTTGATGTACAGCACTTGTCATTGATGCCGACCTATTCATTCCAGAATAAGCTAAATTCCTTGTTATAATTATAACTAAACTGCTGAAATTAGTAGGGATTCTTAAGAGATGGACTAGAGGCACATTAAATGAAGTCCATCAAACCAAGGATACTCTCTCTCCTCTCTCGGAAGTCAAGCTTATGATGAGAGTCAAGCACAAGCAAGGATTGAGCTCTCCCTTTGTATAATAATCAAATAGCTACCTAAATTAATGATGTTTGTGGAGGTGCTATGAAAGAGCCATTATTAAAGGAATAAAATGATTGTGAAATAAATTAATTTGAACATCCTTAGAGTCATTATTATCTTCTGTAAAATACTGAATAAAAATAAATGTTTATTTATGTTATTCCTAACACACATTTCCTTTTTTAACTATTTACCATTATATGATGTATTATTTTTATTCAATACAAATCGTGCTAAAAAACACTGAGGACTTTAAAGCTAACTCCTATGAAAAGAGCCTCCTTCTATGGCCTTTCAACCTTTCTAGTGACACTTATGAGACATCAAAGGTGTACTAATGCGGGAACTCATCCATCAAAGAGACCTACTATCTGGCTTGAAAACAGCGTGGTCATTCATGAGAGAGAGATGAGAGATGGCGGTGAAGTCAAGCTTTGACAAGTACCTACAAAAAAGGCAAGTCTTTCCGCTTGATCAATTACTTCTTCCTGGATTATGATACGGAACTAACTCTCGGTATTTAGTTCTTCGTCTCCTACATACTCATAGGTATGTATGTATATTACAAGAATGTGATCTTTGATGAATGCCATTCCATAGCATATGAGAATGAATATGATAATTATGTCTTACAAGAGCTCCCGGTGTTTCTCGTAGTACGCGTTTCCCCTTCCTCCTCCGAGATAAAGATGGAGTCCCCGCCCTCTGATTACGACGCTTTGTCGAAAGCGCTCATTGATCTTGGCCTTCCTCAGCGACAGCTCCTCTTCCTTGCTGTCAATCCAATCCAAGTCCCTGAAGCAGGGATTGCAGACGGCCATATCGGATCGAAGGGAGAGAACCCCGGCATCCGTGAGGATCATTCCAAGCACGGAGTAAATGAGCTTCCCCGAGGATGGCAAAACGTCCCGCGGGAGGCATTTCGGGACTCATAGTTCCCTTCCAGCTCTCCATGGCAAATGACGCATTGTGGAAGGATTGAGGAGGAGGGAGACGCTGAGCTCTTCTCTCTCTCTCATCCCCATACTGATACCAGCTCCGAAAATTGGCTGCTCCAAAGGATACCAAACTGAAAAGAATCCAAGTCTCGGGCCTCACAAGCTACGAAAGAGAACAACGCACAAGAATAAACAAATCACAATTAGATCAACGAACGTGAAGGCGAAGAAGAGAAAAGAAAAGAATAATAATATGACGTCAGTGGCTTAAGAAAGAATAAAGAAAAATAAAAGGAAAAGGCATTGAAGGGTTAGCTAATCAAATGAATCTTTGCTTTTATTTATTTTTATTATTTTTGCCTATAGGGTTCGACAGAATTGCAACCGACTGGATATAAATAAGTATTATAGTATTATAATTAATCTATCGAACCTAGGATCTTATCAATGAGGTAGTAGACCAAAAATGACCATCCCCTATCGAGAGTATTCGAACCTGCGCCCCAATATTGAGAGTTGAACACGCACGGCTATCGCAACCCCTCTTCTTTGCTTGATGTTTTCCTGAAATTTGGGATAATAGTGGATATGGACTAGTCTAGATTTTTCTTAATAAATAGCATAACTACTCCTCAATCTATACCTAATCGCCTCTAATTATAATAAGAAAATGAATCACTTTTTTACTTATCTCAAGCTTAAATAATTGTTAAAAACGTTTGGAACTTTGAGACATAATAATAAGGAGAGAAGTATAAAAATGAATACGGCTTTTTGTCAATAAAAAAACTTTATTTGGGATTCAAATAAAATGATCCAAAATGTCTAAGACGTAAAGGAGCTCGATAGCCGTGCGTGCTAAGGCGTGTTCAACTCTCATTGTTGGGGGGCGCAAGTTCGAGTCCCGAGAGCGGATGGCCATTTTGGTCTACTCATTAATAAGAGCGAGGTTCGATAGACAATTTTAATGCTATAATGCTTATTTATATCCTGTCGGATGCAATTCTATCGAACCAAATAGGCAAAAAAAATATCTAAGACGTATACCAGAGCTCCCGTTTTTTATGTCATGATATCTCTAACTAGCTGCACATTAGTTTTGTTAAATTGCTTAGTTTAGTTATCATTTTATCTGGTGTCCTTAATAAATGTTAAGATGGAATTAAATGAGAACGTAAGCATGGCCGAAACATGATACAATCACTTTTATATGGAGGAGGAATACAAGCAGGAAATTATTAATAGCTCTGTATTTCAAATAATTATAATTTTTGGGAAGATAAAATAAATGCAGCCCCCATATTTAAGCAAAAAAAGCCCACCTCAATATGATCTTTGAAACAATTTTTGTAAAATATATCAGTCTCGTAGGTTATTGAACCGCTACAACCACCAACGTCACGCATCGAAATAATATTTCTCTGCTCCGTGAAGAGAAGAGAAGGGAGGGAATAATAGTTTATTCACAAAAGGGGAGACTAACTAAGAGGGGAGCATCATGAAACTATGAGCAGCTGAAGTCTCTTTGAGTTGAGAGAAATATTATAACGGTGGGTGTCAAAATCCACGGTAGCTACACTGGTAACATATACATATCCCAACCTCATTTTATTTGAACATAATATTTACAATGTTGCAATGTGATATAGGATAGATTGATCTCTCTTTTTTTATCAATAAGTTTAGGGGATTTTCATGAAAAATATAAATAAAAAGATGAAAGCTCATACAGGACGGTTTATTTATTAGCACTATAATTATACTCTGCTTTAATCAATTTTTTTTGTTGAATATGTTGTGATACAGCTGCGTATGTAATTTATAAAAATATACTTTGCGATAGGAGGAAATAAATTTGAGATATATTGAAGCGCGATAGCCATGTGCATTAAGCGTGTTCAAACTCTCAATGGTTCGAATCGCGAGAAGGGATGGTCATTTT
>CP045904.1:1630891-1653128 GCA_013387185.1 Caligus rogercresseyi | reverse complement strand
TTATCCCACTGTATGACGTCGATTAAAAAGATCCGTTCAATCACTGAGGCTCTTAATATAGCTGCTTAGTGGGGTCGAGGGATCAACTTCCGGACAAAGAAATGTTCGAGGATATTCGTGCTCGCTTGAGAGATACATAAACTCGGCTGAATTAGAAGAAGTTCATTATTCAAAGCTCTCATTCATTTTGAGCAAATGAATCTTCTTTGCGAAGTGGAAGAAGATATTCTCCTGGACTCCTTTCTTCTTGTTTGATGTGGCAAAATATCAATTCCGGCCTCTATGAACAACTTCATTCCTCTAATGCAATGTCGCTTCCCTCTCCAAGATACCTGAGATCAATTGCATGCTCTGTTACTGTGGAAGCAGGACTATCATCATCGACAATCCGATACCTCCAATCACGAATCCAAGACCTTTGCACAAGAGAAAAAAACGTCACATTGATCATTGATGAAGTTTACTCTGCTCAACGAATTGAATTCGTCAGAGGAAAGTTTCTGGGCAACGAAAATAATCAGGCCACGAAGACCGTTCTCACATTTATGATCAAATCGGCTGGTGGGAAATACATGGACGTCGTCGCACTAGTTCCAGTAGTGAAATTAACAGCTGAACTATTATTTAATCAGTATACACGGATCATGAAAACCCTTTGGGAAATCGACTTCACCGTCGTGGCCTTGTCTGTTGATAATCACACCGTAAATAGAAGATTTTACACCCAATTTCTATGTGAAGATAATCTACAGACATGGATTCCTCATCCCCACGACAGTTCCAAACGCGTTCATCTCCTCATCGATTCAGTCCACAATTTCAAAAATATTTACAACTGCTTCCAAAGGAAAGACTACCTAGAATGGCCTAATATCTTCTTCCCGGACTCACCCCCTCTTCGTCCAAACTTCGCTCACATTCGAGAAGTTCACAAGATTGAATCCACATTCAAAGTGAGATTAGCTCATAAGCTATCGCTCAAAGTGCTTAACCCAACATCTATAGAGAAGACTAATGTTAAATTAGCGGATGCTACATTCCATGAATCCACCATCGGCGCTCTGAAGTTCTACTCAAAGGATAAGCCTGCATTCTTGGAGACGGCAGAGTTTGCTGAATTTGTGAGGATTATTGGAATGTTGTCAACATCAAAACGCCGCAAGTTGGACTTTTCAAGAGGGATGAGATAAGGAGGCCAATCTCAAAAGAAAATAGCATGGCTATTGGATTTCTTAGAGAATTCGCTTTTTTTGGAGGAATGGCAAAAGAGTGGTCTTCGGGGTCTTACGGATGAAACTTTTTTGGCAACGAAACACACTTCTCTTGCATTGGCGGATCTGATCGAGTATGTTTTGGAGGATGATAATTTCGTCTACGTTCTTCCGTCTATGTTCCAGTCCGACCCGATCGAGAAACGCTTTGGGTGGTATCGACAACTGAGCGGAGGGAACTATTTCATCAGTGTCCGACAAATTCTCGAGGCCGAGAAAAAAATTAGAGTTCTTTCCTTGGTGAAATATTCAAACATGGAATTCTCTAGAGTGAAAGAACTTCTGTCTGAGGACCAAGTTTTTGAGAACATGGAGACCAAGTGGATGCCAAGTGATCTAGAAAGTATTACCACCGAAGGAGAATGCAATGCCCTCTACTTCGTTGCTGGTTTCATCGCATACTCAATCACCAAAAAATATCGTGCTCATCTTGTAAAGTCATCCTTACTTTGAAAGACACTCCTCCTCAAAGTGTTATTCGGTTGGAGGCGGAATCGGACGAGGAAAAAGTCGAGCTTGGGAGGTTCACCAAAATCATGAGCAGAGGTGGATTATCCACTCCATCGGATATGACATTTCTTACCTGTGTTCATGCCTATTCGCTCCTTTACTTTATATCAACTCACGACGACGAGAAAGTGTGTCTCTTAAGATCTTCAAATCCAAGGGCCACTTTTACCGGAACATTCGTTGAAAAATGTTTGACAGCACGGAGGTGGTCATCAAGACCATGCTCAACAGCCAATGTGAAAAAGGCATAAATGGGGTGGTCATCTTAAAAAATATGTCAATAATTTTCAATGTCTCCAGTAAAAATTTGGTTGCTCAATTAAACGACGAGATTCATGATCAAAGTCGCAAAAGAGCAGCCAATAAATTGAATCTTAAGGAAAGAAAGATTGCTAAGCTTCTTTCAAAAGCTTAATTATTTTATTGAACTCTTTTTTGGTGTCCTTTTTATATGTATGTACTAATGTATTAATAAACTATTATTCATATTGTTCCCGACTCATTTATTTCATTTACATTAAAATTAAACCTTCATCAAAGCATTAGAACAGTTCAATTTATTATAATATTTAACATATATACGTCTATAAAAGAAGAATAAATGCCCGCATCATGTGCGCGTAAAATTCTTTCTTCCTTTCCATGTGTCTAGTATTCTATGGCTCATGGGAACAAAAATATTGGTAGTTCTCATAAGTCCTTTGTCTTTACATGGGGAGAAGATCAACATAAGTTTTTTTATTACAAATATGTTGACATACAGAGAGAGGGGGAAGGTTTGTGATGTGTGGGCTTGACTGTATGTGGCAAATCTGTATAACCAAAATCTGAAGGGCCTTTGTGAGTCTTATGTCATACTTGTTCTGAGGTGTTTATGTTTATATATTGCCTGATTTAATCGATCATATTATTGACTGATACTGAACTTCAAACGACCAAACTCATAGGTTTACATAGCATGTGGGAAAATCTTAAATTGAGGATTCTCATAAGTACGCGGAACCCGAGGGCTTGGGGTGTTTGATATTGTAAATTAGGGTTCCTCTCATTCTTAATTAGGGTTGGCGGTGGATTTCAACCCTAAATAAAAGCCTATATCAGCAGGCGGGACCCGAGGGCTTGGGGTGTATGAGATTGAAAGTAAGGACTCCTTTCATACCTAGCCAGAGTTGGCGGTGGGTTTCAACCCGAAATAAAAGCTTATATCAGCAGGCGATACCGAGGGCTTGGGGTGTATGAGATTGAAAGTAAGGACTCCTTTCATACCTAGCCAGAGTTGGTGGTGGGTTTCAACCCTAAATAAAAGCCTATATCAGCAGGCGGGACCCGAGGCTTGGGGTGTATGATATTGAAAGTAGGGACTCCTTTTATACCTAGCCAGAGTTGGCAGTGGGTTTAACCCTAAATAATTGCCAAATAACGGCAGGAGCGACCCGAGGGCTCGGGGTGTATGAAATTGAAAGTAAGGACTCTTTTATACCTAACCAGAGTTGGCGGTGGGTTTCAACCCTAAATAAAAGCCTTTATCAGCAGGCGGACCCGAGGCTTTGGGTATATAATATTGTAAATTAGGGTTCCTCTCATTCTTAATTAGGGTTGCGGTGAGTTTCAACCCTAATAAAAGCCTATATCAGCAGGCGGACCCGAGGGCTTGGGGTGTATAATATTGTAAATTAGGGTTCCTCACATTCTTAATTAGGGTTGGCGGTAGGTTTCAACCCTAAAAGTCTCAATCGACATGTGGGACCCGAGGGCTTGGGTTGGATAATTAAACCTATGCCTTCATAATGTCATAAGTCATTTATTTAGTCTTTTAATTCACCGACTTTATCATGTTTGAGCCATGTGCTCACTTTATAATATCGCAATAACATATATAGGATTATTATAAAAATGCAAACTAGGTTTGGTGAGGATTTTCATAAATCCTGTTTGAATTGCCTTTACTTATTGTTTCGGAATGCTCAAAAAAGTAGTATATTACTCAAAGTAGTATATTACTTTTGTGAAGTAATATCTAATATTTAAAAAAAATATTACTATGCAGTAAAAAGTAGTATATTACTTACTACTTTCAAAGTAATATTCGAACAACACTGTATATATATACCTATACCGGGTGTACAAGTGAAACTTTTACACTCGTATTTAGTTAAATGCTAGGTTTCATGTTCTTCTCAGCTTCGTTCCTACAAAATACGAAAAAAACATTTGCTTGTCATTTTTCAAAAAAAAAAAAGTAAACGAAAATTGGTCAATCGACTCCGAAGAAAATGTCTCTGGAATGTAATGTCCGCATTCGGATCCACGCGCTTTTGGAAACCTGGGAAACACCGACGGAGATTTCGAGGCAGTTGGGCATCAGCAGGCCCACCGAGTACAAGGTCAAGGCAACTGGCATTGATTGGGAGTCGGGTCGGGTGCAAAGCAGTCTCTAGACTCATGCAAATCCTCATGGCGGACCGTTGAAGTCGATCAGGGCCCACGCGGCTAACATGGGCGTTCCGCATTCCACGTTGGCCTTGGCTGTCAAGAATTCGGGCGGGAAGAGTTTGTTGAGGTGGAGAGGCCGTTGCTAACCCCTGCAATGAAGGAAAAGCATCTCCAATGCTGCCAAGCTCTCATCAACAACCTCAAGAGCTCTTGGCCAAGGACTTGTGGCCCCCCAGAGCCCCAACGCCAACCCTTGGACTACGCTTTCTGGCCGCACATTGAGTTCAAGGCCTGCAAGCTTCGCCACCCAAACATCGCCGCCCTGAAACCGCCGTCAACCAAGAGTCGGCCGGATGGACGAGGACTTCGTGGCCAGGGTCTGCCAAGCTTTCAGGAAGCGCCTCATGGCCATCGTGGCCGCCAACAGCGGGTACATCGAATGAAAAAGTTTAAATATAGCTTGTTCTTTCATATTGTAAAATTGGTTTTCACGTGATTCTTCTTGCTGCTGTACTAGATCTCAATAAGTTTGACCTGTAAAGTGTAAAGGTTTCACTTGTACACCCGGGTATATATATATATATATATGATCAAACAAAAATAGAATCTAATATAATGCTGATGTTAATGTTTTTTTTTTTTTTTTTTTAAAGAGACTTTATTGATTTAGAGATATTACATATAAAAAATATATATAAATAAACATTTTAGTTTAAAATTAAATCTCTAATCTAAAATCTAGCTGCACTATATACAAAAATCAATAATTAAAAAACATTAAGGAAACAATATTGTAATCAAACATAAAAATATAATAAACAAAGGTGCAAATAATAAATAAAATGCTAAAGATTGAATATATTATTTGTTTGTCTTTTAACAAATTTCTGTATTGCCTCATAATCCGTTGCAGAAATTGGAGATGTCCAGCGGAGCAAGACGGATAATATCTTACCAGATCCCCCACATATTTCCACGGAATGGTATTGATTGTAGGGATCTTCACACTAAAGGCCAGGTATCGCGCTGCCGTCGAGATCATGATGGCCCGAATGTCTCCAATAACAATTACTCTGTCAAGAGTTAATTTCTCCGCCAAATAGCTGCGAATACTCGATAAAATAAGCTCCATAGCTCGTGTTTTCGCAGGAGCCTTTATGGGATTCGAACTTAGTCCGAATAGAATTATGGCCGTGACAATTCTTTTTTCCACTCCTTTAACGTTGACCCTGACAAATTCCCTTATGAAGAGGAGTGCAGGACAGTTGGCAAACGCATGGACCACTGAATTAAATAGTTGTCCACAGTCTTTACATGGCTTATTAAAAAATAAACATTTAGTAGAAATTTGAAGTTGCGAGGTAAATCTTTTTTCATCTATCGTTTTGGAGATAGAACTCATAATTCGTTTCTTCCACGACGCTTGGAGGCCTAGCTCTCTTATATATATATCGCACAATTTCTCGGCTTCCTCTTTTGTGTTTTGTGAAAAGGACATCCTTAAGTGCCAAGGTATCGGTGGAAGATGATTCCTTGCTGCTCTATTTAATGGAAAGAAGAATTTTCCACACTTAAACAGAGGCTCCCTGTCTAAATCGTGAACAGACAAAATTTCTTCTGATAAAGCCTTCCATTCTAGTTCTTTTGGCCCTGGGAGGTTTTTGAAATAAAACGGCTTGTTAATGTTTTGTCGAACTATGTCAATGGTAAATGAGGATGAAAAAAGCGGCGTGCCTTTCCAAATTATTCTTTGAATGGATGCTATTATAGAGGAAAATTCCATTAATTTTTCGTTCGTAGCATCCGTCCCAAACATGAGTAAAAAGTATGCTGAACTTGAAGAAAACACAGCTCGCCACTCCTGGTTCGGATTAACGGATAAATCCACAACCACTTTCTGAAAGATTTTAGGAATTATTTTATAAAGCAGTGATAGCCCTCCTCCGATATGAGACCTCGGTCTCTTCAAAGAGGGCAGATAACTCTTATGAAACAGCTCATTTAGCCATGAGCTTTCTTGAGAGATTGCTTTTTCTGCAAGCCACGGAAGAGATGATGCTTTGTACAGGACATAAGGAACAATGGAATAGTTGTATAAGTCAATTCTTTTTTGGAGACTGAATTTTCTCCAACGTTGAATGTTGTGTACCACATGTTTTTGCATATTCAACCAATTGCATTCCGAAGCTCCCTGGGAAGTCCAAGAAATTCCTAGAATTTCCACTTTTCCCTCTACTGAGCATCCTGCAATTACTTTATTTTGTCCTGGATTCCAGACACCAATGGGAAGAATCACCGTTTTTTTGTTGTTTATTCTCAGACCAGACCTCTTTTCATATTTCTTAATGAAGTTGAGTATAACTTCAATCCGCTTGACCAGCTGTTTTTCTGATTTTGCCTCTAACATAAGTGTAACGTCGTCGGCGTACAAATCTATAATATGTTTTTTGGGTCCAAAATCTACTCCAAAACCTCTATACTTCTTAGAGATATTGTTGCTAAGATCAATAGTGCTCCCAACAAATAAAAGAGGTGACATAGGGCATCCTTGACGGCAACTCCTTTTTAAAATAATAGGGTGACTTTCTAGAACTCCCATAGATATAGTTGATGAGCCGTTATAAAGAAGAGCTCTTATTGGATTAAAATATTCTTTAGGTAAAACTTTTTTATGCTTCTAAAATATGACCGTGCTTAATGGTATCAAAAGCTTTTTTGAAATCTACAGCTATGATAGCTCCGTAAGTCTTTTTTATTGAGCAACTCCATAGCGGTTTCAATATTTCGAGAAATATCATAAATTTTTCTCCCCTTCAGAAATCCTTTCTGTTCCACTCCCAGTTTTGCGTTTAAAATAGGTTCCACTTTGGTTGCTAGCACTCCAGCTAAAATTCTATAACTTTCGTTCAATACGGTTATAGGACGCCAATTATTTAAATCCGTTGCTGCACCCTTCTTAGGGATTAAAGTGATTCGTCCCTTAGTAATCGATTTAGGAAGTTTGCCCTGGGTTTCCATGGACTTCCCTAATTCTACCAGGTATGGGGCAATCTCGTCTATACACTTTTTAAAAACCAAACCACCAATACCATCCGGTCCTGTAGCTTTTCCGTCCTTAAAATGTTTTCTTATGTATTGCGAAATTGCATATTTGGTAAAAATAATATGTTTCCCCGCTTTTGGCTTTGGAAAGTGTGCTCTTTCCCCGCCAACTAATCCTTGAAATCGCTGATGAAAGAGCTTTAGAATCGCACGAGAGTCTGTTATGGCTTTTCTTGAATGATGATTTTTTTATTACGGATGCTGAATAATTTTTGGTGAATAAATTTTTCAATCTCTTGGATGCGTCATTTTCTCTCTCAATCCTGCGCTTAAAATCTGATTCGGCTATTCAGCTATGCGAAATAGATTCGTAGCGTCTGCCGCAATGGATCGAGTAAAAAGTGGTGCGTGATTTAAAATGTCGTCTAGATTTGTTTGAAATGCGGCTTCCTTTTTTCTTTTTTTGCGACTATAGAGCAAAGTTGTAGATTTAACTACATTAGATAAAATATATGCCAATTTTGTCGGTTTAAAAGAACTATTAAAATTAATATAATAATGTGTAAAAAAAAAAAAAAAATAACATAAAATTTTTACAATAAGCTTATTTCAACAATAGAGATATAAGATATAGAGAGCTAATTCCCCAATAGCAGAGAATCATCAATCAGCTGTATTTTTGTGTCCAATATAAACAAAGTAATTTGTACTACGTCATCGTAAGCTGATCATAGAGATATATTCTATCTCTATGATCAGCTTACGATGACGTAGTATAAATTTCTTGTTTATTTGAACTCACAGAAACAACAGAACGCTGTTTCTCTGCTATTGAAGGAATCAGCTCACTATATCTTTATATCTTTATGGTTTCAACACAGTTTATAAAAATACGGTTTATTATTGTTTATCGGACAGCTTTATATATCTCTGCTCTTCTTTTTCCCTCCTTTTCTTATAATCAACAATATTTTTGAAATATATTACCAGATTGGGATAATGGTACATTGTTAAAAATTATTTTTCGAGCAGTACACCAATTATGAATAGAGCATTTCAAAAAAAGGAGCACTCAATGACTTGACACTCAACCGGTAGTACATTTGTGCTACCGATACTTTTGAATTTTGATTAACTTTCCGAAAACCACTACCGCTTTCAAGATATTCAGTCCATCAGTTGCAGTACTTCGAAAGGTGGTAAAAATATTTTTTAAAAGACGACCCCACCAAAATGAAATGAACCAGTACAAGATACAATTGTGTACCGAGAAAATTGTTCTGGCCTCCAAAAGTCTTAAAGCTTTTAATTTTCCGATACAGCCCTCAATAGGAAGAATTGTGAAAAATGTATCGATACCCATGAACACAGTTCGCTACCAAACCTCATCTCATCAAAACTGTGTATGACTTGATATGACCAAATAACGAAATTATTTTTATACTAAATATAATTTGTACAGCTTTAAAACGATCCTTCCTAAAGCAAATGGAACTAATCCTTTTATCGATCAGAATATCAATTGAACAGAGCACTTTAAAAAATGAACACTCGATAGACGCCATAAAAATATTCCACCAACTTTCAATGACAAATACTTTTTGGTACACCCTTGCTAAATTGGCTAAACATCTATATTTATATTTTTTTAATACTTTTATCAATGCATTTAATGATATAAAAATGTTCATATGAATTAAAGGCATGTGCTATTGTTGGATTGAAAATGTCACATGATAAAGTGCTGATAATTCAGATGGAGAAATACTGTGTTCACAGGAAAATCAGACGCCGTTGAAGCAAGATCTTGAATGATCCTGAGACCTATTTTTTTTCGTCATTCCTTGATAAAATTCATGCTTTATTAAGCATAACATTGCAGTCCTTAAATTATGATAACTCAGTGCTGTGTGCTTTTCTGTTAAAAAAAGATAAGCTATCTTGAATAATTAATTAAAAAATGTACATATTTCATATGCATTTGTAAGCATTTAAAACTCTCATGGAAAACGTGTGTTTTGGAAGGAAATGTATTTAAGGAAGATCGGGGATATGCAGGCTTGTGAACGGAAAGCAAAATTGAACGGCGTTCAGCTGAACGCACGTTCAATGAACGGAACGCAACTTTTTTTTTAACGCTGAACGTTGAACGCAAAAAAAGAGTTTTGCGTTCAGCGTTCAATTTTCCAAACATTTATTGGACTTTTTTTTCGTACTAAGCAGTACTTTTTTTGGAAATTCTTTAAAAAAAAAAACGTCATCACCTCGCATTACTTTTTTCGGAAATTCTTTAAAAAAAAACCCGTCATCACTACGCATTACTTTTTCGGAAATTCTTTTCTAAAATAAAAACGTCATCACTACGCATTTACTTTTTTGGGAAATTCTTTTTTTATTTGAACGCTGAACGGAACGCTGAACGCAAAAACATTGAACGGAACGCTAATTTTTTTTGAACGCTGAACGCAAAAAAAGCTGAACGCTCACAAGCCTGGGGATATGTAAAAAACAGTGGTGGGCACTTCCGCTCATTATTCCGCTCGTCCGCTCTTCCGCTCTGAGCGGAGGAGCAATTGGTGAGCGGAATGCAAAGAGCGGATCATCTTTGTGAGAAGTGAGCGGAATGTGGTGAGCGGACCCTCTAAAATTAACTTCCGCTCATCCGCTCACATAAAAAAAGTTTCCGTTATTAAAAAGGATTACTCATAGAAAAAAGACTACTTTTTCTCGCTTTTTGCTCTAAATGTAATGCCGCTAACGTGGCATGGACTAAAAAGGTGCGCCAGAAATTGTTTATTCTTGTCTAGACACGTGGCAGCAGTGTTGCCACGCGTAGCCACTCAGTTCACGTCGTGCAGTTATTGTGTATACGCAGAGAGAATAAGTGACAATCAGTCCTTTCTTAATATATAAAATGTGTACCCCCGTCATAACAAAGAGGTTGCGTTCATGGTCCCATATAGAATTTCATTTTATATTCAGAGAAGAGAGAGAAAAGTTACATTATTATAATATAACTTTTCTCTTTCTTCTCTAAATATAAAAGAGATAAAATTATCTTTGTTATAATTATTAAATAATTATTACATGTAGTATGATTAGAAATCCATCTGAAAAAATGACGTCATAACACATATGTTGATGATGTCATTAAATGGCTATATGGGACCCTACTTAGTACCAGCTTAGTACTTACTCGGCGTACAAGTTTTGTCTCTCTCTGGCACTCTCTTATTCTCTCTGTGTATACGTTTGTGTTCGTGTGTGTTCATTGTCTGACGGTCACTCTGAGTCAGTATACTTTACTTTTTCGTTTTTTTACGAATCACGAGTCATGGATAAGTTTGTGACCCGAACCCGACCTCTGAGCGGAGAGAGAAGCTACAGGTTAGTAAATTGATTAATTTAATTGAGCTATTCATTTATTTAAGTACAATTTTTAATTTTATAAAATTAATCTTATTCTTAATTCATCTGAATAATGCGTGAGTAACATAAAAAGTTAAAAAGTTAATTTGTCAATTAATAATTTGTTATTGAAAAGGAGCAGCATGGACCTGGAGGTGGACGACCCATCTCCCAGGATGTCTTCAGCAGCCCTGTGGCCACTGGCAGTGTGGAGGAGGTGGGCGCCAGCCAGGCAGACACTGTGGTCTTGAGCCAGAGCCAGGACACCCAGGGATCTCAGGATGCGCGCACAATGGAAGTGCAGAGAGAATTCGCTCATTTGAAAAAGTAAGTCCCAAAAAGTGGCAAAACCTCTCAAATTTAACATTCTAGTAGACGGCGTCTAGCCATCTATGCATAATAAAACATTAAAAAATATTGAATAGTATAGAATAAATAATCAATTGTGAGTTCACTAATTTGTAAAATAAAAAATTGTATCCAGTTTGTTAAAGTTTAAAAATTTCAGGTACTTCATATTTTCTGCCAACCTGAGCGGAAGAGCGGAATGAAGTGAGCGGAACAGCAGTACTCAAAAAATGAGCGAATGAGCGGGAGCGGATCAGTTGCCCAAAGTGAGCGGATGAGCGGTGAGCGGAACAGCAAAAAAGTGAGCGGTGCCCACCACTGGTAAAAAATATATATTTGTATCAGATTGATCGTTAATAGTAAAATGATCAAAAAATGACGATAAAAAACGCCGTTAAAAACTTTTTGGGACATAATGTTCATTTTTCTTTAACTACAGATTAGTGACAGAAGTACATATAATATTAGCATGTTTTTTAAAAAAAATACATGGAGCTTGTCACAGCCATTAAGAGAGGCATGCACTTTATCAAGTGCTCGGAGGGTAGCAAGGACAATTGCAGGGTTGTCTAGATCCTTATAGCTCTTTAAGTTTAATGTAATTATAAAAATTAAAAAAAAGATTTTTGTATATTTTTGTTATTTTTTTCAATTAATATATTATTATTATTATTGTATAATTATTTGTTTGTATATTAAAATATATATTTTTATTAGTAGCCATGAAGGCTAGGGTCATATTAGCTCCGTAATAAATCATACAACAACAACAAATCCTTATTAACAAAACCAATATTGAAGGCTTGGTTCATGGTAATGATTTTGATTAATAATAATTAATATTGGATTGTTTCACAAAATCCTTTGGATAATTCGTTTAACTATGCCAAAGTAGTCGGTATATACAGAATAAAAAACCCGTAAATTATCAATAGATACCGCAATTCCAACGAGGTGGAAATTCATTTTGAGATTTAAAGATTTCGGTATGGATTTTTAAAAAGGAACATAGAAAATCGGTATCGGACAAGAAAATCTGCTGTCAGACCTAACGAATATCAATGGTTAATCCCAATTCCTACGGATGGGGATAGGGGAACAACTTTATAATTGTTCGTTTAAATTAATCACGCGGGAGTTAGTGTCTCTATCGCAATGCATAACCGTTTACTTCTATTCTATCTAGAAGGAAAAACAACCCGGGATTCTTTTGATTAAGAGGTGAGACATCAAATGCTATTAAAATATATATTGTTGGAAAAATTATCTTGGCTAAAAATATATATGAGCAAAAATTCCTAGAACCTGAACAAACAAAAAAAAATTATTGAATGCTCACAAGCCATTATTATTCTGCAGCTATAACAGTTTAATCTGTCTATAAAGAACGAGAGAGGAACAAAACAAAGAGAAAATTTCCAAAACTGAAAGATACTTCAAAGGTATTATTATATAACACTTGTACTTTTTAATTTTAAAGTTTGCAATATTCACGATTTGAATATCTGTGAGCAATTAAAAAGCAAATATTTTATATTTTGATCGGCAAAAAAACATAAACTTCAATTCCATCCCCTCCCCCCATTCGTTTCTTAAATCAGCTAAGCATTCTCTCTCTCTCTCTCTCTCTATATATATATATATATATATATATATATATATAAATACAGGGTTGTGAACGGAACGTAAAATTGAACGGCGTTCCGCGGAACGGAAGAAATTGAACGGAACGATGAACAGAACGGAAAAAATTGAACGGAACGCTAAAATTTGTCTTTTTGCGTTCCTTTCAAATAATATTCAAGAAGAAATGACCCAACTTCGATTTTAGTATATATTATACATTTTTATAAGGTTATTGTCTGTGACTAAATTCAATTATTTAGTTACTGTAGTGGTCCACGTTTTATGTCGTTAATTGTACATAAACCAATTTATATTTTCAACCTGAAATTCGTTTAATCATTATACTTTAAAAGTTGAGATTTGCTCTATGTTCTTCTTCTCTATAAAGTTACGTACGAATGAATTTATGTTAATGCTTTTATTAAGTGTTGTAATCCATTCAAACTTTTTGTGTAAACCTCTATAAAACGGTTGTCGTCAAAGTTTATCTTTCAATCTGAAAAGAATCTTTGCGCTAGGCTACAACTTGTAGTACAAAGAAAGTTAGCAAGAAATATTTATTAGAAGGGGCTGAATTATTGGAAGATTTTCTTTCTAGTCAACGTTTGCAAGAACCAGCAGTGGAAGAAAAAGGCAATTTCTTTGCCAAGAGGCCGAAGAAGACTGATTCAGCTAAGCAGGAGGTTGACCGCTTCTTAACTGATGAGTCTGAGGCAATGGAATCAATTATTGCTTATAAAAGGATTAAAAAGATTTTCATTCGATATAATGTTATACTTCCCAGCAGTGCCAGTTCGGAGAGACTCTTCTCCAAATCTAAACTTTTATTGCGAAGGACAAGGCAAAATGTAGGAGATGAAAATTTCGAAAAACAGCTCCTTGTAGCAGCAAATAAATAGTTTAATTTATAAAGTAATGTTATTCTTAAGATTGTAAGTAAATAAACTTTTCGTAATGATTCTCAAATAAAGCAATAATTATGAGTAATATAGACCGAGAAATTCGGTGGACCATATGTGGGTGGGATTTTTACATCTTTGACTTTTCATATTGTAACGTTTTTGGGTCGGGGCAAAAAAATATGTTAATTTTTCGGGCCGAGCCTCTGGCTCAATTATTTTATATCTTAAATATATTATCGAAGTTTGTAAAGTTTTTGGAAAAAAATATGAACACCACACAAGGGTTAATTGCGGTAACAAACTTCAAGTCGACACTATTAGGGCCTGGTTTAAAATTTTATATCCGAAACATACGAAGAATGCAGTGAAAAGTAAAGAGCCTTCTTTCGTTTTGAAATCCAATTTTTGAACGGAACGCAAAATTGAACGGCGTTCCGCGGAACGGAAAGAATTGAACGGAACGATGAACGGAACGGAAAGAGTTGAACGGAACGATGAACGGAACGGAAAAAGTGGAACGCGTGCAAGCCTGTATATATATATATATATATATCAGAGCTGGGATTCGGTAGAAAAATCTACCGCCGGTTCGATATTCGGTATATACCTTCTACCGATCGATATCGGTATTTCGTAGATTTTATTATATATCTACAGTATCGATCGATATTGGGTACGGTAGATTAGAAAGAGAGATAAATTTATTTATGTATCTGCTTTTACTTCTTCATATGCATTTCATATCGGACAGTTTATAACAAAGGACAACTAAATACATCATTTGTTATAATTTATTAGAGATTATTTGAAATTCAATACATACTAATCTTATATAAATTATATATGAACTTGGATTTTGTAGGAAATTGAAGGCTATAGATTTTTTTAAATTTACTTCTTATTGTCTGATATTAAATGCACTTTCAGGTGTTCTAGTATTCAATGGATACCATAAGCTTATATTGAATGTTTATTTATGTATCTACTCTATAATACTATGAGTTATAGTTGTTTATTTATTTTCGAAGTTCAAGTTCTTCACACAAGGGAGCGCTTGGGCAAAGCGACAGTTGAGCGTTATTTCTCTGCTATTGAAGGGAATAAGCTCTCTATATCTTTATGTCTCTATGTGAATTTTACAAAAGTCATACTTTCAAATATACCGTACCGATTGTCAATCGGTACTGTATTCGGTGGTTTCTACCGAATATCGTATAATCGGTTTGATACTTGAAGTCTACCGTCGTTAGTATCGACCACCGATTTACAATCGGTAGTCGCAGCTCTGATATATATATATATATATATATATATATATATATATATATTGTCCATTATTGTAACACTTTCAAATGTCTTTTTAAGTGTATTCAACTGTGTGCTTTTCTATTAAAAAGATAAGCTATCTTGAATAATTTTCATATACATACATTTGTAAGCATTTAAAATTATCATGGAAAACGTGTGTTTTTTAAGAAAATGTATTCAACTGTACTCTTTCAGTTTCATAATTTATTTTTAATTTTATGTTCCCTTTACAGTCTCATATGATCCTGGCAATGGTTTAGAGAAGTTTTTTCTGCTGTGTACCCTGTTAATTAAAGTGTATTGTTTGTTCTGATAAATATAATTATTATTGGATGATTATCATTAATAATAGTCGATTTACATTAAGTTATTATAAATTTAATTATTTGATACACTATTTTCTCCTAGCAAGATAAAACAGATTATTTAAAAAAGTTAATCCTTTGCTTATCATATAGAATTGTATAAGAACCTTAATAGGAAATGAGTTATTTTTAGACAATTTTTGTCAAAAAAAGTAATAAGATTATTGGGATTATGGGGGAAACCTTTCATCTGATATGCAATATTTTAAGACCACTTTCCATTTTACTCAATAAAGATATTTTTTCAGGACAAAGTTTTTTCTTCAATCACATAAAAAGTAGTCTTAATTACAAGCAATTAAAACGGAATAACAGAATTATATGATTTTTAATGCTAACGAATGGTTCTAAATATTTTTATAGGACATATTAAAACATATTTGTTGAAATAAATAATCTGGTTATATTCAAAAAGGGTAGCCTGCATGGTTTTTTTCACTAGAGAACTGATCGTTTTTATCTCCAACTACTGCTGGACTTGCTCTAATACTTCGAAAATGATTCATTTTCTTCGTAACTAAGTTTCTTTCTTTTCTTTGTGACGAAAATGGATCACATACGACAATATCAAGTGAAAACGGTCGTACTCAAACCCCGGTGAATCGTCCCTAACAGTGGCCAATCCAGGATGATTGATCAGGAAGGTTTTGCTATGTGTTTGGAAGGGAATCATCCACTATGAGCTCCTCCCATATGGCCAGACGCTTAATTTTACCATATACTGCGAACAACTGCACCGCTTGAAGCTGGCGATCGACTAGAAGCGTCCATAATTGGCCAACAGGAAAGTTGTAGTGTTCCACCAGGACAACGCCAGACCACTAATTTAGTTGATGACTCGTCAGAAGGTGCGGGAGCCCGGATGGGAGGTTTTATTGCATTTACCATATAGCCCAGACATAACGACAAGTGATTACTATCTGTTCCAGTCCATGACAAACGCCCTTGGTTGTGTTAAGTTGAATTCAAAAGAAGCTTGTGAAAAGTGACTGTCCGAGTTATTTGCAAACAAGGAGGGGGTTCCTACGAGGGAGGTTTTATGAATTTACCATCTAGATGGAAACATATTATCGAACAAAACATTGCATATTTGAACTAAATTCGATCACTGTAACACTTTTTATAAAGCAATGAATAAAGAACAAAAAAGTGGAAGGGAGATATTTGACAAACTGAATTTTCCATTGTTAAGTTTGATATTTTTGTAGCATATTCGTATTGTGAATGTTTTGACGTACGAACATCACTTGTTTTGCATAATAAATATATAATACAGGTCCATACCATAGAGATATATAGATATAAAGAGCTTATTCCCTTCAATAGCAGAGAAACATCGTTCAGCTGTATTTTTGTGTTCAAAATAAACAAAGTAATTTGTACTACGTCATTGTAAGCTGATCATAGAGATAGATTCTACCTGTATGATCAGCTTACGATGACGTAGTACAAATTACTTTGTTTATACTGGACACAAAAATACAGATGAAGGAAATAAGCTCTCTATGTATATCTTTTATCTCTATGGTCCATACACTAAGGAAATAATACTCAGTGCTATGTTATTGTTCTTCTTATTATTTGTATTTTGGTGTTATGAAGAAAGAAAATTGAATTGCCCAAGTGATAAAAATTATGTTTATTGCTTAGTTCGCTAGAACTACCCTGTAGCCATCCCTATCAATCTATATCTGTGGTTGTTTTTTTCGATTATGAAATTATTTATTCTTTGATCTAAAAAGGAGTAAATAAAATACACCAGTTAATATAAAATAGATAAATAGTATATTAGACAGTTATGTTTATGAAAAAAAAACCTTGACCATTATGAAGTCAAATTACTGCTTAAAAATTATAACCTAAAATAAAATGCAAAAATGCATTTCTTCTGTAAAAAGCAACCCTTTAAAATCCTCATTAAAACATTTAAGTCTTGCGCTGCCCTTGATGGTACATATGGAATTGGGTCTCCAGCCCACCCCCACGAAGAAGATCCTGCATAGGGAACTCTTAGAGAAAGGGCCAAGTAACGACGCCCCAATGATGACTGCACGAAGGTTGTCGACCCCTAGTTAAGAGTTTGCCACAATTGTTTTTTCCTATAAAAGATAAGAGATATATTTTTATTGAGTATTTTCCTCATATATCAGTCTCTAAATCTTTTCCAGAATCGATTTTACAACGAACTATGTCCTTATATTTTATTACTTTTGCTATCTGTTTTACAGAGCTGCGACTACCGAATGTAAATCGATATTCGATACTACTGACGGTAGATTTCAAGTATCAAACCGATTATACGATATTCGGTATATTTAAAAGTATGACTTTTTGACATTCACATAGAGACATAAAGATATGGATAGCTTATTCCCTTCAATAGCAGAGAAATATTGGTCAACTGTCGCTTTGCCCAACATAAACAAAGTATTGTACTACGTCATCGTAAGTTGATATTTGGATAGAAGTAAATTATATAATTTTTCCTAAAAAATGAACAAATATTTGAATGAAATTTATGTTTTGTTTTTCTAAGTACTAAGGCAGAAGTGGAAGCGCTCCCTTGTGTGAAGAAATTAAACTTTGCAAAATAAATAAACAACTACAACTTATAGAGTATATACATAAATATACATTCAATATAAGCACATGCTATGCATTTAATAGTAGAGTACCTGAAAGTACATTTAATATCGGACAATAAGAGACAGTAAATGAAAAAAAAATCTATAGCCTTCCATTTCCTACAAAATCCAAGTACAATATATAATTTATATGAGATTAGTATGTATTGAATTTCAAATAATCTCATATGATATATTTAATTGTCCTTTGTTATAACTGCCGATATGAAATGCATATGAAGAAGTAAAAGCAGATACATAAATAAATTTATCTCTCTTTCTAATCTACCGTACCGAATATCGATCGATACTGTAGATATATCATAAAATCTACCGAATACCGATCGATATTCGGTATATACCGAATATCGAACCGGCGGTAGATTTTTCTACCGAATCCCAGCTCTGCTGTTTTATTAAAACTCGTTGTAAGTGATTGTTGCAGAAACTATCACCTCACCGATTCATTATAACAACTTTGCAATGCAAATATTCAAAAGAAAAAGGAAAAACTTGTGGAGTTTCAAGGGGTTGACATTTTATGTGGTGTTGTTGTGGGTTGGAAAATATACCAATATCAGAGTTGAACCCATGGAATGTTTGTTCTTTGAACGAATATTATAATATTGTATGTACTCCGAGGGTGTTTTCGTCTCTTTTAAACACAATAATCTTATGGATGATGCAACAGATAAAAAGTATGATCCTTGAATATAGACTCATGTTACATGGCCATAATTTTTATTCCAGGTTTTTAGTGCCCAGCCAGACCCATAAAAAAATATAAAAAAGCTTATTCAAAGAACTACGGAATCGTCTACGAAGGAGAGCCATAATAATCATATTTAAGTATCCTTGGATAAGTAAATAAACAATCCAACGACAGTAAAAAGATATTTTGTTTATCAAGTAGGTAGCTTTGATGGGTTTGCTATAGGAATCAATAGACAGCTGAATGATTTAAGTTCTTAAAACATAACATATCCATTTATTATGACGTCACCCGTGGACGAGCCCCACAAGTTAGGCTTTAGCCAGCCTAATTGAAAGATACAGATACTTTGTTATTTGATTTGTGTTGGTTAACGCAACATATTATATCATTGATTAAAATTGTATTTATTTTGATGTACATATGTGTTAACGCTTTTATTATGTAAAATTGTGGGATGATATATTTGAAATTGAGAAAATGCATTATATAGGATATCACTTGCTTCTGACGTCATATCAAAAGTATGTCACTGGGTCATGGCCTCAAGTTGTTGTTAACTTAGTTACCAAGAGACAATTGTTTGCCCGGGTGTGAAAGAAAGCATTATGACGTAAGTAAAAAGAAGCTATTAAGAGTTAGGGTGTGGTTATATATATATATATATATATATATATATATATACACACATATATATATATATATATGTGGTTGTGGATTGAACGGAAAAACGAATGCTGTTCGAGAACGCACGTTCAAAATCAAACGCCAGAACGGTATATAAATGAACGGACGAACAGAATGTCATTTTGTTGGCGTTCGTCCGTAAATTAATATTTTTTTAAATTAAAGAAGTTCAATCAATGTTTCCGATTTCACTTCAGATTTATATAAATGTATATATATATATTTCTCAGCCGAGAAATTACTGAGTTAATTACTTTTCACACTTGACAACTTTATTGACGTGTACATATTATGCTAAATTTCAAGGCCTCTTCAACAAATAATAAATACAGTAATTGTAAGCTCATGCACAAATATCATTTGCGGAACTATGTTGAAGGTCGTTCGTACGAAAGGGTTGCAAGCGGAAATAAACATATCAAAAAAGCTCATTGTAAAGTGCAATTTTCTATAATTAGTAACATAAAGCGAATCATTTAGTTATTTTATAACTTCTTCCATCCAGCCACCCTTGAAAAAAGGTTTTGGTATGATGGTTTGTAACTAGTAGATGTTTAGTCCCAATCAGTAAACTTTTGTTTCCAGGATCGTTGTCGAGTGATATGTATGACGTAATTCATTTGTTGTTTAGAGTTTATAATTATGATATTTTTTAAGGATTGGAGGTTTGTGGTTGGCAATCAAAAATTAGTACTTTGTCAACAACTGTTTATTTACACATTTTGAAATATTGTTCATACAGTTTTCAAAACTTATGAAAGGATGAGAAGAGGCAAATATCGATTTTATTTCGTTGTATATTTAAGTTTCTTCTTAATTATGTATAACTAGTTATTTCATAATATTTTAAAGGATAAATTGTAGAAAAACTCCTCAATATTTATGAAGAAGCGACAGAAATAATTAAAAACCACTGGAAGATTACAACCTTCAAGAAAGACTTCATATCATTTACGTGGGAGATGAGGCTGACCATATGAATGCAATTATTACAAAATACAGTTTTTTTATTATGCAATAAAAGAAAAAAAAGAAAATTTAGGTAATTATGTGATAAATATTACAAAAAAATATTCTAAATTGTTAATTTTTTTAAGGCATAATTATTTTTAAAATACGTGTTTTAATTTTTCGTAAATATTGCAGTTTTGTTATTTATGTTTTCAATTTTATGCTACTTTTTACTACTTATTTTTCTGTTTTTGTCTGCCCATAGTCTGCGGACTATAAAAAAGGAATAAATTTTAAATTTTGTTTGTAAATTATAAAATTTATTAGTTTTATTATTTTGACAGTAGTTTTGAATTACTACTCGATTGTTGATTTGTGTTTAGATTTTAAGGTGCATGTTGTTTTTAAAGTTATTTGTCTTTGTAAGTGTATTAAATTGGAAGCATTTATCCACTGGGACAATATTGCCCTAGTTGCCCTTATACCGGCCCCAATATCTATACACTGTATACAATCATATTTTTGTGACCTTTGAAAGGTTCTTTACATATATATTGTACGTCCTATTATCTATTTACTTTTGAGTAAAAATGTATTATTAAAATTCTAATACACTATTATCTTATATTTTTTAAAGTGTCGTTCATGTGCATTATCTTTCTGAAGTTTTTCACGCAATTTATCACATAATAATTTGTAAAGTGACTTCCCATTTGCCACTAAGTGTTTGCCAGTTGATGACCTTCACTTTACAGAAAGTAAAGGCTTCAGGTTTGCACAACAATACTTTTTGGATTTTTTGTCTGACCAATTCAGGTGACAGTAAACACCAATGGGAAAGCCATCATTTGTAACCAGGATCATCCTTAGTTGTAGCTCTCTAAGTTTTATTTATCTACCATAAGTTATTATAAATTTATGAAATCTGACCACTATATGGCAGTAGATGCTAGGTAAATACTCCAGGAAACTCTTGACATCCAAGAACAGGTATGTATGCATTATATTATAAGCACTACCATATGCCACATTTTACTTAGGGTGTAGTTGGATTAATATAGAGAGTAAAATGAATGACGAAGAAATGTTATAGATTTTGGATATAGATTTTACTAAAAAAAATATATAACTAATATAAATATTTACATATTTGCATAGATAAATATTTTCTATCCATTCCTATCTTTTTCAGAGACACAGAATAGGCTTCTTGTGAGATTTTGACTGTACATACATTGTCCTCCACAGGTAACTGAGTAAGTGTCCTCCTTCCTGGGGCAAACAAGAGGCGTTCTGTCGTCTCTGGGAAAGGGTGTTGTTTCAACCTAGTGATGAGAAAATATGTTATATATGGAACAAACAAGGAAGGGTTAATTAATTAATATTTCTAAACCAGTCATAACTGAAATTACTGGGAATAGTCCCGGTACTCCCGGTGGCCACTCCGCCCCTGTAGTAAACTATATTCTTATTGAATATTACTATTATAACCAAATAAAAGTTTCTAACTTAAAAATATAGTCATATCTGGCAGCGGTAACGGCTTGACAGTGATTTCGAAGAATCTTGAGTTTGTCTAACAGCTCGTCTTTGCTCACCCTTTTATCGACCAATGTATGGCGGTAGTGTGTTTCTCATGTCCTACAAAACTCAGTATCCCAGAGCAGATGCTTCAACTTCTGAAACAGGAACCGCCACGTAGGTTCAGATCTGGGCAGGTTTCAGGAAAGGTACGGATAAAGTCTGTGTGTATCTCGTTGACTGTCTGTCTGTGCTTGTACCTGATCCAAAGGTATTTTTTTTTTTGCATATATAATAATTTTTTGTACCAATTAACTTTAGTCACCAGCAGAAGATGACTTGGTCGCTTGATAGAAAAATAGTCGTTATAAGTTTAGTGTAACTTTTGAAGAGGAATTCAAAAATGGCATTGGTTTGTATTATATTATTTCAGAATTAAGAACATCTGAGTTTTACTCCATCATATTCAAAGCCTGTTTTGACCAGTAAAAAAACATAATTTGAACGCACCGTATATGTTTCGTAATAA
>CP045904.1:1492043-1630791 GCA_013387185.1 Caligus rogercresseyi | reverse complement strand
TTTCAGCCATTATTCTCCTTCAATGTTTTTCCTCAATATATTAAAAAAATTCATATTCTTTGATTTTATACTTTGATTAAGAATCCTTGTCCGGACTTTTGCTCCATACTTTTTTCCATACTCCATGAGTTTCTCTAGCTTACCTGTTGTTACTTGCGTAATCGTATGTCTATTTCCCACATATCCCCCTCACGAGATCCTTCTTGTTGGCCGACTGATTTCAATATGTTTTGAGCGCATCTATAAATTGATGTAAGGCCTCTCTTACCGTCCAACCTGCATTTATGTCTTCTTTTACTCTACTTTTAGGTGTTATAATACACATATTTTCTTAATAGTTTGTTGTTTATTTCCATTTCGATCTTCTTCTAAAGCATAGCTTGAAGGAAGAAATGGTATTACATATTCTCGTAAGCTGAATCTGAGGACATAGCAGGGAGTTTATAATTATATTTGGTCAATTCTACTCATATATACGTAGTTTTAATATTTTCTTATGTAAGTTGCTGTTATATAATATATATATATACATATGTATACCATAAATATATTATCTATATATCAGGAAACGAACGGGACAACTTTTTTTGCCGGGACCCGGCCGGGCTTTAAATTTTTCAAGCCGGCCCAAACTGGGCTGGGCCGGGTTACCGGTCGTTTCCTGATATATATATATACATATAGGCATATATTCACCATGTCGTTCAGCAATTGTGTATTTCATTTCATAAGTAGGTACAAGTGTATTTGTAAAACCGAAGAATAGTTGTAGTCCTGATATTTTTGTTCTGCCAAGTGTAAGCTCCCTGCAACTATGAGGTTGTCACATTTAGAGTGCATTTTTTATCTTCTCAAATCTTTTTGCCGCCTGAAGGAATATATACATACGTACAAAATATTAATGCATATCACTATATGTATACTGCTATATTACGTTACCCTCTCGTATTTTTAATTTTTTAAATTTGGACGTTTCAGAAAGGTTGTTGCTCATTTGATGGATATCATGGATTGGTTACTTTTGCGTTTGATGTTATTACTTTATACATCGGGCTAAGAAAGGAAAAGTTTTATTTTGCCTATTGGTTCGATAGATTTGCATTCTACAGGATATAAATAAGCAACTAGCATTAAAAGTTTCTATCGAACCTAGGATCTTATCAATAAGGTATACTAAAAATGACCATTCCCCTCTCTGGAGTATTCGAACCTGCGCCCCCAATATTGAGAGTTGAACACGTTTTTTTTGCTTATATGATTTATATAGAATTGCATCGACAGGATATAAATAAGCATTAAGCATTCAAAAAGTTTTTCGAGGTTTAATTCACGTATCTGATATGTACACTATATATGGATAACTTATCATATTCAGGTATTTGATGAGTTTCCCCTATTTCTTGCTTGAAGTTTCCTATTAGTATTCATTTGAATAATATTAAGTAGCATTATCTTCATCTAGATCCCTCTGTATCTTGTGGTCACCGTTCATTCCTCCGCTGCACGAAATTTTTTCGTTTTTTTTCGTTTTTGAGCAGAACTTGGGGCTTACTTGCGTATCTCTTCCATTGGATTTGAGTCTTCACTTGCATCAGTTGTAGTTCCTTCTTCTTCCTCTCCACAGTTCTTTTCAATTACTGAGGTCTTTGTTTCTTGATTTTCCGGTTCAACTTGGGGTCCTATACGTTGACATTGATCCTCGGTTGAGATTATTTTTATTAATTTACTTCTGTGTTCCCTTGGACAGTCATGACTACTTAGAGTAGTTTCAAGTTCAACTTGGGCCCTTAATGCCCTTGATACCTCTTCTTTGGTTGTAAGCTTTAAAATATATTTCTTCTGTGGTGGTTCTGAGCTTCTTGGAGAAGTTTCTTCATTCATTATTACTTTTTTTTTTGCTCGTTCGTATTAACTGTGATGGTTATTTTTTCCTCTGTTTGATCTCTCCTGGTCATTCCCCGTGCAAGCGTATTTATACTCGGATGAGATTTTTCTTTTATAGGTACTTTCTTTTCGAGTGGACCCAGCTTATAAAATTGTGAAAATTGCTTCCTTTTTCCATTAAAATGAACGAGTCGAACCGTTTGATTGATTGGATATAGTTAAGGATATTTTTCGGACTGCCAATCACTTTTAGAAGAACTGTTGAAGTATGAGATGTTTTTTTTAACTGCCTCGGGTCACTTCTTCACTATTCTGCATTGGATGATGCAAATTTATCCTTCTATTTTTGATGTATCCTTTCGTAGGATTCAACTTTTGGCGAAGAGACCAACGCAATAACTTGACCACTTTGGGGCTAGAGATTTCTCTGATGTGCAAATTTGGAACCTAATTGGCACATCCATTGCTTTCGTGAGCTCCCTTGATTCAACCCAAGTGTTTACTTGAAGGAAGTTGTATCTTCTAACAGATGTTAGGAGAAGCCGATGCGGGAGTCTTAGGCAGATTGAATCCAAATCTTGTGTACTTTTGGGCTGCGTTTGTGAAGGGCATATTTGAAGTCATTCGATTTTCCATCCGTTGATACATAAAGTGGAAATTTGGATCCGTCCATTCTCGTTATTGAATTCGTTTTCTTCTTTCAGCTCATGGTCTTTAATTGTGAAGGGATTCCATACTCCTTAACAGAGTGTATTGCTTTTTTTCACTGCTGTTTTTCTTCTTTATCGTGTCCTGTTTGTTGATTTGATGATTCCTCGGCTGTATTCCTCTTTTGATTAGCCCTCGAGTTATTGAGTGTTGAAGTGCTTTTCAACATTGTTGGGAGGGTTTTTTCTTTGGCAAGGAGTTCATTGAATTTTTGTTTCTTTGAATGTTCCGAAGACGTTCATTCCACTGCATTTTTGGCTTTTGGGTTTTTTAAAATTTATTTTTTCACAGTTCATGGAAAATATACACTAACCAAAGTATAAGGTATATAATAGGATGCTAATGCGTAAAAAATATATATCAAACATTATAGTATTTGTGGTTTCTCCGCGTTGTTCCCTGAATAGGACTGTTTCTCGGTCATAATGACAGGTTTCTGAAGCAATTATCACTTAACTTGCACGATGATTAAAAATTGCTTTTTTTTGTTCTTTGAAAAGTATTAATTTTAGATTACGATGCGTATTTATGTTTTTGGCAAATTTATTTTGACACTCCTTGAAACGGAAATGAACAGGGAACAGTTACATATTCGTTTTCTTAAAATATATACAACTTAAGTGCATTTAATGAGTAATGCATAAGTAGTTGGATATTTTTGCGAAAAAAATATATCTAATATTGGTAAATAGTTCAACTCTATAATGATTATTCAATGCTCTTGTTAAAAAGAGTCAAACTCAATTAATGATCATAACCATTATTATCAACTAGATTGATTATAACAAAGGATTTGTTCATGTGATAATAAATTCTCTTTTAGTATAAATAATTTTAATGGACGTGCATTGGGATCTACAACAATATATAATTTCCAAGTATAATGCCGCGATCGTATGTTGCATTAAAACGCTGAAAGCCATAAATCCCTTGTGAACAAATATAATGCAAACGGATATTATGATTAATATATTATTTCTATAAAAAATGGGATTTATTGATATAATGTGTCATTTATTTACCGTGACGTAAGCGTTAAAGTTGGCTATTGTTATCGTTTTATTCGGACAATGTATATTTTCATACAAGCCTGTATGAACAAAATTAGTTATTCAATAATAGGCTGACTTAGTTTCAGCTCACAGGTTAGATGACGAGCCCAATTATAAAAACTTTTTTCTAACATTACGCTAAATAAAGCATACACGGGATCAGTAGGCCATACAAATAGCTTACATTATCAATGCGACTTCTATAAACAACGCGAGTATGTTATAGTCCTAAATTTATATACATCAACTCATTTCCATATGGCTGACATATCATTCGTCAATATTCATATATTAATATTATTAGCTATTTGCAAAAAAAAAAAAATAACGACAATGCATGTGAGCGCATTTATATTTACGGATTTTTTCTTTCTAGTTAAAAATAATTGAATATTTACATATTCCGGTGGGGGATTCTGAGGATTTATGAACTTCACTTCTTCGGTTTAAAAATTTGGAAATGTAATTTAAAGTTTATAATGATATAAATAAATAAATATGTAATATAAATAAATATATAGGTAACATAATATATATATATATATTATATAGATATATATATACCTAGACTTCATTTTAATTTCGATTGAAAAACCTAAATTTTCCAGCTTCACATCAAGTATGTAAAAACGCCGATATATACAAAATCTATATCTCTATATATATATATATATATAGCATAGCCTTCATTTTAATTTCGATGAAAAAACTAAATTTTCCAGCTTCACATCAAGTATGAAAACGGAAAACATCGAAAAAAAATGAAATATTAAATGTTCATATTAATCTTCCATTACTAATTTAATATTCATAATTGGGACATTCATCGAGAAACGACTATGTAAATAAAGATATTTTTGAAAGGGTTTTATATTAAGCGACCTCATATTTATCAATAAAACGAAAACAGTTTGATAGTTCTACGACTTCTTTATTTGACGTTCAATAACGTTCAATTATTAATAAAATAATTTGTGGTCGTTTAATGACCCCCACGTTCATGGTTTTCCAACCGTTGAACCCAGTTTTTTCGTTACTTTTCCGCATAAATTAGCTGAACTACAGTAATATAGCGTAAATTTTTGCTCTGAGCTCTTCAATGTCGACAGATTATTGGTGTAGACCAGATTTTAAATGTAATCCAAAAGAAAATAGTCTATAGGTTTTAAATCTAACGAAGAAAACGGTCAATTGACAGATACAATTCTGGTAATTACACGTTCACCAAACTTACTCTGTAATAAATCGATTGTAACATTTTGCTACGCCTAAATTTTTGAAACCCATATCCTCCAAGTCCATATCTTCGCTTCCAGATCAAAAAATGGTTACTGACGTAGTTTTCATTCACAATAACGTGACGATTATCATCGTCGATGAAAAATACGCCAAATGACACTGTTAGCTAGCAATAATACACAACTTATAGGGTGTTAACCAATATGTTTTCGGCCAAATTCGTCACAGCGATGTCACAGATGTCCAACGGTTGAGAACGGAGCGTATATTTGGGCCATTTTGAATGGATGCACTGCGCGGGCCGCAGCAATATTTGTTACACTTCGTGTATTTCTTTGTCTCATTGGCAAACTAACATTATGCGCGCGTGTATGTGTGAACTCAACTTTTTTTAATCTAATGATACAATTTTTGATGTTACAAGTCGATTACGTTTACCATGAATTAGCGTTACCGCTCTTAAAATTGGATAATCGCGCGCTACTCACAAGAAAAGCTTTTGATATAAAATTTTAAATATTGTTTCATTTGCATAAACATTTGCTATTAAGTTGTGTATTACCTCTATGATGACAACATAAATTACGTCGTGTGCTTCTGAGCCGCTGAGAGAAGACAAAAAACAATACATGAGGCTTTCGTTCTCGAAATAGATAAACGTAAAATGTTTGCGTCCCTGATTTGAAAAATGTAATAAAAAATATAACTTTGAAGGCCATTGATAGAAGAAAAAATATAGTTAAGCAAATTTATTCCTTATTTTTGTATACCTATCAGAGTACGTTAGGAAACCATAAACTCCTATTTATGTTATAATGCATATACTTACTGCTTGTTATTTGATTAAAGATGAGTAAAAAATAAGTATTTTGCCCAAAACGACTTACAACGGATAATTAATATATATATTTTAAATTGAAATCAATTACATTTTACTCTGGATAAAAATGTATACTCTTATTTATTGACATAAAATAAAGCGATTTTTTCTGATGCTTGTTCCGAAAGTGGAACTTAACGACTTGTAAGACAAAAATAGTATTTTTTAGACGAAACTATAACCACTCAGAGTCATCCTTTATCCTTTATACCTTATTACTTCACCAATCGCCTTTTATTTGCTCCAAATTATGAATAAGTAGTCTCAGTTCGAGTCCCCCTTAAATTCCCAACCATCTCTACTCTTCTGTTTCATGCGAAACGTCAGAAATCTTATTATTATTTTTCACGTCACCAAAATATTTTTGTAATGTGATTGTTCCTGCTTGCCATTTGTTTTCAGTGAAGTCATTTTGATATCATGTCAAGGTATATCAATACCAGATACGCTTCAAGAGATTTGGAGTTCCTGTTGTTCTTGAGAGAACAGCTCTTAACCAAAATAAATTACAGCGCAAGACTTAGATAGGTCAAATTTAACATGGAAGGTTCCGCTTTCCTCTTGAACGTTCTTTTTTTTGTTTAATCCTTTGAAGCTGTGGTTTTTAAAATTTGCACTTAAAAGACCCAGATATGATGGAGTGATCTCAATATCTGGAAGATTTCAAGTTTGTTGGACCTCCCTCTGTCCTGAAAGAGAAGAATTCTGAATCAACGGGTAGTATGGCTGATGGTGCAAAATTTACTTTAACAATTACAAATTTCAGGACAAATCCTCAAATTTCAGGTTCCTTGCATGAATTGTGGGTTTTTATTAAACAATATCTTTCATGCATTCGTGGTTTGTCCAATCCTAAAGGTGTTTAAACTTTTCGTAATGCTTAACGTTTGTGAAAATGAAGACAATTCCTCAAATATTTTAAAAGCCTATGTTCTTTTTGGTATCTGTAATCTTAAGAAGAAATCTCCCCCCAGTCACAAAGCAATTGAATCTGCAACACAAAATATCAAATCTTTAACAGCACAAAAAACTTACAACTAACAAGTATGTACATTTTAGAAAAGGACCTAAGACCTTTCCTCATTGGTGCTGCTGCCCGCCACTCTGCTTTTGAGGTCAAAATTCCTGATTTGGGAGCGTCAACTTGGAAATGGGCTGGAGACCTCATTAAATTTTATCCAAACAGTTCAAAATTCTACTGGAACGACATCAGAAGGATTTTAAGTATTCACCGTCGTTTTGTATTGAATACAAATAGTTTAATCAATTGTTGTTTTATTTATATGGTTTTTTATATGGACAGTAATTTTGAACTATAACGTTCATTGATGTTTTTATTACGTTACTGTCCAGATTTGATTTGATTTCTTATGTTATCTGTATGTTTTTAGTATATTTTTTACACTGTATTCTTCTTTGCAGTAACAGATTAACATTATTTTAACCATAAAAATACGCTTTTTGCATGTTGTTATGGAGAGTGAAACGACAAAAATCATAGGTATTATTGTTATAACGTCATCAAAATATATTCTAATATTTTTTTCCCTGTTTTGCCAGTGAGTTTAATTGATCTCGTTTTTTATATAAGTAAAATTACATAAAATAGGAGATCCGCTTATTTAATGTTTTCACTCATCTTGTTTTTATTTTATACGTCATCAAAAATATATTATAGCAATATCATGACAAAACGGGAAGGAAAAACACATTACAAAATGTTTTTCTTCTGTACGTCATTAAAAATCATCGGCAAGCGAAAAAGTCAATTCTTTTGGCAATATGGAAGTACCTCATTCTTCAAGGTTCCTTGCTTATAACTACAATTAATGAGAAGCTAAATCCGTACTGAAAGAGTTGCTGATGATTTCTTCAGTAAATTGTGACAAATTCATATGTCAAATTCTTCCCAGAACTTTTCATTCGCCCTTCTCTATTTACATAACAAACACGGTTGTACTCAATATAACGTGATGTCAATGTATATTTACTTCCATGTGTGCATTTTAATACATTTAAGAATGCATTTTTATATATCATGAGTAACATAGAATACGTTACATCCTTATCAAAAAGGTTCTTCTTGCAAACGCGGAAATAACATCTGAATAACTTTTTTCTTTTCTTCGTCCGATAATCAGTGTGATGGTCCATTTATCGGCAGACATGAATAAACAAAACAACATTTTTCTTTCATCTAGAGTTTGAGAAGTGGTGGAATAGCAGGACGTGGAGCCACTTCAAAGAATTAGACAATGAAGACACGGAGTTAGGCCACTGAAGTAGAGATAAGAAGTATTTTGAGGGATGGATTTCTTTTCTCTGAATTGATATTCAATCCTCAACAGCAGCTGCAAACTAAAGTGAGTCTGTATTGATAATACTTACCCTCCCCTTTCGTTTAACCCATGACGTGTCATCATTTTCCAATCGCTAAATATGCCATGTTTTTATCCTTTTATATGTTTTTATATAATTACACAAGATATATAAAGTTAAGACAAATCCTTTCTCTATGTACTTTATATAGTTATATATTACTTATTCATATATTTGTTATATTATGACGTAAATGCATATTTGCTTCTGTGTTTGCCTTTGAATACACTTATAACGTGAACGACAATATCCTGATAATATTGTTGATGATTTAGATAATATAATAATAACACAAAGTATAATTTAAAAGATCAGCGAGAGTGTGGCAAACATAGATTTATGTGTATCTTTAAAAAAATAACGTGTAGATAAAAAAGGGTACTACTGAGATACGAGGAAGAAGACCAAAAACAACAAATCACACACGAGGATCTTGATAGGTTCTTTTTTTCTTCTTTCTGCTCTGATTTCTTTCCTTCTCATCAGTTTGTTCGTCTCTCAAGAGACGATTAAATGCGGTGTTGTTCCTGCTTCTGGCCCATCCTTTTATCTATCTATTCCTTAAGTCTCATACAGTGAAGAAGCAGACATGACGAAGGAAAAGGGCGGCTTTAGGTAAGTCCCATTGGCACCCTTATTTCATGTTAAAAGCTACTCTGTTTATAGTGACCATTGACGTACTTGGTATGTTTTATAATCCCGATTGTGCACAATCCTTATTATTATCCTTACTAAGGATAAGAAAAAAAGCTGTGTTTTTTGAAACGTGATTGGTTTGAAATAAAATGGGGGGAATAGTCCCAAAAGTAGTCGGTATTGTGCAATGAATATTCATTTCACTACCGGCTGTTGAGTAGGGAACATCAATTAAGGGACAAGAGATTTACCATTTAAAAAAAATAATTGTATTTTCTTCATGGCCCTCAATCCATGCCAAAATCTTTTGAATGGAATCCTTCTATTCCGCTTATTAATATTAATTGAATAAACAACTACTCAAGAACAAATAATTGTTTATTTTGCTTGCTTCAACATGCCGATAAGTGCATCATCACTCTGACTATCAGACGTGGAAAAGGAAGGAAACAGTGTAATTAAATAAAAAAATCATATTTACATGTGAATAACATTTTTGTCATTCATAATTATCTCCGAAAAAGAATAAATTATTCTTTAATTAAAAGTTCGAATATTGAAAATAATATATTTTTCCTTTCTCACATAAAATTAATTGCATTATTAACAAATAACTATCTTTTGATACTGCAAACTCAGTATACCTTCTCTTTTATATAGTTTATTTGAATCTGACAGCTGTAAGTTAAATAAGCATACAAGAGGTTTCCTTAATTCAAAAACACCATTGTATGGCGTCTTTTCAAAAAGTCTCTCGAAAAAACATTTATATGGAGGTCCTACTTAAGTGAGAGTAAATTCTCCAAGAATATTCAACTGACATTCTTGATTTTAGATTTTTGAATGAAGACAATGAACACCTGAATACTTTTGACGACGTTCTTTTGAATATGACTTTTTGTAGCCGTGCAACAAACCTAATTACCTCCGCCGAAGGAGGTATTGTTTTCACTGGCGTTGTGTGTTGTTTGTTGTTGGTTTGTTTGTTTGGTTTGGTTTGTCAGCAGGATAACTCAAAAGTACTGAACGGATTTATATGAAATTTTGTGGAGTGGTTGGAAGTGCCAAAAGGAAGAAGTGATTAATTTTGGCATCTCTGAGTGCAGAATTAAGGCGCCAAATGAGCTAAATACTACTAAATTTTCCAAGTTAGCCTACTCTGCCAATAGATGTCGCTGTGCTGTGAAATTGGGTGCCGGGAGCGTGTTCCTCTCGGAATTTCCGTCTAGGGGAACCCTCCCCCGTCTCTCTACGCCTCCCCAGTCGTGAAAAATCCGCCTCGGAAGGCTCATGACGGCGGAGGTTTGCACTCTCTGAGTGTATATATGCCTCTAGTTGATATAATATTTTATAAGGACTTTTTATGTTATTTTTTTACCATTTGTTCTTTTAAAGATAGGTAAAAAAACAAAAATGGTGCATAAAATATGTTGTATTAAGATACTATTCAGAACTTTTCAAGAACGGGATTGCTTGAAAGAATAAACAACAACCACTTAAATAATTATAAATAATTGGCATTATGTTATAAGACACCATTTGTGGCTGTTGGGATGTGAACTTCTATTCAGAGGAAATAATTCCATCCTTACGAATACTGAGTGTCTCCTCTTGGCTTCGATTCATGTCATTAACGATTTCTTTATATGAAATCCTCCAAAGATATCTATTAATGGTGATACAATAAACCATTGCACTTTGAGTAACAATAATTAGGGTTACATGTGTTAAAAGCCGCTCAAAACATAATAGTTTAATACCACGCTGGGACTTTAATAATGATATTCTTCTTTCTGAACTGATGTTCACAACAGCCGCGAGTAAGTATCCCCTTTTTTCGTAATGCCAACTGTTTCTTATATTCCCGTTTCTTTTCTTTCAACCAATCACGTTTCAAAAAACACTCCCTTTTTCTTATCTCCACAATTCTCAATCATGAATGAATGCGTCTTGAAGCAGCAGTTCAATACTAATGAAATTAGTTTAAAGGATTTCTTCAATATGTATATAATACTGTTTTGACTATGACCCTATGTAAAGGTTATATACGTGACGTCAGAGCTACGTCATATCCTTAACGACAAAAGGACTCACCAGAATGAATGCAAAGAAGTTTGTAGCAAATATAATAGAAGTCTTTGATTATGTTTTTTTAGGAATTTGTTAGTCAAAAAGAAAAATGACGAGTTCCATTGCATTTAAAATGATTCTGAAAAGTTATTATTTTTTTTTCTCAATTAAAACACCTTGTAAGAAGTCTATTTAATGATTTATATGCTCCCTACTCCTATTTTTCCAAGATGGTTGTTTGTACTTTATTTTTGGGTAATAGCCACGGGAACATAATATTTTCTTGGAAACAAGCACTTCCTAGATCTGAGATAATTACTCTTTTTAAACAATTAGTTGCCTGTGTTGCCAGTCACAAAAATGGTTAGAGATGGGGAAATGAGTGCTATTTGAAGCGTGATTGGTTGATGGAAAAAGAGAAAGAAAATATAAAAGCAATTGGCATAATATAATAAATATTCACATCATTATTGGCTGCTGTTGAGTAGTAATAAGAATATTAAGAATAATATATAATAAAAAAATATTTAGAATATCATTCTTAAGGCCACAATTTGTCTCCTCTACATGGGCCGTCATCCATGCTACTACCAGCTTCACTGAATGGATAATATATATTATTGCTAATAAAATAAAGCAACTGATCAAACTCGTGAATGTTTCTTTCGTTTAATCATATTTGTCCATAAATAGATAATCTTTACTTTTATACTTTTACACTAGAAAAAGTGTTATCAAACGAAATATTTCCGTTTTATTGAATAGTTTGCAAAGACGACCCTATCCATAATACTTGTATTTTGGATCTACAAATTCACTATTATAGCATATTCTAGTTTCAAAGCTAAAATTCATGGGGATCCTATTGTGTTAGAGAGTAACATATGTATTAAGAAATTGAGGGACTGATGATACAAGTCTGCCCATGGCTAGCGATAGAGCTATTTTCACAGGAACAATTTTACACGGCTTAAAACGCACGCCTTATATACATATGCATAAACATGAGGGGAGAAAGATAGTCAAGAGTGACGTCACCATCAACAATCGTTAAATAATACGATCAACTCCACTGATCATAGTTGGAAATCTATTTTTTTGGGTGCCATGAAAGCATTCTGGCCTAGACTTCAAACTTGTTGGAGATCCCTCGATCCCTTCCTCCATCCCTCCTTCTATCTTCCCGGGGCGAATGGGACGGTCTTGACTCCAGGATAAATACCTTGGACACCAAGAAACGAGTCTCCTCTCTCCCAGTAAGAGACACATTCCCCTCACCTCAACTTCGTGAATGGAGATCCTTCCCTCATCTTCGTTAGAGAGCTCCCCGTCTCTTGTCTTCGTGAATGGAGCCCTACCCCTCGTCTTCGTTAGAGAGCTACCCATCCCTCGTCTTTGTACAAGGAGTTCCGCCCTTCGTCTTTGGCATAGGACTCCCCGTCCCTCCTCTTCGTGAATGGAGTCCTGCCTCTCGTCTTCATGAATGGAGCTCTACCCCTCATCTTCGTGATTGGAGTTCCGTCTTCCATAACCTCCTCCATATTGAAGACTTTTTGGAATTTGTTATTGTACGCCGCAGTCCTGTATTTCTATGACATAAGTCTCACGAGGGATGGGAAGCTCTCTAACGAAGACGAGGGTAGGGCTATTACGGGTGCGATAGCCGTGCATGTTAAGGCGTGTTCAACTCTCAATATTGGGGGCACAGGTTCGAATACTCCCGAGAGAGGATGGTCATTTTTGGTCCACCTCATTGATAAGATCCTAGGTTCGATAGACTAATTTTAATGCTATAATGCTTATTTATATCCAGTTGGATGTAATTCTATCGAACCATATAGGCAAAAAAAATTAATTATGTTTTTACGCATTAACATCATTTTATATACATTCTCTTTTTTTGTGCTTGTATATATTTTTATGCACTGTGGAATAAAAAAAATGCTTGGGTTCCTATCTGTCCATTAAAGGCCTGTCTAATTAAATTTCGTGTATCCATTGCGATAGGGCGATTGTAAGAAGAAAGGCAGAGAAATGGAATAATATTTTATTTGAAAACAACAATTTAATGCTATATTGATCAAGAGTGAGTTTAGGACTACCAACCTCCAGACAAATATCCCCCGGGTTTTTACCCCTCGTTACTAATATTTCATATCTCTTAAAGCCAACTTATGAAGGTCACTATGACAAAATTGCACGAGTGTTAAAACCTATGCATCCTAATATCTGTCATATGTTTTGTACGACATGGACGTCGGAACTATTTTCTGAGAGGGGGGGGGCGGGAACTATAATGCAGCATCTTAATTGTTAAGAAAATGAAACAAAATAAATGAATGAATAAATCAAGCGTTTATTAAAACACATAACACAAGGCTATAAAAATAGCATTAAGAAATAGAACAGTTTGTGCTCCAAAGGGCTTTCACACTTTTCCAAAAGTGGACCTTCTCTCATTGATACTGTAAGTTTGCGTCTCTCTCCCGACCCTCCCAAAAAAAATCCCGCCCTCCTCTCAGAAAATAGTTCCGACACACCACACACAATGCCATCACTGACCGCAATGTACTCCAGCCACCGCCACTCTCTGAACCAGGCGGCCTTGCAGGAACGACTGAAGTTCTCACCGCTGAACTTCCTGGCAGGAAAATTGTAATCCTGTGGTGGTTTGAATGATATTGCCTCTTGGCTAGCACCGGGTGGCGCTGGGGAGGGACGACGAGGACCGCCGGGTCTTTCGGCTGCCTGCTGCGGTCCGGTTTCTGGGACAGGTGCAGGTGTCTGTTTCGGACGTTTAGCTGGGTCAAGCGGTTTAAAAAAAATCTGAAATTATTTTCTGAGACATAGCTGGTTCATTGAACTCACATTGTCATGTAAGCTAACAACAATGCGCGCGATCATTTCAAAACAACAATGCCCACGAAACAAAATACTTTTTTTGTTTATTTAGCCTACGTCACACTGAGCTTCCAGATGCAGCCTGGCTCCGTACAGTAGCCTATGCCAGATTGCATGTCACATAGCCTAAATCTATGCATTATTAGATAAATGTAGTAAGTCAGACAAATTCAGTTTACATTCAGATTCTTTATTTTTATTTTTAAGCATAATGCTGTGGGTAGGGAGGCTGATGGGGGGTGGGGGCGGATGGGAGGGGTACAGCCCCCCCCCCTGAACCCCTAGTTCCGACGTCTATGTTGTACGACCGATATTAGGAACATATTTTTTCAAACTCTAATGCAAAGAAAACATAGTTAACCGTATAAGTGGATTTTAAGGGATAAGAAGTATTGGTACCGGGGGTGATTGTTTGGGGGGGTAATCCTGTTACGGTCCTCAACAGTCGTTAGTGAAGTGAATTTAATGCCAAGACAATCACTCCCCGGGCATTTACCCCCGTGACTAACATTTCTTATCCCTTAATAAAGTTAACTATGTTTCTTTACATTAGTTTTAAAACCTATGTTCCTAATATCGACCATATGTTTTAATTGACCGATATTAGGAACATAGGTTTTAAACACACATGCAATTTTGTCATAAGAAAGCATAGATAACTTGTGTTTAAGACCTATGTTCCTAATATCGGTCATACGTTTTATATGACCGATATTAGGAACATAGTTTTCAAAGACTAATGCAAAAGAAACATAGTTAACTTCATAAGTGGACTTTAAGGGATAAGAATATTAGTAACGGAGGGTAAATGGCTCGGGTGTGATGGGGGGGGGGGGGTGATTATCTGGGGGTGGTAGTCCTGTTACAATCAAAGTAATATAAACAATACTAATTATCAATATTATGATACTTATTTTGCAACATTAAGTGCAATATGCCAAAAAACATGTGTAGGTTGTCAATTTAAAAACTTTCTAAATTGTATGTATGTGTATTTTTGGGTATAACCTGACGAAATAAAAGTTACTTATATATGCATAACATAGGCGTAGGATGACATCAAAAGTATTTACGTAAAAATAAATTCAAAGAGCCATTATTATCAAGTTTACTTTGTCAGCCTCATGACGCAGCTTTTAAGTACCTTTTAGATGCAGGATTGCTTTTAATCCAATTACCTACATAGGGTCTGCTATTTTTAAAACCAATCAATTAGATTTGAGTGATGTAGCAGAATTTTGTGCAGCTATTTTTGTGATCTTGGAAAGAAAAGGAAGGCAATACACAAATGGCTTAAAAACAGGCTTTAGATGAAACGTAGTTGAAATCTTTGTTATCGTTGATATAACTATTTTTAAAAATAAGTGATTGTTATAACATTTGGCTCCATATTATATTTTTGAACCATCACACTTTTGATTCATTCTTTGTGGATTGAAATAATTTTGCTCTCTTAAACTACAGTTAAGAATATGAAATACTTATAAAATACAAATGGATTTAATAAAAATACAATCTCAACGGTTAAAGAAAAAACATCAAGGAACATTCATGTTAAAAATTACACGTAGGTAGAGATAAAATTATTTGTGTTTAATATAAAACGGTTTTTGCAATCTTACAGTCATCTTGATTACATTAAATTTTTATTTATTCAACCGTCTTTGAATATATAGGTAATGTCTTTAATTATTTCAAATATTACAATAATTGATATTTGGGTGTCTTAGAAGTAAAAAATATGGACAATAACATTAGATTATAATTATTTAATATTTTTTTAGAAATAACTATTTCGCAAGTTTATGGAAATGTATAATTGAAAAGATTATCCTTTGTTCAATAGTTCCGAATTGTATTTATATTAGAAATAATACCAAACCAGTTAAAAATAAATGCGGTATTAGTATTGACTCCGGATTGGCATGTTAATTTAGCAAGTATGGCTCACCCATGTTTTCCATAGTTCTAAAGTAACTTTGATTGCTTTCGCACTCTGGTCGTTTAGTTTTCGAAGTGTCGACAGTCAAATCTCAATTGGCAGCTGCTTTTCTCTTTCTATACCTGATCAATAAAACGTTTTACCATACCCCACCAACATTACATGTTCAACTATTTTGAATATCAGTTTAACACGATAGTTTTCTTTGAATGTCCTCTTTCCCTCAAGGATATTTATCCCTTTCTATACATTATATTATATATATATATACAGAGTGGCTAGGCAAAAATGTCCGGTTTAATATTTAGATTTTGTGAACTAATTAACTTTTAATTGGTTGCTTCTATGGAACTGAAATTTATTTGGCTTTAAGTAGTATATAAAAGGATCTAAATTATTACCTTCGCCGAAGGAGGTATTGTTTTCACTGGCGTTGGCTTGTTGGTTTTTTGTTTGTTGGTTTGTTTGTCAGCAGGATAACTCAAAAAGTACGGAACGGGTTTGTGAAACTTTGTGGAGTTGTTGGAAATGCCAAAAGTAACAAGTGATTAAATTTTGGCATCTCTGAGTAAAGAATTAAGATGCAAAACGAGCTAAACACTACTAAATATTTCAAGTTAGCCTCTCTGCCAATAGATGTCGCTGTGCTGTGAAATCGGGTGCCGGGAGCGTCTTCCTCTCGGAATTTCCGTCGAGGGGAACCCTCTCCCGTCCCTCTACGCCGCCCCAGTCGTGAAAAATCCGTCTCGGGACCCCGTGACGGCGGAGGTTTGCACTCTCTGAGTGTATATATGCCTCTAGTTCAATATGCCTCCATTGGCCTTCACGACGGCTTCGAGGCGGGGCCGGAAGCGTTTGCAGGCATTTATAATGTGCTTCTCAGGGTAGTTGTCCCACTCCTTGATGATGGTGGTCTTCAGAGAGTCAAGATTGAGGTGAGGGGTCCGGTTGGTCTTGCTCTCAATTGCGCCCCACCAGAAAAGAAGTTCTTCGGCCAGAAATGGGCCCCTTGCAGAACTTTTGGTTCTTAGCCGCCATATGAGATGGTGCACCATCCTGCTGCCACACATAGTTTCCGGTGGGGTAGTTTTTTTTAACCATGGCAGAACAATATACCTCAGGACTTTGTAGTAGGCCTCGGTGTCGATCTTCTCGTCCGGCCGAAAGAAGAATGGAGGCATCTTCTTTCCGTCGGACCTGAATACACCAAGGACCATCACTTGCTGGGGATTCTTGGTCCTGAAGACTCCTTGGACATCCTCACGTTGCTTAGCAAGCCATCGATCATTTCTGCGATTGTAAACTTGGTCCACCGTGAAGATCTTTTCGTCTGAAAATATTTTGATAAGACACGGCTTCTTTTTCAACCAATTTAGGATGATCTTGCACCTATCGAGCCTCTTTTCCATCGCTGCTGCTGTCAATAGCTGTCTGTGGGTCCGAACGAATGATTGCAAGCCCAAATCTTCTTGGCAGCCAGCTGGATTGTGCGCCTGGACACGTTGAACTCTTTTGAGAGACGGTTTAGGCTGATGGTGGGGTCCGATTCAACTTTGGCCTTAACTTCATTGAGAAAGTCGTCTGTCCGCTTTTTGTTATGGCCACCAGATCCAGGAGCTCTGTTGAAGCCTTTACCATCATTTTTGGCTTGCTGGATACGACGGACAGTACGGATATCAACGCCAACGATCCGGGCAATATCGACTTGATTTATTTGTGCGTCAAGCAAATCGTGAATCCGTTGTCTTTTCGCTTGCTGAACACTCATTTCTGGTCTGAGAGATATTTTTTATAGTTATAAATTGTAACTATTTGTTTCAAAAGCGTAGCTGATTTACTTGTTTTGAATTTTTACGTACGCTCTGCGCACAAGAAACAAACTTATCAACCGGACATTTTTGCCTAGCCACTCTGTATATATACGAGGTGTGATCAAAATGTATCCGACCTTAATTTATATTGGTCAAACGAACACAGCTATGGGGGGGACTGCTGTGTGGTTGGGAGCATGACTACTGCGCATGTTCATTTTTTTCTACAGCTCCAATACAAGTCAGTCGGCGTCAGGCCATTCATGATTGAACAGGTGCAAGTGAGTGTCGTCGGATTTTATTTTCTTTAAATGTCAGAAAAAGTCGAACAGCGTTATTGCATAAAATTTTGTTTTAATCTTGGTGATTCGCAAGTGGAAACAATTTGCAAGATTAAAAAAGTGTTTGGAAATGAAGCGATGGGCACCACACAGATAAAGGAGTGGTACAACCGCTTCAAAGATGGCCGCTTGTCAGTTGAAAGTGAACCACGCTCAGGGAGGCCCTCAACATCGAAAAACGATGCCATCATTGATCAAGTGAGGAACCTGGTGATGCAGATCAAGTACTACAATCACCAAGAGGTTCTGCGTCGCCTTCGTGACGCAGTGAGGCGCAAGCGCCCGGATCTGTGGGCAACAGGCAGTTGGAAGCTCCATCATGATAACGCTCCAGCACATTCTTCCCATTTAATTCGGAACTTCTTGACAAAACACAGCACACCAGTGGTTCGTCAACCTCCCTACTCTCCTGACATGGCTCCCTGCGATTTTTGGCTTTCCCAAAGCTGAAAATGCCACTAAAAGGGACCAGATTTCAGACCAGAGAAGAAATTATGCAGAATGCGACAGACCATCTGAGAGCCATACCGAAGGAGGACTTCCAGCGATGCTTTCAACAGTGGCAGAAGCGTTGGGAGAAGTGTGTGGCAGCCCAAGGGGACTACTTTGAAGGGATTATCATTAAATACTTGTATCATAATAAACGTTTGTTTTATGACCAAAAGTCGGATACTTTTTGATCACACCTCTCTATATATATATATATATATATATATATATATATATATAATAAATACTGGGAAAGCACAACTTTTCTTTTTGTTAATCTATGATCTGGTCTTATACATAATTCAAATTTATTTTCCGTTGATGTATGTGATGAAAATTGATTGTTTCATTGATCAACAGAGTCATTGGAATGCATTTGCTTACTTGCATTTCTGATATGTCAAGCATATATACAAAGGTATGTTAGGTTTGTATGATACGCTTCCGTGATTTATTAAGGGAAATATGTTTCAAAGTTTTCGACTGTTTTGATGGATTATTTTTTCCTTTTCCGCATTTATATCATGACTAACTACAATTCAATTGCAAGGACTTCTAACAGATTTCCCTTGACATTCAAGACAACATGCTAATTGTGGGAACGTCAATGTTAAAAACAGTTGATATGGAAATGATACACTTCAGTTCTAAAAATATTTTTATAGTAGTAGCGTTATTATGAGTGATGTCGAACTCATATTTAACTATTTGATCATTATTTTCGGCAATTTTGACGTTAATTTTCATTTTACATAGCAATGTTAAGTTTAACTGAACCAATTTATTGGAACTGGGGGAGGATTGAGACCGAGTAAGACCAGAAGAAGACGGAAGGATAACTCGTAAAGTCATGACTTATAAATGGAAGAAGACTCGGATATTCAAAAATACATATATTCATCAAGTTGGTAATCTTTGCTACTTTGCTAAATTTGTTTAATGTACACATATCTATGTAATTTGCACAGTATTTACCAAAACATATACAATGATCCTATATGTGTTTTTGATATCTTAATATATTTTTAAGTATTTTCATATATTTATTGATATTTGAATTTTATAATTTACTCTATTCTGAAGAAAAAATAGAAGTTACTAAATTATATATAAATATTTCGATCAAATCTTGATGCTTATTCAGTTCATGAAGATTTGTAACTAAAATTAAACAAAGAAAAAAACATTTTAAGCTCCCATAAACACCTTAACGGGTTTATTTACTCATATATAAATATATACTAGTTAAACTAAACATATAAAAGGGAATACTTTCCTCCAATAATATCCACCTAAAATTGTGGAAAGTTTTTAAATTCCAAGGCATTTTGGCAGCCAAATTATGTTCATTTTGCTAAGAGAGCTGAATTTTCACTTGTTGGTCTTTTTTACTAACGTCACACCACGTAAGATGGAAAAATATCATTTAAATTTTTTATTATTCCTTATTCATTCATCAAATATCTTTTGTTAGAGTACATTTTAGATACGTGAATAATAATAACAACTAGAGGACTCAGAGAGTGCAAACCTCCGCCGATCCCCACCAAATGAATCACTTGGTCTTTTTGTCATTTCCAACCCTCTACGCACTGTCCCTTTAACTCTACATACTGCTCCTTTATTGCTTATACTCTAAGGTACATGGATAGAAAAAGAAACTGACGTCATCAAAGAGGAGAGCACAGCACAGCGACATCTATTGGCAGAGTAGGCTAACTTGAAATATTCATTAGTATTTAGCTCATTTTGCATCTTAAAAAAGCACTCAGAGATGCAAAATTTAATCACTTGTTTTTTTTGGTATTTCCAACAACTCCACAAAGTTTCATCCGAATCCGTTCAGCACTTTTTGAGTTATCCTGCTGAAACAAACAAACAAACCAACCAACAACAAACCACCAACGCCAGTGAAAACAATACCTCCTTCGGCGGAGGTAATTATCACATTTCACAATTATAGGATTAAACAATTTGACTTCGATGAGATCAAGGAATATTGAAATTCAAGGTATATCCCTTTTGTTATGATTTCTGACAACTCGCTTGCTGATGTGACGTCAATAAAAGCGAATGGCATGCGTGAGAATAACGTCACAATATATTTTTGAGCAAATAAAGATTACGGACTTTTCTTCACTATCCATGAATACTTGGAATCAACGTACCTTGGATTCTACATATTCTATGGATTCCTTCCTAATTAAATTGGATCTCACTTGATTAATATTTATTTGTCAAACATATTTTTCATTGAATTTTGCTCTATGTGGTGCAAGGAGGTAGGTTCGTATTATCTCACTTGATTGAACGTTTTTCCTGGAATAAAAACATACTACTTATTGACCTTAATCTAATATTGGAGTTCTGCTTCAATGAAGTTAAAGGCATGCATGTTCAAACAGATATATGTAGCAAGATAAGGGAGTATGATTGTTTCGCATGGAGCAGAACTGTATCTGTTTTATATTGATCTTATATATAAATATATATATATATATAGCTATATATGAGACACCAAGTAGATAACGTCTATAATATTTTTCCATGATCTCCATATATAGATATATATATATATATATATATATAATATATATATATATATATATATATATATATATATATATATATATATATATATATATATATATATATATATATCAGGAAACGACCGGTACCCGGCACGGCGCAGGTCCCTGCTGTTTTCAGAGCGTCCCGGCCCAGTGTCCCGGTGTTTTTAGATACCGGGCCCGGACTGAAATATTTTCTTTCATTTGTCATTCATAAAGTTACGACGTTTTTTTAGAAAGGAATTTTTGAAATATTCTTTTCTAAAAAAACGTCTTCACTTTTTTGGAAATTCTTTCTAAGAAAAGTCCTCACTTATTCTTTTTGGAAATTCTTTTCTAAAACAGCGTTGTCCCTTCAGTATGTCGAAGGAAATATATATAATATATAAAATATATATATATTATAAGTCCTGGCCCGAAAAAAGTGTCCCGGTCGTTTCCTGATATATATATATATATATTCGATTGATTATGTAGGTTAAATAGATAATGTTCTGACAATCGACACTCATATTTTCTATTATGAATAACAATTCCATCAAATTTATCATACTGATTGATCCCACACACCTACAAGCACCTACTGGGTAAAAAAAAGTATTTAAAATGCATTAAGTGTCAAGAGACGTGGAAACCTTGGCAAATATTCCTTTTTGCCTATTTTTCGACAGAATTGCATTGTCAATGAGGTAGACCAAAAATGACCATCCCTTCTCGGGATTCGAACCTGCGCCCCAACATTGAGAGTTGGTCACGCCATAATGCACATAGCAATCGCTCTCCCTTGCTTTCAATACGTGTTGTCGATCGTGTGGGCCTCATTTAAGTGGATTTAGAATGTTATTGGTAGTCGCAGCTAAAACATATAAAATTCTTTTTTGTCTTATGAAGACTGAAGATTTTGAAGCAATGGAACCCAACATTTTTTATATTTGGAATTTTTGTTAATTGATAGATATAAAATTTCAATCGCCTCTCATTTCCTAAATGGTAATGCTGTTTTAAAATGATTGGATTCAAATGGAAGGTAAGATCTCAAGGATTTTCAGATTAGTTTTTTACATACATATAACATACCCGAGTTAATGATTTTTTAAATGTGACCAGCCAGAAAAATAATATAAAAACTATTATCATGTAATGTTGCATAAACATTAATAATCTGTGTCAACGTACATATAGCATTCTTGGCACCTTGTCAGGACTATATGGTGGATGCGAAAAAAACTTCCTTCTGAGCTCCCGTAGCTTCTGACGAGTCATCAACGAAGTGTGTGGTCTGGCGTTATCCTGGTGGAGCACTACAACCTTCCAGATGGCCAATTATGGATGCTTCTGGTCGATCGCCAGCTTCAAGCGGTCCAGATGTTCGCAGTAGATGGTAGAATAAAGCGTCTGGCCATATGGAGTAACTCATAGTGGATGATTACCTTCCAAACACACAGCAAAACTTTCCTGGCTGTCAATCCCGGCATGGCCACTGTTTTTTTATTTTTATTCAACAGTCCATAAAAGAATATACATGCACAAATAAGTAAATGTATATAAAATGATGTTAATGTGTAAAAAAAAACATAATAAACATTTTAGTTTAAAATTTTAACATCACTGGCTTAGCCACTGTTTGGGACGATTCACCGGGCTTTGACCACGGCCGTTTTCGCTTGATATTGTCTTATGTGATCCATTTTCGTCGCCAGTCACAATCTGCTTAAAAAGGATGGAGTTCGTTCTGTTTCAGTAGCAAATCGCAGGCGTTGATTCGGTCCCGAAGGTTTTTTTGTTGAGTCAAATCATGATGGGCACCCAAACATCAAGCTTTTTTTGTATCAAGTCTTTTGCAGATGGTTTAAAATAGTTTGGTGACTAACTCCAATCTACTGGGCGATGTCACGATATGTCACATGCCGGTGTAACTCGATGTATTCCATGAATTGATCGGTATCTGTCGTCACTGGTCTTCCAACTGCTGGCTTATCCATGGTGCCGTTTTCACAGGCTATGATTCGACGAAACCATTCCTCCACGGGTCGAAGTGGTAGAGCACTATCCCCAAAACACCATTAATCTGACGGAACGTTTCTCTTGCGGATTTGCCTTTTATAAAGGAAAAGTTTAAAATACAGCGAATTTCGGCGTTAATGAACTCCATCTTTACAAGGCTATACCTGTTAAACGCAATATCCAAACAAATCATGCAAAGCGTCAATTTGTAGATTATATCTAGACCCTCAAAAGATGTACAGTTTTGTAAGATAGGTACGAGCTCTGTAACGCTTTGTACAGAGCCACAAATTCATAAGACAAAAAGGCGGAAGGGAGATATTTGAACCCATATATTATATATACTATATATATATATATATATATATATATACATGTATAACATTTCTAAATTCTATTGAACAAATAATATTATGCTGTATACCCAGGATTGGACGTTTATTTTCATGAAAATAAATATGGATAATAATTAATTCCATTCATTTAGGTTCATAAAAAATTTGTTAATTTTTTGTTATTTTTTCATTACTTAAGAATAGTACCCCACGTTGAGACTCTAAATTCATATCTATATATATCATAACCTTCATTCCACTGCAAATATTTAAGTCTTTTGCTCTGAGGGGGTCCTTCCTTACCTTGAGAAAAACCTCCCCGACACATGTTGTTGGCAATTCTCATACCCTATAGATAAATATACTCTTAATGCAATAATATATATATATATATGCATGGTCAAGAGTACCATAGTTTTTATGATATTATCTTTGAGAATGGCCTTTATATTTTTACAAAATTTTAAGAAAGATTAATAAATATTTGTAATTGATTATGACTTGATATGATTCCCTTTGATTATAATATATGCATGCATACAATATTGCAATGAAGGTGGGAAGATATAGATAATATAGAGTGTCGAAGCAACGACTCGCAGTGCTACATATTGGGTATTTGTTAGCTGTCTAAAGTTCCTCCTGTCGTTTATTTCTCCAATGGACAATTAACAATGGAGATATTCAGCAAAGGAATAAGTCAGCTTGATTAGCAATACTATTCTTGGCGATTTAAAAAAAAAAGTAAGGCCTAAACTCAGATGATACCATTAAATGTGTATGATACATGAAGTCTCCAATTACGTCACTGGACAGCTTATGTCATTTATTCCCCTTTCAATATGTTATTTACATTTCGATGATTCAACAAATATTATAAATTCATTCATTTTTGTCTTTATTTAATGGAATTTAAAAATATGATTCGTTGATTTTCGTTATAAATGTCTACAATGAGCAAAATATGATATAATATATTTTTCTTTCCTCCATTTATGAGTGTTTTGGGCATCCTGTTATTATAATTTAGATCAAGGCTCCTTCAGACAGCAGCCATAATTGTAGCAAAAAGTATAAGTATCCCTAATCATAAATAAAACTAGATGTTTATTTATGTTTTATTGTAAAAAGCACAATTTCCTATTTTACTATTTATTTAAGTATGTTACTTTTTGTCACTTAGATAAATAAAGGCCTTGCTGATGAGGAAAAAAAACCCCACAAGATATGCGTTAGAGCATCTAACGCATATGATTTTTTAGGCTAGGAGTATGAATTTGATAGTAAATCAAGTATAACTAGAGATTTTACATTCTTTTCATTGCAAATACTTCATCGGCTTTAGCAAATATTTGATAAATAATGATATAAACATAGCTTCATCTTTATCATTCATAATATATACATTTATTCATTCAAGCCATATTCGTACCTAAGGATTACATACATTAAAATAGTGGTTGCAAACTTTTTTCCATGTTTGTACATCTTATTATTGAGTGATGATTCCGTTTATCGTCATATATTAAGCATTATTCGTTCTTCTTTTAGCATGCGGAGTTGATAATAATATATACTATGAATGACGTATAATTCAAGGATTCTAAATCGCATGGCTTAAGTCTCATTCCTAAGACAATTAGTGCTTTAAGGGATTGTATTCTTGTCTCTTCCTTGATGCTTGCAATTCAACATTGCAAGAGAAAATAAAGGTCTATTGTATTATGCCAACTAGATTATTTTGTTATTCACACCTCTTTGATTAATTCCAATCATGTTAGAAAAAAAAGATATAAGTATATTATCCTTAGTGATTCCTAAAACATATGACATGGATAAATACAGTCAAACCTATATTAGGGCCATCTTCTATAATGATAGCTTGTCTAAATCGGCCAACTTAGAAAATATGTTTTACCAGCCCTCTATATAACGGCCACCTATCTAGAGAATATATATAAAATATATATAGAGTTGCAACTACCGAATGTAAATCGGTATTCAGTACTACCGACGGTAGATTTCAACTACCGATACCGATTATACGATATTCGGTAGAAACTACCAAATACCGTACCGATTGACAATCGGTACGGTATTTGTACTAAGTAAGTAGCTCCAATGGAACAACTTATGGTATTAAATAGCAAATACATAAATTAAATTAAATACATGCACATTAGGGCTGTTCTTATTTTTCAAATGTTTGAAATGTTAGCAACATTGTGGATTTTCTGTTTCTTGGTGATAAAAGAAGACGACATACAAAGTTTGAACAAAATCGGCCAACATTACGAGGTCGCACAACGAGGTCAAAGTTTTAAAAAATTAGTAAAAATATAGTTTTCTGCAAATTTCTTCCAAATGGTGGACGTTACAGACTTCAATAATAATAATTAATTTAAAGGAAATCTAATTTACTACCAGACGTATGTTTGATGTTTTTTAATAAAACAAGGTTTCAGTAAAAACAAAGAAAAAAATGGAGTGTGTATTGTTAGCATATTTCATAGCTTTTTTGTATCAATTAACTTCACTCGCCTGTAGAAGATGACTTGTTCGCTTCAGAGTAAAAATAATATTTTAAGTTTAGTACACCTTTGATGATAAATCCAAAAATGACCTTGGTTGCATTCTATCAATTCAGAATTCAGTACAATCTGAGTTTACATCATATGATTCAGAGCCTGTATTGACCTATAAGAAATCGATTATGAAAAAAATAAATAATAATGTGTTTCTTAGATTTGCGTCAAGGTATCCTCTCAAAATTTTACTTTGTCTCTGACGGATTTATAATCCATTATATGCGTCATTTTGTACGCGAGATAGGCTTTTTTAATGTACATATAACTCTCTACTTATTAAATTGACATGATTTAGTATACCAAAATATTAAAGCTGGTTTACCAAGCTTTCATTTGATATGTTTGGTGTTCTAAAAATCGCTATACTTAAGAGATATAAGCAAATACATTTTTGCACGTACTCTCCACAAAAAATTATCTTTTGATATGAGAATATACAATTACCACTTGGTAACTGCTGTTACTGTTAGCTGGATAGAAGATAAGAAAAAAAGAAGGGAGAGAGTATTTTGCCTCACTTCTCTCCCTTCTTTTTATGAATATGCTATCATTTACACACTCCATTTTTTCTTTATTTTTACTGAAAACTTTGTTTATTTAAAAACATCAAACATACGCTGGTAGTAAATTAGATTTCCTTTAAATTAATAATTATATTGAAGTCTGTAACGTCCACCATTTTGAAGAAATTTGCGGAAACTATATTTTACTAATTTTTAAAACTTTGACCTCGGTTGCGCGACCTCGTAATGTTGGCCGATTTTGTTCAAACTTTGTATGTCGTCTTCTTTTATCACCAAGAAACAGAAAATCCACAATGTTGCTAACATTTCAAACATTTGAAAAATAAGAACAGCCTAATGTGCATGCTATGCATGTATACCAGACTACCTGGAAGTGCATTTAATATCGGGCAATAAGAGACAGTAAAGTTAAAAAAAATCTTTAGCTTTCCATTTCCTACAAATCCAAGTACATATATAATATAATAAAATATTAGTATGTATTGAATTTCAAATAATCTCTAATAAATTATAAATAAGTACATATTTTCCTTTGCTATAAAGTGTCTGATATTAATGTGTGTGTAATCGAGTATATTTCTTGCCATTGGGCATATTAGTTACATTTGTAACTAGTCTAAAATATATAAATAAATAAAGAAACAATAAAATATAAATTATAAAAAATATAAAATAAATAAAAACAAATAAAAAAATGCCCATGCAGAATGGATTATATGGGGACGCTGCGTCCAATGGCCCTAGCTGCGGTCCTGGCTGTGTGAAGGGTAGTGGCCGACCTCAAGGCCTTAGACAAGTTCCACACAGATATTGCGTGACATGCAAAAGTAGCTGTCTCCCTCCCAAGTGGGTACGCCACTGAAGTTGTGGACCTCATGGGCCTCCTCGGGATGGGGAAGACGAAATCACCAATCGGGTTCCTGGCACCGCCGCCCCCGTCGCTGGAGTAAAAACATTTCCAAGTCTCCATGGCCACCGCCTTGGCGGCCACCTCGTTGAGGGAGGGAAGGCCTGCTCTCTCAAGGAGGTCCCCGATGTGGATGTGATCCCGCCTCTTACATCCAACGATGCTCCTGGCGGCGTCATTTATGGCGACCTGCACAGCCCTGTGTGCGGCATTTGGCCCCTTGCACTCATTATCGAATCGAGGAATTGCCACAGCTGCGGCAGCATAAGAAATCTTGCCAATCATCAATCCCTTGGCCAGCTGCCGTAGGTATTTACCTCTTGGTAAGTGCACTGCCAACCTGGAGATGAGTGCGGCCCGTTTTGCTGCTGCCTTTGCGACGTTGATGTTGTGGGGTGCTGTAGTGAAGCCGGTATCAAATTTTACCCCAAGAAACTCAATTTCGTCAGATGGGTGCACCTCGACGCCCCCAACGGTGACGGCGAAGACCGCAACATCCTTTTTTTTACGTTTCCCCCGATCATGAGCTGAGTTTTGGTGGCATTAAGGACAAGGCCGTTCCCCCCCGCGAATCTGGAGAAAGCGTCCGCCCTTGACTCCAAGAGGGACCCGACTTCCTCCAGGGAGTCACCAACGGCCCACAGGAAGAAGTCGTCCGCGTAGCCACTATTATCTTCATTGCCAACCCCAACGCAGGAGGTGACGTCCGCGACCAGGACAAGGTAGAGAATAGGTCCAAGAATGGAGCCTTGTCTCACTCCGTACTCGACAGGTAAGAAGACAGATTCGGTGCCGTTCCACACTACACGCTGGTACCCGCCAGTGAGGTATGAATGGAACCACTTAAGCTGTGTACCTGCAATCCCAAGCTTCTCCAGCTTTGGTAAAAGCTGCAGCTGGTTGACGGTGTCGAAGGCAGCAGAGAGGTCAAATCCGAGGACACCGACAACCTTTCCCCTCTGCTCGGCCTCCAGCCACTTTGCATGTGCGGTGGCTAGCGCGGCTGTGGTCGAGCGGCTTTTCCTGAATCCAAACTGGGTGTTTGGAAGAGCCTCCGTCTTGGCTAAGTGGTCCTCCAGGTCGGATTTTACGACGGTCTCCAGGACCTTGGACAGAGCCGGGAGGATGCAAATTGGCCTGTACGATGCGGGGTCAGTCGCAGGCTTGCCCTTGCCCTTGAAAACGGGTAGCACATTGGACATTTTGAGTGCAGTCGGAACGGTTCCTGACGCCAGCGATCTATTTACAAGATGAGCGATTGGCCCGGCAAGCACTTCAATGCCTTTCTTGAGAACAGAGACAGGTATCCCGTCGACACCCAGGGCCTCAGTTGCCTTCATCCCTTTGATGACCCTTGCGATCTTTCCGGCCCCTGCAAAGGAGAAGGAGAACGGCGCTGATAACTTGGGCCACGACGACAAAGGGGGCTGCGAGGGGGAAGGCCTTCCCGGAGTTTTTTTATTTTCCCAATGTAAAAGTCGTTCATCGCAGTTGCCGTCTCTGCATTGTTTACCGTGGGGATTCCGCCCACCTCGACAGAAGCTGGGAGGGGAGAACTTGAATTGCCGATAGCCTCATTTGCGAGGCGCCAGAGGACCTTGGGATCGTTGTGGCTCTGGTGTAACTTATTGACGTTCGTGCGCACCTTGTCGCGTTTTACCATAGATGAGACTTGGTTGCGAATTCGCCGGTATTCACTACCTGTGGCTTTGTCTCTCTCTCTCATGAGCTTGAGCGTGTCCGGCGCTAGATAGAGATTTTTACCCGTCTTAACTTTGATGGTCTTGATAGGGGCAACCTCGTTGAGGGCACCCGTGATGCCATCGACGAGGAATTTGTGAACTTTTTCGACATCCTCAATGCTATAGATAGACGTCCACGGCCATCTTTGGAGTGCGGTCTCTAGTTCACTTTGCCGGATTGCTTTAAAATTTCGTCGTTTGATTCATCTGGTCCCACTCCTCTCACTTGGGACCAATATATTGGTGATCGGAAGTGGCGTCCTCTAGAACTTTGACGCTGCAGTCTAATCCGGCAGAGTAGACGTGGTCGAGGCAAGACGTTCGGTGATCACCTTCAAACTTACCATAATACTTCCATGTGGCCTTCGTGGTCGCGTAGTCGAGACTCGCGTCCTTCATGCCATCGCTAAGGATCTGCAGGAAGCTCCCCCGCGAGTAGCTCCTATCGTTGTGCCTCAGTGTGTCGAGATTGAAGTCACCGAGTATGAGGACACGCTTTGACATTCCACTGGCGGATTTAGCTTGGTCAAGGGTGACATCGAGGCGATCTCTTTCGGTGAGCACATATGTATCTAAAGAAGTATCAGAGCAGATACATAAATACATTTCTCTCTCTTATCTTCCGTACCGAATATCGATCGATACTGTAGATATATAATTTAATCTACCGAATATCGATACGGAACGGTAGAAGGTATACTGAAAATCGAACCGGCTGTAGATTTTTCTACCGAATCTCAGCTACCGTATATATTTATTATTAGGGATGCAAGTTATCGATTAATAGATTATCGTTAGTTGTTTCATTTAGTCGACTTTTAATCGATTATCGTTAACAGTGCCATGATTAAGGAACCAGTTTATCTTGTGGATTTGGGGTGGGTAAGTGCATCTTTATTTTTATGGGAAAAAATCTTCATTTCAAAGTTTCATTAACTTCCAATAGAGGGCGCAATCTGTCGATTAATTGCAACTAATAAACTTTAATAGTTCATTAACTTCAAATAGAGGACGCAATCTGTCGATTATTGTAACTTATAAACTTTAATCGTTTAAAATTCGTCGATTACACCGTGTAACAAAGTTTTGTCCTTGAGTTGAAACTTTTATTTTCTATTTGCCTATGTCCAGCAAACATGAAAAAATACTTTTAATCATTTCTAATTTTGCTTTTTGTGTCCAGGATAAGGGATCTTGTGAAATTACAATTTTCATCATTTTCTAATGGTTCAGGCCCAGTTATCTTCGTGGAAGTAAGAATAACCACAAGGTCAGTAGTATTTTTTTTCTACTATATAACATTTCAAACCGTTTTTATGATTTATATATCTTTTCGTACTAATCGAAAAAATCGGCTATAAATTTCAAAAAGCTGACCATATTTTAGTGTTCTATTTAAGCGGTGATATATATTTTTTTTCGAGTCTATTGATAATAATCAATATGTAATACATTTTTGGTATATGTCACGCATTTCAGAACAGTTTTTATAATTCGATATCTAGCATGAAAGTAAGAAAAGATAAATTTAGTAGGACGAAGTATTGATCATATTAAGTAACTACTTTTAGGTGATTATTGAGGTTGCATTTAATATTATTGTGATTTGTTACGAAGAAAAAACTACAGGTTTGCCTTTTTATTTACATATAATAATTTACAAGTGTCAAAAAATAATTTTATTTTTTAGAGAATTACTGTGATTTGGAAAATTGCATTTCAATATTGTTATCAATTATTTAAGGAACTTGCAAATAAAAGGCAAACCTGTTTTTTTTTTCTTCGTAAGGACAAACAAAGAACTTAATTTTGTTTTATTAATCGTTAGTCGATTAACTTTTTGCATCCCTAATATATATATATATATAATGATCCAAGCTCTTATAAGTACCTGTCGCTTCGAAGATGCTTTTGAATACGAAACTGGGAGAAAGCCCACGTGAATTTTCTTAACTCTTGCCATCTGTAAAGTTGTATTATAAGTATTTTGATTTTTTTATTGTGATCAGTGTTTGTTTTGTTTTATAATGTCTTTTTTTTACTATATAGAATTTGAATACTATTGATTGAAATATAGATCGCCTTTGGGGTGTATGCATTACGGGTTGCTGGATTAAATTTCAGTTTCCATGACCCTAAGAGAATATATATATATATTAATGAATGACTTGTATTATCACCATGAATATATATATATATATATATGACATTTAAAAACCATTAAAGAACTTTCATCATTCATAATGTATACACACATTTATTCATTCATACTCCTATCACTATTATCTTTTCTTTTCTACAGTTAACGTCAGAAGAGTTCATTGCACACACACAAACTTTGATCATAGTTTTCCTCTTTTTTTTGCAAGCTTTCCGTTTGTGCCCCTGGTGCTGTTCTCTAAGTTCTGAAAAAGAGGCCTCACTCATGCTTTGAGAGTGTTTTTCCCTATTTGCTTTTAGAGTTTGTCTCAAAGAAGGTTCTAAAGTAGGATTCCATATTATATATATATAATTATATGACTGTATGAGACAGTCCTAATAAATCCCTTGAGAGTAAAGAGAGAAACCAGGCGGGGTTTGAGGAGAATATGGGGCAGGTGCTTCCTCCTCTTTCTTTTGGGTTCAACAACATCCCTATGAACTCTTTCCTTTTTGTTCCTTGTCTCTATGAAACAAAGAAAAGGTTGCTGCTTATTGTATTATAGTAACAACGATAATAATCATGTTTTGCAGCCTTCTGGCGTAGAAAAGTTGGAAATATATTATGTATAAGATAGGTTTTTTTATATCGTGATTGGTTGTAAAAAAGGAGAGGGAATTATAATACAGCATTTAGCATTTTGAAACGAAGCATCATCCTTAAAAAATGATGTATATTCTTCAAGGGCCTAGATCTCTGACGTCATTGGCAAATCCTTTTAAGTGACTCCTTTTATTCCATCTATCAATATTATTTGAAATGAGCAACTGCTACTACTAGTGAATGCTTGTTTACTCATAGCTGTCGATAAATGGATCATCACCCTGACTATCATACAGAGAAAAATAAAGAATGGATTTGTATCATTATAAAATCATTTTATAGGTGAGTTTGCGAGAAACCATATATATATATATATATATATATATATAGATATATATATATATTATATATATATATATATATATATATATATTAAGGGTTGTTCTTATTTTTCAAAAGTTTGAACAAAATCGGTCAACATTACGAGGTCGCGTAACGAGGTCAAAGTTTTAAAAATTTAGTAAAAATATAGTTTTCTGCAAATTTCTTCAAAATGGTGGACGTTACAGACTTCAATAATAATTATTAATTTAAGGAAATCTAATTTACTACCAGACGTATATTTGATGTTTTTTAATAAAACAAAGTTTTCAGTAAAAACAAAGAAAAAAATGGAGTGTGTATTGTTAGCTTATTTCATAGCTTTTTTGTATCAATTAACTTCACTCGCCTGTAGAAGATGACTTGTTCGCTTCAGAGTAAAATAGTACTTTTAAGTTTAGTATCAATTCAGAATTCAGTACAATCTGAGTTTACATCATATGATTCAGAGCCTGTATTGACCTATAAGAAGTCGATTATGAAAAAAAAAAATGTGTTTCTTAGATTTGCGTCAAGGTATCCTCTCAAATTTTACTTTGTCTCTGACGCATTTATAATCCATTATATGCGTCATTTTGTACGCGAGATAGGCTTTTTTAATGTACATATAACTCTACTTATTAAATTGACATGATTTAGTATACCAAAATATTAAAGCTGGTTAACCAAGCTTTCATTTGATATGTTTGGTGTTCTAAAAATCGCTATACTTTAAGAGATATAAGCAAATACATTTTTGCACGTACTCTCCCCAAAAAATTGATCTTTTGATATGAGAAAATACAATTACCACTTGGTAACTGCTGTTAGTGTTACCTGGATAGAAAGAGAAAGAGAAGGAGAGAGTATTTTGCCTCACTTCTCTCCCTTCTTTTTTTTTTCTCTCTCTCTCTCTCTCTCTCTCTCTCTATATATATATATATATATATATATATAGATAGATAGATGCTCTTATACTTTTATCATATAAAGAACTGACTAAAATTTAATTGAGTTAATTATATATATTCTAATTATTGATTGAATAATACGTTACTTTAGTACTTCCAATGCAATTAATTAATATGAAAGTGACTCATTGAACGATGAAGTGGATCATAATACTGCGACAACCTCAAACCTTTTTTGGACATTTTAAAAAAAATGTTTTCCTTTTGTTCTGTTCTTATTGTTTTTTACCGTTATCATTTTCTTAGTAACGTATATATTTTATTCCATCTGCATCACAAACTTCATCGGTCTATGTAGCCTGATTCCCGATAACTGATAATTGAGTTGAGAAAGAAAATAAATTTATTTTTATAAGTTGGCTATTTTACTCAAATAATAAAAACAGATAGATCTTTCCTTTTTCATTCTATTGGCTTATGAAATAATTCATTACGTCATAAATAATAATACTTTATATTAATGACATATTCTAATAAAAAGACAAGTCTTAACGAAACAATTCAGCAGTCATATTTTGCATATCCAAAACATTTTCTAGGAATGTGTTTTTCTAATCTCCATTAGCTAACATTGAATTTAAAACAAACACAAGCTTAGGAAGATAGAAAGTGAAATCTATGAATTTCAAAAGCTACATGATTGATTTAACGATAAAGAAATGAAGACTCATCAATTTATTTGATTAATCACCACTTTTAATTTGATAAGACTTATTTCTCATTCATCTATTATGTTATCAATGGGATGTAGATTCGGTTGCATTTTACGCGTGCCCGCAAATTTCAGTTAAATTATATGTCCCCTCTGTTTTCTTTTTGACATCGGCTTGATATTACCAATAAAAACCTTATATTCACCAATTCATTCATGTTTTTATAAGAAGAAATAGATGAAATAGTCTTCTTAGTCGAGACGAAGGGAAATAACCAGAGGATGAATTGTTTCTCTATCAACGATCAGTTAAATACTGAGAACAAGATACATGGGTACCAACATAATATTTTATTTGCGTAAGATCAGTTCTAAAGTTAATGCAACCAAATTCACATCCTTTTATCAACTTTCACAAGGTGTGAAACCATTTAGACTATATTTCTTTTTATATGAAAATAAAATAACCTTTGTTAAAAGATCATTCAACACTTTCAAGAGGTACGATGTCTAACATGTATAAAACATATAATATTAGGAAGAAATGGCCCAAGAGAAATGAGGAAAATGATGACGCATGAAAAAAAGGACCAATAAACCCTTTCCCATCTTTTAATAACAAGAAAGACAAGGATATTATTTATTTTATTAGTAAAAAAAATAATTATTGATTGCTATTACTTTCTCAATTTACATGAGAAATAATACTTGTAGAATAATTAGTTCTATTCCATTTTAAATATTGCCAACCTATATATTTTGGCCATTTTTTCGTGCGTCGTCATTTTCCATTTCTATCTTGGGTCATTTATTCCTTGGCCATTTTTTTTGGATCATTTCCGCCTAAATCGCCTAGTTCATTCCTTCTGGATACCAAAAAATATATAAATTCAAATATTTCTGATTGAGCTAAATTATATCACAGTAAAGGATGGAAGTTGAGATCAATGGTTAAGGAATTAATTTAAAAAAAATCCAGGCATGACCTAATATCAGAAAAAATAAATGTTTTAAGAGGGAAAGGATTCAATGTTATTCTCTGTTTAGTTAGTTGCCACCCAAAGAGTCTTGCCGCAATGATATCCATTTGTTTAAACAATTGAGCAAACAATGATCGAAATTGATGTTTTCAAACATAGATTCGTACCATGCTAATCACGTTTTCGTATACACCTGCTTTATTGAGCACGCTGGAAACTTCCAATTTGTTTACAGCTCAAGTGGTAAAATGACGTAAAGATGACGTATTATATTTGCAAAGATAAAATATTGTTCACATGTGCCAGTTTTCGCTCTTTTCAACGGAAGCTTAAGATCTCATCGAGAGTCACATTAGCTGAAGAGGAGGCTTTGAATGAATTATGAATGCTTGGATATGTAAAAACAGTTAGGGGTATTTAGTACTTAGTCATTGATTTTAAACTGATTTAAAGATATATGGAAATATGAGAGCACATATTTTACATTATAATTACATTAAAAATATGTTAAACTTCTTTCAAAAAAAATATGTTAAAACTTCTTTCAATCAAAAATATGTTCTATTGGAAATTAGGCTGCAATTGGTTATTGGATTCCACATGTCACATCTATGGTTCTTTGGGTGTCTCAACTCGACCCTGAGTGGATCCAAGGTATCGTCGTGTTCCCTAGTAACGTCTTCTTATGTATTTGATTAATCTAACACAATACAAAAGAATCTTAATCCAATGAACAACAACACAATCAAAAGAAACTCATAGTGTAATAGTGTAAAAGTTACTAAGCCAGAGATAAGCTAATTTAATAATTTAAATATATGTAGAGCACCCCTCCTCCTGTTTGTTAATGCAATGTAGAAAAAGTAGTTCATGCCCTCATTTATGTAATAAGATGATGCATTAAAAGACGTCATTCTTAATGGATCCTTAAAAACAATTGTCACGTCATATAATTATACATTTTAAATGTTTATATCCTTTTCTGAAGAGCAAAAATAATATATAATTAAGCTCTAGAGAATAACTTTCTTTGATGCAACTATTCTTTCATAAGTCAATTTTCACAGAATTTTGTTAATAACTAGTAAAATAAAGTAATGCAAACAGATCTTATATTTTAAAATATATAGGATCATAACGGTTGGAATAAATAGACACATCAATAATTTTTTGGGGGATTATGACGTTACAGGAGAAACCATTAATCTAAGGAATCATTTGCAAACAAATGTTGAGAAAAAGTATATTTTAATTATATTCATTCTTTGCCATAAGGTTTTCTTATATTGTGCTACGTCATAAATCTTCTTCTTATTATTATTTGACGTCAGTCTGTAATGCTATGCTTCATCCTTGACGGTGGTTTTAATGACGTTTACATAATAGCAAAAATCTTGTTCTCTTGGCAATATGAACCTATTGTGTGTTTCTATATACCTAGTTCTCTTGAACTTTAGTTCATTCTTTTTATCTAGCTCTTTTAAGTATTCTAATTTAAAAATTCAGTTTCTTTGTTCACTATTCACGGGATAAGGACTGAACCAATAGGAGTAAAATTGGTATTGATCTTCCTTTTGACACAAAAGTGTCTTTTTAAGTCATGTACATCATTATATATATAATATATCAGAGCTGGGATTCGGTAGAAAAATCTACCGCCGGTTCGGTATTCGTTATATACCTTATACTGATCGATATCGGTATTCGCTAGATTTTATTATATATCTACAGTATCGATCGATATTCGGTACAGTAGATAAGACAGAGAAGACATTTATTTATGTCTCTGTTCTATGACTTCTTCATATGCATTTAATATCGTACCGATTGACAATCAGTACGGTATTTGGTAGTTTCTACCGAATATCGTATAATGGGTTTCGGTATTTGAAATCTACCGTCGGTAGTATCGAATACCGATTTACATTCGGTAGTTGCAGCTCATATATATATATATAAATTCATGAACTGTTTCACAGAATATAAATCAATAATGGTTCATGTTTTTAGATCAATAATTGAAACGTTTAACTCCAGTTGTTAACTTTTAGTTAAATAATAATATATGTTTTTTACCTATGGTTTGACCGATGAAAGTAACATCAAACGTAATCGAAAGCTCAATAACAATAGAGCTCCATTTACAACTGAATTTCAAGATATATTAAATGATCTTCTCTGTTCTTTAAAAGGTAAATTATTATGTACGGTATACAATATATACATTGGTTTATATATTGGCTTGAAGGTCCATTTCAATTGTGTAAGTAACGTATTTTGAGAAGCCATTGAACACGATTACTTTAGCATGTATTTAGCATGAAATCCACAAAAAAGTATTACAAAAATGGATTCAAAGATCAACTAAAATATCAGGTTTAATCTTCGAGATATTATGCGAGTCCTTATATAATCCAAATAAAAGATAGTCTCACTTTATCTTTTGAAACGCCATGATTTTCATATTACCATAAAGACAAAAACTTCCTTTTTTCGCAGAAAAAAACTATTTTTTAAGAATGTCTATAAAATTAGTTTATTACTTGCTCAAATTAGTTTTATGTTTTTTTGCTTTTCGAAGAGCGTCAGAATTAATTTTGGAAGAACTATTAAAGTTTTGTGTATAATTTTTGATGCGCTGGTTATTCCTCTTTGCTATAGGTATTTAAGCTTGTTAACAAATATAAAAATTGAAAACACGTTTTTAATAAAACAAATGGATATTTCATAAACACCAATCAACATATTTTTAACCCCAATATATTATATTTTTCTCATGCATGAAAATTAAGTGTTTGGAGAAGTTTTATAGTAACCCGGAAGTAGCCTTATTTTTACCGGAGGAAAAAAACAATTACAGAACATTCTTGCCCCTATTCAACAAAAACTCATGATGGAAAAACATTTATTACTTTTACGACATATAAGAACCTTTATTGTTTTTAACGCTTGCTATTATATGACTCCCTAAGTAAATATTTTCTCAATTATCTGTCATCACTTAACATCTTTTGACCTTATTCCAAGGACGGACAAATACATTTTCATTCCAGCAATAAAGACATGAATAAGCTACATGGATAAGGAAAATTATATTTGCATAAATAGTGTTAAGATAATAGAATTTGTTTTATGGTGTTGAGTTAACTATAAAGTAATTTATTTCCATATTATATAAAGCAAAGAGGCAAAACAAGTCGATAATAGGATATTCTTCCGTTCTCAATAACGAAAAAAAAACCACGCATATCAACTATTAATAGATTTATATGATCCGCCGGTAAACTCTCATCTCAAAATGTCATAACTCCAAATATTATATTTTATTCACATAGGTTAGCAATAACATATTTTATATATGGCTTTCATAAAGTATTTTAAATAAACATATAGTTTTTCAGCTAAAAAATTGAATAAATTTGCTCCCAAGGTACATAATTTATTTATTTAACAATTCCGAATTTCAAACAATTTTAAAGATTTTTATTTTATTATTCAATAGTTATAGAGAAGGAAGAAGAAGAAAAAAAGTGCTTGGATCCACTGACCACTCAAGAGAAATATAAGAGAAAAAGTATAATTATTGCGTTTTACTCTGTGCATATAACTGATGGAAGAAATGGTATGTGGTAAATGGTCAAACATAGATTCCATAGCAAAATGTGAGGCTTGAAGAAGATAATTATATATGTATATAATATATATATATATGTATATATATAATTATAATAATAGTAATAATCACTCTAGACTCAAAATCAATCATTTTATAGATGGCATTTCATCAATTACAATGGTTTCATTAGGAAAATTAGATTTGTAGGTTGGATTTATTATATAAAAGTTTTAGAGTCCCTTTTTTAGCATGTTAGGGTTTATAATAGTGGTGTAATTTCTTCATTTTTAACAATTTTAGAATAAATCATTTTCCTTCTTATAATTTTTATCCATCCCCTGTTTTTTGATATTTTCACTAAATTAATTATTATTGACCAATTTTTCGTGATATTATTAAAACACCCTCTATGAGAAGTATTAAAAGCTTGCCAGATCGACTCATCACGAGTGAGTTAATGTAAATGACGAGTATAAATATAAAAGTTTCACTTGGCAGGACTCACTATGGTATGTGCCAAGTAGTTGGGGATTTATTTGACTTGTACGACAAAATGCAGGATGCATATGAGGCCTTACATAAGTTTTTTCACGTAATTAAATAAGGTATTTCATACATCATTAATTGATACCTTTTTTTGTTGTATATGCCATGATTAAATATAGTGCACTGACCTAACTAATAAGTCGATGCACAAAGTATGTAGATAAAACAGATGCAAAAAAAGAAGAAATAAATTGTCCATTTTTTTTTCATTCACTTGATCCATCCTCTTTAATAATAAACATCGAACAGAAAATAAAGATATGTTTCAGTCATCAGCTGTTGTTTCATTATAATACAATACAAATTAACGACTGTGCAGAATTGTTTAAATTGTATGATTTGTGATTCTTTTTAAAGTAGAAATATTTGACATAATATTTGTCTTCTGTAACAAGATAAATTCAAAATGGCTGCTTTACATCGATTATTATCTTTTCTCATCTATTTATATTTATACTACGATGCGTTTACATAGATTTAAAATTGATCAGTTTTATAATTCCAACCCATTAACCAAAATAAAATGTTCACTCAATTTTAAACTATTACACATTTACATAGGACTATGATTAAATATGGAAAAAGTATGAACAGGTTGTAAAGAATATATTTCTATTACGAATTTACTCAGTTTGAAGGTTGAAATGCATACGTGTATAAAATGCAAGATACAAGGCCACTAAAAAGTATCTGCGATATATTTGTCTTGTCCCCTTGGCAATTTTTTAATTGCTTAGGGTATTGTTGATCCTAGTGACTTGTTATTTTTGTGAATTATTACCATTAAAGGTTTATCTGGTAAACTAACCATCAAAGTTATTTTTCCATGTAATAACACTGTTTTCTTTTTTTTCTATGTCAGATTGTCAGAGTCATGATCCATTTGTCGGCAAATTGAACAAAATATTTAAAGATTATTATCTTTTAAAATGAGTTTTTCTTATACATATATATAAATAATATGTATGTTAATATCAAGCCCTCATTTTTTAAGAAAAAGAATCGTTAAATATCAGGATCCAGCGCGTCATCGACGCAGATAGGGAATGGATTGAATAAGCAGAATCTACACATCTGTACGAGCATTTTAATATCTAAATAAATAAAATTGAACAGAAATTAACGATGTATATTTTAAGTTGAGAGAAGAAAAACGCCGGATTTGATCTTACCACCCTGTATATATATGTATATATATATATAGCTAAAGTATGTTTTACATTGTCTCTTAACCGTACTTTTGAAGCTGATTAATGACCAAAGCAATATATCTTCTAGTTACTATCATTGTTGATAAAAACCAATGGCCTAAGGATGATTATGAATCTTTATTCTAAATTCAAGGTAAAGTGATTTAGTTTATTTTTATGGTGGCCCAGTCAATTAATTAATTAAGTTGCTTTTCCTCTTGATTGCACTGAAATTTCAAACAATATAGTTAAAAATATGCCCCTTTGAGGCTTCTGCTAATATTTTAATGTAATTGCGGATAATTAAAATTATATTTTATACATACAAATATCTTGTAATTACTTTCAGGGTTAATAAAAACCTATGACACAACAGTTGCTTTATTTCCTTTTTCTAATTACTATGAATGTTATAGGGCTAAGAGTTAAAAAATATAATTATATATATGCGAAAAGAAAATAGCTTTGCAGTACATCAAAAAATCGTTTGTTCGATTCAAACTAGAATGAAAGACATCAATTAAATCTCTAAGGATCATCAAACAAACTCTAAATAAATCAATATTTGGAGTAGGCCAAAAGCATATTAGGATACACACCAAACATATTCCAGCACTATTATCAAATGAACCAATGAATAAATAAACATGACCCCAAGTTTCTTTTTTATAAATGAAAAAAGCTATCTCAAACAGAGAAAATAAATCAATTGGACTATCCTTCTTTTTATTGGGATGTCCCTTAAAGAATTAACCTGACCATAAAAAATATTGCTATACACTTTTTATTTTGAAATTATTTGACGCCTTTTCTCTATCTTTGATAGTGTGAGGCCAGGGCAGGTTTTAGGGAAGGTACAGTTGAGGTTTGTGAGGATTTTGTTGACCATTTAGCTGAATATGTACCGGATCAAGAAATTGGAGATAAAAATCAGGATTCTCCATTTGCAATGGTGAGAGGGTTGACATATATAAATGGCGCGATTGTCAACTAGTGATACTTCATGTCCAAAGGAAAATTGACGATTGCTACTACAATGAAGGAAAACATCCCGACAAAAGTGCAAGCATGGCAGCTCTGTCATATATTCATAAATAAGATATAAAAGACCGATCAACCTAAAATTCGAGTCACTGTGTCCAAAAGGAAAAACAATCAGGCTATCTTATGTATGTAGCTAAATTCAGGCCCATAGGAGATAGAAGACCAAATAATGTGGTCGAATATTCCCAAGAGAAGCTCAAAAAACAAATAAGTGCCCTCACCCTACCTCTCCCAATATAATAATATATGATTAAAATGATGCTCTAAGAATTTTTGCATTTTTTAACATAAGAAACCAGGTTCATTCTTTATGTCCCATCCTAATACATCCTCTATAAGAAAGGACAAACAAAAAAATCCTCTTTGTGTAGTATATATATATATATATAAACAAACAAACACACTCTCTCTCTCTCTCTCTAATAAGCCAAAGAATTCCACAGAAAGGCTTTGCCATTGACCTTGATCAATTAATAAGAAGCACAAGGTTTTTTCTTTTTTTTTCCCCCTATATATTTTTTCTTTGCATTCAAAGTTTTCCCCCTCGTTTTTTGCCGCCTTAAAGCCTTCTTGTTATTTTACACACATACTAACAAGCATTACAGACTAAAAAGGAAACAAAGGGCCAATAGCGTCAGTTTCTGTATATACAGGTCCATCAATAAATAATAATAATAACAAATATTGTATGAAAGAGTTTACTATTAGTGAAACCTATCTTTCCTTCTTCCCTCAATGAGGGAATAATGCTATAGGAGTACCTGAGAGAATGATAAAAATATAAAAGATATTGACTGAGAGGGTATCAAGTAAGTGGGAGATAGTAGCTGCAATAATAAAAATTATTTTGTTTTTTCATGCACATTTATATCAATTTAATTCTACTTATAAATACACCATAATAATCCATTTTTAATTATAAACATTCTGAAAAATCGGGAGTGCGATAGCCAAGTGCATTAAGGCGTGTTCAACTCTCAATGTTTGGTGGCGCAGGATCGAATCCCGAGAGGAGATGGTCTTTTTTGGTCTACCTCATTGATAAGATCCTAGGTTCGAGGGACTAATTTTAATACTAGTAAGCGTATTTATATCCAGTCTGTGCAATTCTATCGAACCATATAGGCAAAAAAAGTCCATTTAATTTTATTTTTGCATCTTTTTATCAATTACTCCTCTTAAGTCCTTTAAGGAAAATATCATATTGAGAATTTCTCTATAAAATAACATCTTTTTATGAGTGGACGAACTTGTCAATTAGAATCTCCATTAGGTCATTTCAAAGGATTTTGATGGTGGTAGCTCTTCATTAACCCAAGAATATTCAAGGTATATGAGAACTAACTTTTCGCTTGCCTATGGTTTTTGATGACATCACACTATCAAATTGGAAGAATAACATTAGTTTTGATATTCTGCCCGCTCATGAACAATCTATTCTTACAATAAATTCTTTGATGTCGTCAAAATGATAATAAGATGAAATAAATGTACCCTGTATTCTATACAGTACTTTCCTAATATGCATGGTTTTTTTTAAGAGTTGAACGATCGTATTTTACTTTTTTAGTAGTCTTATCATTAAAATAAAGATTCATTCATCGTCATGGGTGAACTACCATTATATACATGAATTATTTCCTTGTTCCTGACCCTACAATTCGAAAAATGTGAAAAAAAATCGCCCTAATATATATATATATATATATAACAAAACATATCTTCTATTCATTTTTAAACGGCAAGGACTTCTTAGAGTCGATTCGATCAAAATGAGATATTGAAGTGAGTTGTTGGGAATACACCTTATTAGGTCTACAGTTCATGTCTCCGAATATGCAATGATATTAAAAAATATATATAATAGACAGATTGAAAAAAAAAAAATGTTGCCTAATCGTTATAGCTCTGAGGCCCTCAATTTTTAAATAAAAAGTATTGGTTAATTTATTGGGTATTAATTATTTGATGTTCAGCAACGACAATTCGATTGCTTTATTGTGGGAATAGAAGTTCCTATCTGTTCTTACAGATCAAAATAAAATAGTAGCTTTGATGACATTAGTTAGTATTTTCTGGTCCACAAACGTTTAGTTTAATAAAATACTGTAATAATATAAAACGCTCTATCAAAGCATTAATGTATTCATATATATGAAAGGGCCACAATTCCTGAACGGATAATAAACATTTTGAGTTCGTTTTGAATAATGAACCCTATGAATGAACCTTGATAGCATTAATTGTTTGAGATGGTACCCTCTATTAACAAAATCAGCCTTATATTTATTTAAAGAACGCACTCCTACATATAGTCTCTAAAACATAGTTCCTTCCTTCCGTGTCGTACTAAGGAGGGAAAAAAAGAAAGTTTGACGCGTTCAAAAATGCGTGCCCGAGGCCGGCTTCAACAGCTGACGATCACCCCCCTCCTCCCGTGTGCATGAGACTTTCCTTATGTTAGCAGTAAGTTTGCCGACGTCTTCTTCCTCTGATTGCTTCCACCTTATTCGCTTTCCTAGTTCATCCAAATCAATGATGAAGTTGTTCCATGAAGACTTCTTTTAATTCCTCTTGTGAAGACGAGTGAATAATATACTCCTCTCTCTCTGTTTCACAGGGTCTTTGTGTACATTCTCTTTAAAACAATATTAAAAATACAAAAGCGGACATGGAGAACTCTTAAAAAGGAGATATTCTTAATATATTTAAAAAATTTAATTGTAGTTATAAGTGTTGAGTGCCAATAAACGTTATTAACAAAGCTCCTTTTGTGAGTGAAGTCGTGGTGTTGCTATGCCGGAGTCCTTTCCAAAGAACGACAGCATGGTTTACGAGTTGAATCGATCGAATAACCAAAGCCATGAACTTAATTATCAACCCTTGGAAGGTAGGGTTATTATTATATTTATTATAGGGATGTATACTTTATTATTCATATAAAAAACGTCATCCTATACGCCAGAGGAGGAGAATTTTTAATGTGTCTAGCTTTCTTTATGGGTGATGATGGGAAGGAGGTCAAATCCCTCAGCCACCCCATATGTCTGTACCTCAAGTGTTCTAATAATGATTGTATTAAGCTCTTGTTAATATACAGGGGAGGGGAAGATTGTGTGTTATATACAAAATATTATAATACTGTCCTTGAAGTCATGATAATATGTAGCAACAGTGCTTCATATTAAATGTCGAGGAGGCGATATATGATATGCCTTTTGTCTTAAAAAGAGTCTTCGAGACTTAGATACAACAGCATAACCCCTCTGTTTTCTGTAACAACATATTTTTTTCTGTAGAAAAAATGAACACGTGCAAAAATACAACAGCGGTATTTTTTGCGTCAAGAGCACCCTTCAGCGTGAAAAAAATATGTATGTACATAAGTATGTAATTTATAGAACACTCGACAGAGGGAGAGAGAGAGAGCGATAGCTGACGTGAAAGTCTTATAAAAGGAGAGCAAGATAGGTTATGTGAGATATATAATACTTAAAAAGCCGCGGTATTTTTGTCCTATTGAGCTTCTCGCAACCCTTTTTCTAAGAAAGATGTTGTTCATGTTTATTTGTTTATGTATTTGTTAAAAAAAATCAAGGTGAATATATAAGAGTGTAACTATATGTTATATAAGTTTATTGACAAATATTGACATCGTAATAAATTCACCATATATAAATGCTAGCCAGATGGTTAGCTGGAAAGATAAATATCAATTGAACTCCAAAATTATTTGTGAATCGTGAAGGATCTCCGTACGTATTTATAGCTGGTAGCCATGCTATTTACTTAAAGCATTGACACTTCCAGATTTGCTCTAAATTATGTATGAATAAGGATTCATCCTCCTTGGAGTCCTTATTGATTTCACAATTACATCATATACCAATTCTCTATAACACAGATTTGATTTCTCATATATATTTATAACATTCTATTGTAATCTTCCTGAACTTTTAAATCACTCCAATAACTAAATATTCTATATTTAGTGATCTAGAGTTCGTGAATGTATGTATGTAGGGATTGGGATCAATGTTATTATTAAAAAGCCACGGTACTTTTGCATCAAATAACTTCACGCAACCCCCCTTTTATGTTGATAGGGGTCATTTTGTTAATTTTCTTAGATTTTTTTTTGTTTTATGTAAGGGGAAAAGAGATATTATTATTATTAAATTTTCCCTTCTCCCTTCAATTTTGAAAGACGTTAATCTCGTGATGAGAAGTGGAAAAGAATACTGAGGAATAGAAGAGGAGGGGGAGGAAGGGGGGCCCTTTTGGTATGTATGCATGTAAAGTGGTGAGTTAGTTACTTTGGAAGGAAGGAGGGAAGAAGAAGGGCAACATCATCCATCGTTTTTTCCCCTTAAGAGTTTGGGCTAAGCCACCACCACCTCTCTTCTTCTTCCACCTCTTTCTGGTTCTTCTGTTCTCCCTCCCTCCTCTGACGTAAATTGTTAGATTTGCTTAGGGAAAGAAAGTATTACGACACAGAAGAAGAAGAAGAGTTTTTCGAACGCTGTAGCTTTCTAGCCTCCTTTTACTTATATCTTACTATACTACTACTACTCCTTGCCTTCCTCTTTTTTGCTTGCTTGTAGTTACCTCGCTAGGCATTATTATTGAATGTGCAGAACTTTCAAGTCGGCAGTTGAGTGTGTGTAAGAGAAAGAGGACACTTCTTAATATGAAGTAGTAGAAGTGGATTTATCCAGTCTAAGAATAAAATAAGGAAGGATATCATCCAGAAGCTCCTTCTTGTTTCATATAATATGTTTGTTCCAAGAAAAGAAGACTAAAAAAGCTATTTGCTTCCTCAAAAAACCACACACATACGACCCTTTGCTGAACGGCGTTAACGCATCCTGGAAGCATACACTCACCACTATTGTCAGGGAACACCTATAAGTGCACTAAAGAGGGTAAATGCATATAAAAGCCCTCCCAAACCCACAAATATGGCTTTATAAGTAAATAACGTCTTTCATGTTGTATATATCTCCTTCGTCTTAATTTTTTTTTTTTGGGGGGGGGGGGGTTCGAATGGGCCGGCGGCTCTTCTATGTCTCTGAATGTCATTTCATCATCAAAGGGCAACTACTGCTTCTTTAAGGCATAATAATAATGCCTACAACAATCATACACCATATATCCTTCTCGCCTTTTTCCCCCTTCTTCTTCTTCCTCTTTTTACTCACGAAAGAAAGCACAACATACCAAAGCCGACGACGACTACAAGTGCAATCGTAAAATCTCTACTACCTACTACACTCAAGGCTAATCCTCTCGATACATAGATGAAATTGATCCTCACTTTTAATAAATATTATGAATCTAATTAAATATGATATGATTTTAAAAAGATATAACTATTTTATTCAATAAGATCCAGGCAATATAACGAGAGGGAGAGAGAAAGAAAGAGAAGTTGCTTCATATTTTTTCTTTTTTTCAATTTCATTCCTTAGACCCTGGGCAATGGATTCCTCAAAGATCATCAACGCGGAGACGGAGGCTGCCAAGGACCCTGGTGCCCTTAAAAGCCATACCAGTTTTACGGATAATGACATGCAAGGTAGGATGAGTCTCTATTTCAAATAGCTTAATATGCCACTATTATGAGTGCCAATACAATCCATGTTTTTATTTCTATGATATCCTAAATTTTAATTTACGGTTTGAAAAATCAATAAAATCCTCTCAATGTTGGGGCGCAGGTTCGAGTCCCGAGAGGGGATGGTCATTTCTGGTCTACCTCAATGATAAGATCCTAGGTTCGATAGACTAATTTAAAGCTATAATGCTTATTTATATCCTGTCGGATACAATTCTATCGAACCATATAGGCAAAAAATTGCTTTAATAGGTGGTGATGTTGTTTATTATGAATAGATGTTCCGTAATTGATTATATACACCGCTATTATGTTTCATGTTGTCAATATCATCCAAATTTCATTAACAATCCAATTATTTAACACATTATAAGGTTCCTTGAAACAACTAAATAAAAATGCTTGTTTCTAAAGTTCAATGTTTATTTTGATGATTTCATTTTCTGTAACGGATTTTAACATTTATCATTTTATAAATCATGTGGTTCCTGATTGATATCGTTAACTCTACATCAATAATAATAAATATCAAAAGCTACTATACTTAAATGCATTTTATTCAGATATGATTTATAATAATTTATAATAATAAATAATAAAATGGCAAATGAGCTCCAAAGGTCTTTATAGGTAATATGAACAATTATCATTCATAAGCCAGAGGGTGAATAAATAATATATATCGAAGAGTTATTGGAGCTATTATGAACTATGATATGTTATAAAAAACATTACATTATTCAAGGTCAGATAAAGTATCTTTGTTTTAAAATATATGGTCCTTTAGATTGCAAGACAAACAAAATCATGTTATTATATATATACATTATTGCCCTCTTAACATCAATAGACTTTTTTTTAATACGTAGAAACACTTGGGATTACAAAGAGAATGGGTAATAATATAAATGTTAGAGCACCATCTTATTTTTTTCATTATGATCAGATTGATTTTTTTTAAAGGGGTTGTTTATGTGTTATGAATGTATAAGAATAGATTAAATATTACAAAGATCAATAAGGCTCAAATAAGCACCTTTTTTACCTTTTTGGTTCGATAGAATTGCATCAGTGTGGATATGAATTCGTATTGTAGAGATAAAATGGGTCCTAAATTTTCAATAAGATTAATCAAATATTGAGAGTCGAGCTTGATTCCGTTAAGCTACCACTCTTCCATTAATAAATTTTAGTTTCAATAAAATGTTAAATTTCCCCTAAGAAATACAATTTTTAAGCGTTGATTTTCTTTGGAAGTCCGACTTCATGTTCGAGCGATGCTAATTTAAATGGCATGAGTACAATTTTAACAAATTGACAGCTGGCAATGAAATGATTACATCGTATAATATACAAAATATAAGCGTACTATTAGGATAGCCACTCTTGATAATTGACGAAGAATTCCTTGTTGGACTCATAGATGGAAAGACTTGTTGGAATGCAGTTGAGTGCCCGTCCCACTTTAAGTATTACAAATGAAATAAATTGTTAATATTGACGGAGGGAGTTAAAGAGCTTTTATCAACCAATTGACATAAATAGACTCTTAATCATGATAAATTACAAATTGGTAGCTTGATAATGAGTTCATTCGTTGTGGTGGTTATTTATTTTGATTTGAAAGATAACAACGATGATATTACATCCAAATCTATTTTAAGGTAGAGCTACCTAATTGACGGACCGCAGTTTCGAGTCTGGGTCCAAAAACCGTTCCTTACGGAACCATACCTATAACCATTAGATCATAGTGGATTTTAAAGTTTATAAGGGGATGCTTCATTTTAAGAATATATATATATATATATATATATATATATATATGGCGTTTTGAGACGTACTTTATTTGGTTAATGATGATTAAGTATTGCTGCTCCATGGGTTTATGGCCAAATAAAGAAAATGCAAATATTTATCTTAAAATGGTTTTGTTGTTGTTCAAAGTATTCTTTTTAATGATTGTTACAATTTTGCATCCGTTCAAACCGAGTGCCGATGCTCATATTCTACTCCGATTCAGACACCCTCAAAATATAGTTTTTAAACGCTTCAACAGCATCTTGTTCTGAAGGCAAACATCGTTGATTTCGCAAAGAGAAGTCTTTGGGTGGATCAACCATCGAATCGACGTTTTGGCAGTTCAAAAGATGGGGGTTTGAACTGATGTACGAGAGCTTGCATAGTCATGGTGAACAATGATTCGTTTTCTATTGTTCATTTTTCGAATACGTACATGTAGACATAAATCAAAATATAGTAATACTTTAAATTTACTCTACATTTTATATAATTTTCAAGTGGCATTTTGATTTATGTTCTTATTGATAATGATCTATTTCTTTCCCCGATTCGTTTTTACATTCAACAAGAGCCCTTAAGTCAACCAATATGATACATTTTCTTTAAGCCGTAGCCATGATAAAAAAATACCTTTGGTTTAATATTTTGGGAATCCAAGACATAGGACTACAATATTCCAGCCTTTATATTTTAAACCATTCAAATACATAGCATCCAGTGTGAGGATAACATTTGATTTAGAAGAGTAGCAGTTCTTATATGGAATTTAAGTTAATCACTATTCACTACTGAATTGTAAGTTTTCTAAATAATTTTATATTTCCAATCAATTCATTCCGTTCAATTTTTTCGTCATTTAAAAGTATTATCAAATATAGATGTGTAATCTTCTTTAGTATTTACTTATAACTTTGTATCTCACATTTAATATTACAAATCTCAAGTGATCGCAATGCTAAAACTTTCACTTTTTACTATAAGATAGTTGACACCGAACATATAATCACAACTTACTTGATATAAGAAATCTTATCGGTTAAATATAAATTCAGAGGAACCTAAATATAAAATACGATGTTGTAAAATGTGAAATAGTGTCTCTGTGTCAAATTTTTGGCTTAATCTAATAAAAATGATAGTTAGGCAAATATAATAGTGGTAACCCTTTGGCGTTATATATATATAAATATAATATATATAAAGAGAGAAAGAGACAGAGAGAAAGATAGATATAAATTATAATCATAGCTCAATTTAATTACCAATGACACTTCAAACATATCTTTTCAGGGCATCACAATGTTTATGTGAGCATTCACGTCCCTGGAGTTCAAGGCGGGAAGAGCCATAACTATCACCGTGGGAAGCATCGACATCACAGAGGGCGCCACCATCTCAAGCCCCCAGGATCTACGGAAATATGCCGACCAGGTAAGAATCCAAATACATAGTCTCAGCTGATAAAACCAAGAAGCCCAACAGTACTTAATATTCCTTATTTAAAAAATTATAACTAAAAACGAATTCTTCTTCTCTTTCCTTGCGTTTTCCTTACATTTTTTATATTGCAGATGAAACTTGTAAAAATGATGGAGGTTCTCCAAGTAAGATTTGTATGGTTCTTTTTATTTTTATTTGTACGCTGCTCAAAACTGCGTGTCCACCTTTTGTACTTGCTGCCTCATATTTATAATAATTTTAATTATATGTAATGCGTTTTACCCAGAGAGATATAAATACAAAGAGCGAATCATTACATTTTTGACTGATGTTTTTATTTGCTGTAATAATCTAAATGTTATATTTTGTTCTATTTTAAATCACAACACAGTAATCTTGTAAGGATTTTGTTCAGATCAACAAATAATGACCAATCGAAATAATCTTTATTATAGATGACTAAAAAAGAAGGAATTGAACTATCATCTCACGAAAATTAATTTTCAAAGGATCCGAACGATCATTATTTTTTATAAATATATAAATAAATATTTTAATTTATTTAGAGCGTTTTTCAATCTCTTTTAAAATATTAAAGGGAAACAAGAATATTCTTACGAAGTTTAACTAAATAATCATATGTTTTGAACCTTTCAGCATCATAACGTCAGCTCAACCTCTCTCTGTCGATTTTTGTTAGTAGAAACCTGTTCACTATATGTACATTTATATCTCTAAGGTTATAACCCACACGAACTGTAAATAGTCATCTGTGTACATTTTCATATCATTGAAGGAACGCCTATATATATATATATATATATATATATATATATATATATATATATATATATATATATATATATATATATATATATATATATATATATCAATATATTCACACAACTGAAATCATGTTTTACTTGTGAACAATAACCAAACTTTATTTCTTTGCATAATTAAAAAGGTGAAACAATTATGGCTATTACAAAGTATAACTTACTGTATTACCAGGAACCTTCTGTAGAACGGTACGTTGTTCGGAATATTTACGGTATTGTCGTGCATGAGATCCATTAACATTAGCATCATAGAATTGTACATATATCTGTTAAACGACCAATATTATGTACATCACGAAATAGTATAGCACCTGACCAACCATGTTTAGAAACTAGAGAAGAAAAACACCATTCTGGGACGTGTCGAACCATTTAAATCATAACCGATTGGATTACCTTCATTCTATGGATGGCGAGGAATTTATTATATCTACATGCCTATAATGCGAAATTGCTTAGGATGCATTTTTATTCAATAGAAGCAATTCAAGTGACGTCTGCCGTAAGTTATTTTCAACAAAGATTCTTCAGCCGCGGTTAACAGCTACTTATAGCTAAAAATGGGCTGCTAGCCATGGCCAAATAACTGAGCCAAAATAATGCTAAAAATAAATCCATTAAATTTTCCTTATTATAAATATATATACACACACAAACATATATATATATACACTTATATATATAAACATGTAATCATAATAAATAATAGAAGAAGGCTTTTAAAGAACAATACGATGCGTGAAGCTTTATTTGTAAACAAAAAAAAACTCCTCGTTCGGACCCAGGACTATTCTTAGAGAATTGAAACGCAGACGAGAATCTTCAAGCCTTCTATCAAAAAGAAATTTATTAAATTCTTAATAAATATAGAATATATGGAAAAAAATATTCGTAGAATGTATAAATTACATTGATCGAGGCACATAAGAAATCATTTTTCGAAACGTTGAAATTGTTAGCTCTGTGATTAATGTTCACACATATACAATACAAATGATGTCCAATTTAATATTATTAACTGCTCTTCACGGTCCTTCAATTCATTAAACAAATCACGTTCTAGAATGAAGTCCCAGAGTAGCATCCTTATTTATATGCATATGCTATATCTTTTAAGGAAAACAGATAACTTGTGAATATTTAAGGCTTAGCCTTTCAGTGACTCGTAAAACCTGTCAACACAGCATTTAAGTTGATTACTTAAATCTTTATAGATTTGTACATTAACTAAGATATATATTTCCTTACCTTTCTACAATTTATCAAAGAGCTATCAATAAACTAGATTGAGTTTAGAGTATATTTCATTGAGGAACTCATTTTATTTCGAAATCTAAGGATGAGCTTATATATATGTATAACTAGAGGACTCAGAGAGTGCAAACCTCCGCCGACCCCCACCAAATGAATCACTGGGTCTTTTTGTCATTTGCCAATAGATGTCGCTGTGCTGTGCTCTCCTCTTTGAGAGCACAGCACAGCGACATCTATTGGCAGAGTAGACTAACTTGAAATATTTATTAGTATTTAGCTCATTTTGCATCGTAAAGAAGCACTCAGAGATGCCAAAATTTAATCACTTGTTCCTTTTGGCATTTCCAACAACTCCACAAAGTTTCATCCGAATCTGTTCTGCACTTTTTGAGTTATCCTGCTGACAAACAAACCAACCAACCAACAAACCAACGCCAGTGAAAACAATACCTCCTTCGGCGGAGGTAATTATATCTTCAATAATATTTAATTGATTTAGGTTACATAAATAAAGTTTTACAAAGAAATGCTAATTATTTTCTTTAAACTACTTTGACTATCTTTTATATTACTTTAAACTGTTTTTATTCTTTAAAGTATTTTTTTCTTGGCCAACAGGCATCATTTTATATTTCAAACAAACAACAAACAATAGACATATTAAAAAAACTAGAAAGAACATTTGGGTAAAAACATCATTTCTTACGACATGTATCCTTTAAACCTTTAATGTGGAGTTTAACCATTGATAATATCCCCGAAATATCGGTGCATGATGCACTTCTCCTTACATATAATACATGCTGTGTTTCTGTAATTATAGAATTTATAAAACGTTCATCGAGTCCAACATAAAAGGCTATAAAGTCACTTCTCTTAGGTTGATAAAAACTTAAATTGTCGATTAAAAGATCGGAAACGGATTTATATAAAGGACCAAGATATGTGCAGTCATATAAAAAGTGGCAACTGGACTCACTCTCCGTACGGCAAAAACAACATTTACTATGATCTTGCGTAAATTTTTTGTCTCGCACTTCGAGTGTACCAGAGAGAACACGGTATTTAAACCACTTTTCTGATGACAACAGCATATCACTTTTTATCACACCTATAGCTTTAGCCACTGGAATATTTATACAACGTCTTCTTAAATAATTAATGAAAGGTTCATTGTAGGCTTCAAACAAATTTTTCGCATCTGGGAGGAAGAAGTTTCAGCCAGACGCAATCTGATTGGTACTGCAGGTCTGTCTACAGACTGGTACAACCAAAAATGGACTGGAATTGCTTGAAAGCCATTTTATTTAGAAGCAAGGGGGAATCTGCTGTTTCTGCAGCAAGTTTGACAAAACCATATTGACCAGGATGTAAAATTGATTTCAAACTGATTTTTATCTATTGGCTAAAACATAAGTAAAAATTTTAAAAATTGAATTTTGCATTGTTAAAGGTCTTAAGTTTTTTAAAAAGTCTAGGATCTTTATTTGATTTAGGAATGAGAACTATTCTTCCGTTGATGCGAAATCGGGAAAATATCCAACGGCAAGAACTTCTTCGTAAAAACGTAAAAGAATAGGAGCTAAAATCGTCGAGTATTTCTTGAAAAACTCGAAAGTAAAGCCCGATGATCCAGGAGATTTATTCATTTTTGTGTTCTTATCAATGGAATACACTAGTTCATTTTCAATAAGATGTTGCTCCGTTATATCTTTGTTTTTGTCGTTGAGTTTTACATAATCATCAGCTTTAGATCTCCAATCTTCACAAAAGTGTTGACCATTTCTATACACCCCGTGAACAACAATGTTCTTGTGTACAATCGAAGCAGCTATACAACTTGGAGTAGTATTGTTTGATTTCCTCACAAATATATTCCGGGTCTCCATTTGGCTTAAAAAGAGAAAAATTGTTTTTAGTATTTCGTCTCTTCATTTCTTGAATACAGCGCAATCTTGAGTTAGATAAATCTTTTATTTCGGTAAGCCTCAACTTTTTTCGATAATTCAGATCCACTTCCCTAAATAACTGATCAACTCTGAACATCTTTTCTTCTGTGCTCATGTCTACCGACGTAATTTCCTCTAGTTTTGCGAGATCCAATCGTTTTTTAGTGGCTTTTATAGATCCTCTGTGTCGAAACATTTTTCTGATTTTAGTAAACATATTTTCTACAATAGAAAATGTATTACTAAATCAGATCAAATTATTAAAAGAACTTAAATAATGTTTTTTATTTGTGTATCGGTGTCTGGGTCATTTAAAAGAGTTAGATTGAGGGTCCATAATGTTTTATTTCTTCTTTCTGTAGTTGCAGTGTTAATTTTTAGTCTTAAAGCTTTATGATCAAATAAGTGTGTGGCGATAACATTATATTCTTTTATCGAGTCGTTAGTGAATCCTTTTATTAAGAAGTAGTCTATGCGTGAGGATACTTTTTGGAGTTCTTGTCCCTTGAAAAGAAGGTGTGAGAAAGATTATTTTCATGATGGCCAACATCGGTGAAACCATACGAAGTTATAATCGATTTCAATTCTTTTGTTGCATGGGGATGATCGATGGTACACTTTGATGGGCACGTATTCCTGATTTATTTTATATTAAAATCTCCACCAACAATAGTCGGCCTCTTCGAGATTACCGACAATAATTTACCTTTAAAAAATTCCGGATCATCTTTATTCGGTCCATAAATGCCTATTATATCAAAAACTGAGTTTTGATAGTTACAGTGAGCCTTGATAAGATTTGCATCATAACATTTAAAACTAATACTTGGATTAAGAGTCGATTTAATTAATAAGGAGACACCCCTTTTTGGGTGTAAATTTGAAAGGTTAAACGATGAAAAAACTTTGTAGCAGTCAGGAATTGAAAAATGTCCTTCCAAGGAACACCTTGTATCTGTAAAATGACTATATCGGGTAGAGTAAGATATTTTAAAAATCGAGCTAAATCGTATTTCCTTTTTAAACTCTGGAGGGAGTTTACGTTAAAAGAAAAGACGGTCAATGACATAATTATTTTTTATGTTCATGGGGATTTCCGTTAGGAGAGATATTTGTCTCGGACATTGTCCTCTTTGAGTGCGATCCGATCTTGACCTTGATGGTAATATATTATCCGACGAAATTGAGAGTGAAGAAACTAGCTTCGATCGTCTAGTGTTTAGTGGGCTTTGGTTGCATCTATCAACCATTTTCTGATCCAATTTCCTTGAGTTTGTAGGGATAACATTTACATTTGGAGTAATATTTGTGTTTTTGGGTTCATTTGTGTCGGCGTTTTTTGAACAATGACTAGCCTCTTCAGATGAATTGCGTGGACTAGACTTTTCAACTGACCCTTCTGTGTCTTCATTGTCTTCAGCATTGTCCTCTTTTTGATTTGGGTTCTCATTAGTTTCATTGTTGATGGCACTTATTTGGGTTGCACTCCCACTCCTAACATCACAACCAGTGGAAACCCTACCCACATCCAGATTGGCTTCTTCACCATTGCTCTCCGTTTGAATAGTTTTTTCAATAATTTCGTTGTTGATAGCATCATTATTACCGTATTTTCAGATCCAGCATCACAACGTGCAGCACTTTCATCTGTAGCGTTTGAAAGCTTTTGTACCTCTGCTATTTTGGAGAATAATTTTTTCGTATTCAACAATTTGTAGCCGTTTTCCCGTACAATTTTGTCGTGAATGCCCAAATTGAAAACATCTTTGACATTGCAGTCGGACTCCGGGGGATTTTAAGTTAATTAGACATCTACAGGTAAAATTTGAGGCAAATGCGCTGAATTAGCAGTTACTTCAAAATGTAATTGGACGTTTTCCAAACGGTTTTGTAATTTTTAAACTTCTTTTCGGCGTCTGGATCATCAGGGTTAGATTCTGGTGAGGCTTCATGAATATCAGCCATTTTACTTAGCCATTCATTCAACTTTTTTTCATTTACCCTTTTAAAGTTTAAACCGCAGTTATTTTAAATCTTCTTCTTTTATCAAGTTCAAAATTGTCCATTCCTTTAATCTTCATGTTAACGGATTTCATTTGACCATCTGGCCCTTCTACGTCAGTCACGAAACATTTTTTGAGAAGGTTAACTCTCGACCGAACATCTATTTTTCATTTGTATAAAATGAGGCATATCCGAAGCCTAACTTTGCCTGAGCACCGGCAATTTCCTCCTCCGTGAAGCCAAAGAAAAGTGCAGCATTATATACTATCACTTGTTTCATATTCATGTTGTTGAAAACACGACACTATTTGATTCCGTCAATGTTAAGACGAAAGTATCCCATTTAAACGATGAGTTCAAATTAATATTTCTCGAAGCTTCTGATAAAGCCTTTTCTCTCTTACCAAGAGCTTTTGCATAGGACATTTTGCTCCTATTACTCCATGAAGAAGTATCAGGAGGGCGGTCCGTTGGACTCCTCATTATCAAAGTAAAAAAGAATACGAATTAAGTCGTCTCAAATCAGTTTTACCCAGTAGTAACCTTCTTACAATAAATACTTCAAAAAAATACAATAAATACTTCAAAAAAGATATCAATCAGAATTTAAAAAAAAACCCGGCAGGTATTAAAAAGGAAAGAAAAATACTCAAGTGTCCAGGGGAAGAAAATAATAATAAAAACAACGCAGAATCTTCTATCGTCGATTTTCCCTCGAAGCGTATTGAAGATAGGCCGGTCAAGCTGTATTTGCTCCAAGACGTGGGGTTATTTATTTATTCTTTAAAGTATGAAAATAATTATTAGGCAACATTTATTTTCGAACTAAATGTTTTATTACTTTAGATTTAAGTACCATATTTTTTTATCTTTTATAATCCTGATTTACTGTTTGAAAATATGGAAATAATTAAAATATAAATATCTTTTTTGTAGTAACTGTTAAGATAGATTTGATTGATCCTTATGTTATGATTTTTTCTGTATTTTAATATTGTTGCAAAATATCACTCAATGAAATGTGAATAGTAATATATATTCCAATTGTCCATTACCTAAGACAACTAACTATTATACATTTACCATTTTACTTCCATACATCATCAAACCTTATTTTAAAAGCTAATTGGTACCCACAAACAAAAACATTTAACCTACAGACGTTATTCATATAGTCGTCCAATGGAAATTATTTTCCCTCATTATATGAACAGTAGTCACACAACGTCCTTCTAACATTTGTGAAATTCCTTTGACATTATTTTATATAAAAAATATATTTTTCAATTGTTGAACATTCATGCTTAAAACTTTGCCTGCAACTTAAGAAAACACAGTTCTTAATACCGTGACTCTGATTAAGGTTATTACCTCCGCCGAAGGAGGTATTGTTTTCACTGGCGTTGGTTGTTTGTTGGTTTGTTTGTCAGCAGGATAACTCAAAAAGTACGGAACGGATTCGGATGAAACTTTGTGGAGTTTGAAAATGCCAAAGGAACAAGTGATTAAATTTGTCATCTCTGAGTGCAGAATTAAGATGCAAACAGGAAATACTAATAATATTTCAAGTAGCCTACTCTGCCAAAGATGTCGCTGTGCTGTGAAATCGGTGCCGGAGCGTCTTTCTCTCGGAATTTCCGTCGAGGGAACCCTCCGTCCCTTTACGCCGCCCCAGTCGTGAAAAATCCGCCTCGGAGGCTCATAGGACCCCGTGACGGCGGAGGTTCGCACTTTCTGAGTGTATATATGCCTCTAGTTTAACAATGCAATCAAAAGATATAAGTAGAAGCATAAATCATGAATACACACGATTGTTTATTTTGATAAAACTGGTTTCTATATTTTTCTACACCGGATAGTCAGAGTGATGATCCATTTATCGGCATATATATGACAAAAAATTGACATCTTTTTTCTTGAGTATGAGCAGTTGCTATATTTAAATAATTAAATAGGCGAATAGGGGGAATACATACATAGAAAGATGAATAAACAACATGAATAGAGGCCTATAAGTAAGAGACAAAAAGTATTTGTTAAGACGCAAACATTTTCTCTGAATTTATGATCATCCCTTAAATGCCGCGAGTGAGTGATACTATGTAGTTTATGTCTAATCTAATATACATAGATTAAGTCAATGGTTTAAAATACACTTAAGGAAAATAAATTTGTTTTTTTTAGTTGTTTTTTTGCCTATATAGCTCGATAGATTGCTCCGATAGGATACAACCACATTATAGCATTACAATTATTCTATCGAACCTAGTATCTTATCAATGAGGTAGACCAAAAATGACCATCCCCTCTCAGGATTCGAACCTGCGCTCCCAATATTGAGATTGAACACGCTTAACACGCACGGCTATCGAGCTCCTAATTGTTTAACAGTATATTGACAGATATACATTATCTATGTACAAGATATATAGAGAGAAGCAAAGAACGCGTCAAGAATTAAAATAATAGTTTTTTTTGTCCATGTTTGAAAGGGACCCTAAGAAAATGGGTTCCTAAAGGACTTCAGGGACACATATAAAAAAATCATACGAAAAGAAACCGAACGCTATGTTTTTTTCCTTCTCGCCTTTCTTTATTTGTTTTCATTCTTTTTCTCTACATATGTAAAGGCCCCACAACCCGCGCCCCATACATGCTGTGAATTTCTTAATATTTTTCCCCTTGAATTTTGAAGTTGCTTCAATAAATAATAATATCATTGATCACTAAGAATATAGGAACTCAAAAAGAAAGTCCAGGCGTGATCAATCATTCAAAGAACGGGTAATGCATTTAAGACGAAAAGTTTGTAAATCTAGAGTTTGACAGTTGAGAATTATAATTTTAAATGAGTAAAATTTATATCACATTGGTCATTGATTTTCCTTTTGGGATTTTGTGTGCTTTTATGGTTTGATAGAATTGCAGCTTCCGATTGGATATAATTAAGCATTATAGGATTAAATTAGTCACTCGAACTTAGGATCTTATCAATGAAGTAGCGGACCAAAAAATGACCATCCTCTCCCAGGAGTATTCGAACCTGCGGCATCAACATGGAGAGTTGGTCACGCCTTAACGCAATCGGCTATCTCACTCCTTTTGGGATTAAAGCTTTTCAAAGATACATAAATACCCAATAATATGAACATATCATGTTGGATAACAAAAAGATTCATTGTTACATAACATCCAGTGTGTGTGTGTGTGTAATCAAGTATATTTTGCCATAGGGCATATTAGTTACATTTGTAACTAGTCTAAAATAAATATATAAATAAAAACAGTCAAAATATGTTTAAAAGAAAAAAACAAATAAAATAAAAATAAATATAGCATGGATTATGTGGGCACGCTGCGTCCAATGGCCCTAGCTGCGGTCCTGGCAGCGTGAAGGGTCGTGGCCGACCTCAAAGCCTTATACTGATTACTCACACACGCTACTGAGTGGTAGACCTCATGGGCCTCCTCGGGATGGGGAAGACGAAGTCACCAACCGGGTTCCTGGCACCGCCGCCACCGTCGTTGGAGTAAAAGCATTTCCAGGTCTCCAGGGCCACTGCCTTGGCGGCCACCTCGTTGAGGAGGGAAGGCCTGCTCTCTCAAGGAGGTCGCGGATGTGGATGTGATCCCGTCTTTTGCATTCAACGATGCTCCTAGCGGCGTCATTTATGGCGACCTGTATCGCCCTGTGTGCGGCATTTGGCCCCTTGCACTCATTACTTTGATAGGAGTTCATCTGGGAGTCCAGAAACGGATGTATCTAACTAGAAATTTACTCACGGTTCGATGTTTAATGGACTCAATAAAACAATAGACAAAATATTCGATGGCAAATATTTATTGAAGTTCGTATGACGAAATATGTATTCTTAAAATAGACGAAAACAAATATGAGAGAAAACGAATGCTTGAGGTCCCATTAAGAGTGCAAGCAATAAGGCTTAAAGAATATAAAATGGGTCAAACTTATTTCACAGTCTTAAGGGGCTACTTATTTTTAAGAAACACAAAATAGGGCAACATCACTTGATATTTATGACAGGATTTCCTGTTTTCTATTCGCAAAACTATTTAATTGTTTTCACAACAAATGGAATAGCCATTTTAGGTAGCTATACGTCATCAAAAAGCTCTTTAAGTCAAGTTAATTGTTTTTCTTAGTTGAGTTTGAATAGGTTTTATCGGTTACCGATCAGTTAATAGAAAAAGTGTAGTAATCACCCTATATGAAACGTTGTTAAACGGCTTGAGTAAATGAACCTTTTTAATTTTATGGTGGAGGAGAGGACACAAAAAAGTTTGAAGTATCTTTGTTAAGCTCAATAAATTTTACTTTCTCACTCACAGGACTTTGTTGAAAGGACATTTTTTTTGCTTTAGGTATAGTTACTTTTCTTTTTTTTTGTTATACAAACTATTTGTACCAACTAAATAGCCTTCAACCTGCCTTTACTCACAAAACAACCCTTCACTTAATGTATAGTTTCCAAAATTATGCATATAATGTGATATGAAAAACATAAAACACATATTATTCAGATATGTACTTGAGATTTATATCTTAGTATTAAGCATTCCTTTCCTTTCATGATAAAAATATATACTTTTTTAACAAATACGAATTGTACTTTTCTAACAATAAAATACTGCATAACATCGACTTTAAATATTTTATCGTACTTTTGAATTTTAAAAACATTTGGACATGAAGAAAGAAATAAAGCTGATAGCTCGTCGTTTTCACTCATTAATACAATGACAAATAATTAACTTATGCCCTGGATAAACCAAACTGACTCATCAAACTTTAAAATCATATTCTTTAATGCTATTTTATAATTAACACTTTTTAAAAATCATTAAAATGTAAAAATAATTAAAAATACACATTTCTTAATAAACTATAAGCAATGCTTTGATTTGGTATTATTATTATTCTATGTTTTTTTAATAATTAATACCTCTTCAAAAAATTAAAAATATAACAAAAAATTATAAAAAATATAAATTCTTCAATGCACAATAAAACAATGCTTTGATTTGGTATTTTTTACTCATGCCTTGAACATGGAAAATGGATCAAAGCTATTTCTTCACATCCAATCAAACCCTAGGCGAAAAAGCTTTACTAATACCCTATTAGGATATTTTTTATTCCATCGACCCAAATGGATAAAGAATATTTTATTTTTAGTATACATATATATAATACTGTTTAGATGCAAAAAATAAATCATGTGAGCTTACATGAGGAAAACCGAACTATGGGTATATTGTTTGACACGTCAAAGCTTTTAAAGTATTACATGGCCTATTATTTCGAAGTAATCATTTGTTTATTGACATATTTATAAGATATGAGCAAATTATATCTTGTTTCAAGTTCGTCCTCTGTATAACCGATGATGAAAAGTTAATCGAAGAGAAAGGGCTTATAGAAATATATTAAAAATGGATCTTTAAAATATTTGTGGAAGCAATTAATCGTAATTTGAATATTTCGTTATATTAAATAAATAAAAAACAGGAACTAAATAAAATATATTAAGTTCCGTAATATACTTATCATAGAGTCAGGATAAGTTACTTTATACGGCCAAAGCTCTACAAAACAAAAGGGTTGTCAATAAGTGCTAAGCAATAACCAGTCGCATTGAGGAAGGAAAAACAAAGATGTGTTTTTTAACTTCATCTTTATCTAATGCACTACTGGAATTGTGATTTTTATTACTAAAGCATTATTTACAATATAGCTGAAGTAAATTGATGTTCAAAATTTGTATAAAGTAATTTAGAGTTTTAATTATTATTATACATTTTTTGTTGTTAAAAACATAAACCAAAATAGTTTATATATATATTTTAAACGCCTATGTTTTTTCAAAATTAACTATAATTTTATCAACAAAACAAGAATTGAGAAACAATTTGTTAGTTGAGTAATACTTTTGAGTAAGACAAATTATATTTTACAAAAGTTTATTGTCCAAATGCATCAGAAAATATTTCATACAAGGTACAGCTAAAACAATTATATATTACATAATACCTAATACATTCTAATTCATTAAATATAAACAAGGAGAACCCACAGTTTAGTCAAAACGACAACAATGTTTATTATTTTGATTGGTAAAAATGGTAGCTAACTCAATGAATCAATTTTACACGTCCATTAGTCGTTCGAGGTGTCTTAGAAAGGAAAAAATGGAATATGTTTAAGATAATTGGATAGGACTACGATATGTTCACATCAGATAAAACATTAGTCAAGATATTATTTCCTTCAATTAAAAATATTTTTTAATAACATAGATTAAGAATCTCATTACTGTAGATCCAGGCAAATTGTCTGGAAGAATGTTTTGTGCATGTAAAAACAAGCATCGACATAGTATAAACAAAGAAGTGGGGAAATATTTATAATTCCTCTCTAATAGTTTGTTTATTATATGTTTGTTTTTGAAGTTTAAACATTTTAAATACATAATTTTTACAATCCATAGTATATATATATATATATATATATATATATATATTAATAGTTGAGTAACTGGGCATTGCATTTTAATAATAATATTCTATTGAAGTTTGCTAGTAAAAGAAGATCAAAGCTCTCAGAAGTTTGTATGATTGTCAGTTTTATGAAATAGCTCATATGAGTATAGTTACATTTATTTTTACTTCTAATACTTTTAATCTTAAGGATGTTATGAAAATTTGACCTCGTAGCATGTTATTATTGGCTTGTGGAAACTGTCTTAAGCGAATGCAATAAAATAATGGTTGTTAACTTAAAATCCTCGCAAGACCCTAATAACTTTGTTTCTTGATTAAAGTATGTTATGAGTCAAGCAAATCAAAAATGAATTGTCATTTTAAATTTACTGCAAAATGAATCCTTTTTGAATTTACATTTCAGTATTTTTTATACTATAATTAAAAACATGTCACATGGAATTAAGCTTAACAGTTGATTAGAAACCCAGATATGACTTAAAAGTGAATTGTACAACCTGAAGACACCCAGACGCTTATTGTGAACCCTTTCAAAATGACAGCTGAGGGCTTCTTTGTCGTTGTATTTGTTCACTCAATGACTATACTCTTTGTCTTCCAACTCTAATGCTCTTGATTATTATGGTAAAATATATTATCAAACCTGTATATAGCGGCCACTCAATGAAGCCCAACAAAATGGCTGCTTTATTAATATTTATTTATTTAATTTATAATTATCTATTTATACAGCCCCGTGCAGGTAAATTTGGAACAAGTTTATGGCCTCCAGGATCAATAAGGAGAGGTTCTAGAGAAATATTTATTAAACAAAAAATACACATTAGACAATTATGGTCAACTTTTATTCAATGTGTCCTCCTCCAGCTTCCACCACAGTCTCCACACGGGACCTGAATGCCCTCACTGACCTGGACACCTCCGCAGCCTCCAAGGACATGGCCACAGACGTGATGGACGACTTAAGGGCCTCCACAGAGTTGTGGTGGGTCGCACAGGCCTCCCCCTCCAACTTCCCCTACAGGTAGTAGTCACAAGGGTTGAGATCTGGGGAGTTGGAGGGCCAGGTCTGAGGATCCCAGAAGTGAGGCACGTTTTCCTTGAGCCATGCCTGCACAGTCTTGGCCTTGTGGGCGGGGGCAGAGTCCTGCTGAAAGGTGTACTTCCTCCCAGAGGCCACAGTGTCTATCCAAGGCTTGACCACGTTACTGAGGACCTCCAAGTACACCTCCTGGTTGACCTTTTGCTTGGGCCCAAAGAAGTGTGGCGGCATGACGTGGCCCTCACTGCTGATGACACCCAGGACCATCACTGCAGCCGGGTTCTTTGTCCTGAAGACCATGGGGACCTCAGAAGCCTCCCTACAGATCCACCTGTCATTCTGCCTGTTCCTCTTTTTGTCCAAAGTGAAAATCTTCTCATCACAGAAGAACCTCAGGTGCCCACCAGTGTTCTTCAGAGAGCTCAGAATTTTCCTGCACCTGGCCTCCCTGGTGGCCTTCATCTTGTCTGTCAGCAGGTGCCTGACCTTCATGACGTAGCTCTTATATCCCAGGTCATGTTTTATGGCCCTGAATATGGTGCTGCGATGCACAGAGCGGTCCTTGGCCAGGGCAGACATGGACTTGGTTGGGAAGGCATTGATGGACTTCCTCAGGCCAGCCAAGAACCTGGGGTTCCTCTTCCTGTCACTTCTGGGGCTGTGTTTGGACCTGCTGGACATCCCCGTGGCCTTGTACCTGTTGATGATGGTATAAACAGTGCTAGAGGGGTACTTCAGGAGGCTGATAATCTCCTGGGCCGAGCGGCCTGCGCGGTGCAGCTCAATAACGGCAGACCTCTTCTCCTGCTCCATCGTGATGGCAAACAATTGTTTTTGTTTTCGATCTTAAATTTCACAACAAGTATTCACACAACCTCTCACAGCTAATTTCACCCATGCAGATCTCCTCCTTATTAATCTGGATGGCTGTGAACTTATTCCAAATTTACCTGCACAGCCCTGTATATTAATATACTGATATTGTATGTATATAATACATTCTTTCTATAGAATAAAATTGGTTGGCCGCGATCGGCAGACGATCTCTAAGACGAGTTTGGCTGTATATGGTTTGTTCCTTAAAGGTACATCATATTTTTTAAATTCATGGTAGGGGTCTCTTGGGATATGACAACAGAAGAAATGTAATCAAATATATCTTGTTGACTTTTGAGTAGGTGGCTAAATATTTATTTGATGAAAAAATCAAGGTACCTATATTTTATTGTTTCCATAAAAAGTCGAGTTTTAAATGATATTATTGACTTTGATGTCATCAAAAATCTTTTGAAAAATATATAGATTTTTCATGATGTGCGCGGGTAGAATAATGTTACAAATGTCATTATTATAATTCACATATATATATATACATACATATCGCTCTTTTTTATTAGAAATATATTGCATCACTTTATACCCGACCTTTAGGACACATTGTTCATCCCTATTATATATATATATATATATATATATATATATATATATATATATATATATATATATATATATATATATATATATATACATATATTTTGCTGTATAAATATCTAGCTTTTAAAATATCGATCGTTTTTTTACGCTGAGTGTTCAAACACGCACGCACCTTTTCGATATCTTTCAAAAATAAATGCTTTATAATTGCCTCATGCCAAGTACATATTATATCATTTGTTACTAATCACAAAGACACCTTCATGAATTATATTTTGTATATTGCCTTACTATATGAAAAAAGCTCAGTCCCCACTCTACCGTCTTCTTCCTATTGTGTCTCTTTTCAGTGACTCCGCCGTCTCAGCGCGTTCACTTCATCCTGGGTGAAGACGTGGACAGCAACTCCCACGAGCCCCATCCTCTTTTCTCTGAGCTGGAAGAGCTCTTCAAGGATGGGGAGGGACAAATGGAATGGAAGGAAACTGCGAGGTTGGTTTCATGATAATTTATAATAAACAGACAAGGAAAAAAGAGTAAAATATATTAGAAAATAACGGAATACAATGATAAATGACTTCGAAAGAAACATTTTTAGTACTTTTTACGGAAAAAACTTTCAAATTATTTCTTAACAAAGGAAGTAACATTTTAAAATGATTGAGAGCTATAGAGAATATGAAGTGTCGAAGCAACGTATGCTACAAAGAACTATAGATGAAGTGTGATAACTCATATATATCTAATATATTTTATGCACAAAAATAAGAAGTGTAATGATCTCGATTCACTATCACGCTCTCTTTAGTTGTTTCTGGTTCTATCGTTCCCCAACAATGTAGAATATACAAATATCCCGACATTTAGCGCTATCAGAGGCTACTTGAACACTTTATTTGAAAAAGCTTCGAATATTTTTCATTCCTCAGACAAGTTTGAAATCCTCCAATTTTCTTTCCATTTCCTCCATGATTCCTTGTCTAGTCAAATAACCAATAATGATTTGTGTCGCATAGCTCACAAACGCAACCCCAGTACAAAAGGATGAATGCAGCTTCTTTTTATTAATATTTGAAGCTAGTTTCTTTTACCACATTTTGGATTATGAATAGTCTTATTGGATTACTTACCTGCTCATTATAGTTTAGGCCAGGGGATCAATATATGTTTATATGTTTCTTGTCATTTACTTCAATAATATCATTATTCATCAAGTGAGCACTCTTGAGAAGGTTAGATTGATAGGCTTTCTCATTAATATTTTAATTATTTTTGCATTTATGTATTCCAAAAAGTCATTTTACTCCCATTTGACCAATTCACAATTGACATATTAATTTTTCCTTTTCAGATGGGTCAAGTTTGAGGAGGATGTTGAGGAAGGTGGGAATCGTTGGTCCAAGCCCCACGTGGCCACTCTCTCCCTTCACAGCCTCTTCGAGCTCCGAAGCCTCATCCTCAACAACACGGTCTGCCTGGATATGTCTGCCACGAACCTACACGACATATCAGAGCTCGTCCTGGACAACATGGTCAACTCCGGGATTTTAAGCGTCGATAAGAAGCCTTTCGTGAAGGATGCCATCCTCAAAAAGCACCGGCATCAGTACGAAAGTTCCAAGAAGAACGACGGCTCTTCTTCCAACATGGCCAAACTGCCCATTATTCGCTCACTCGCGGAAATTGGAAGGAATCATTCTTCTTCGAAAAGTAAGGAAACTTTTTTTTTACGATGATCTATTTTTATCGGGGATGAAATTTGAAATAATTAATGGCTTCTTACTTCCGTGTGCGTTTAGACCTTCCTTTCAATCAGCATTTCCCATTGTGACGAGAGGTGGATCCGGCGTGACGAAAAAGACTATGCAATTGTAATCAATTCAGCTATTAGTAAAGTAAAAGTTATTCCTTTCTTTACATAAGCTTATACTTTATCAAAAAATTGAATCGCAGTAAACCCATATTTTCAGCAGTAACACTCAAACAAGTATTTCTTCTGCAAGAGAAGGTATGTGCTTTCTATCATGCTCCACAATGCAGATATATTGTAATACACATTCATGGAAAATAAATATAATATGTATTTGTTTGATTGGGTTCGATATAATACCATCGGTGTGGGGTTTCAACAAACACTTCTGCATTACAGTTAAATAATAAGTTATAGGGTCTCTTTAATAACGTTGGTCAATACGGCCTTTCACTCTCAATAGTCGAACTTGCGCCTTTAACATTGAGAGTTAAGCATATTTCCACTTAGCTAACGCATTCTCTTTCGCCTTTTAATCATTCAGACAGCTTGGTAAAAAATTGATATAACTGTATGCACTTTAAGTTATTGTTTTATCTATTCTATATATTCCGAAACATTTTATTTTGTCATTTGCTAATATTTTTTGAAAATCTGACTTGAAATAGTGAACCAAGATTTTGATTCTCTTTTAAGTCTTTCCATTTTGAACATCGAGTCTTATATTTAGTCCAGATATAATTAAATCTCTAAAATATATAAGTCGTAATATCTTTCTGGCGCACTTATATCATGGTTCACAGTTATTCGATGTATTGTTCAAATACCTTAATGCAAAATAATACACTATATATAGAATTTATATTTATGAAACTGTTATCTTCTATTCGAGTACAGATTCTTACGAAAAAAAAAGCAAGTTAATAGATTGCCAAATTTGTTATTCAGTAAAATCACTGTAATAATTTAATCACTAACAAAAAACAAGCCTAACAATAATATTCGCCAAATGTTAACGTAACGTTAAATACATTAACTCCATGCACAGGATGACCCAAATTATGTTCAATTCGATTCCTACCCTTAAGGACTACAAAACATGTGTATGGTGCAGTAGAAATGAATATCCAGTATATGTAGTCCTTGATTCTCCAATTAATGCGATCCTTATCTCTTTTGAGATATATTTTTAGGAAAATCAAAGACTCTTCTAGTAGATATCAGGATTAAGATTTCTCCTAGGAAAGATTGCAATCTTTATAGTTGTACCCACTACTTTTGATCCTTGCCGATAGATATTCAATATTTTGTTGCAAGCGATTGTGTATTTAACATTTTATTGCCATCAACGTATTTTTTGTCGAAGCCTCATCCACCTCTAATCACATTCCCAGGTTGTTGTTTTTTTGTTGGTTTTTCTGCATTCTGGAGTGAAAGAATTAAAAACCCTAATTATCATTTCAGGCCATGAGGGGAGAGATGGTAATACACACAACTCAATACTGTATATACATATATACTATATGAACCCCTCTCATCACATATTTTGGTAGTATAATCGTTATCCAATCATGCAAGATAAACAGTGCAGACCCACCACATAATTCGACACTATAGCACACTTAATATATACACAGTCTATTTACAAAGATATCCACCTAAATAGTTCCTCCCCCCCCCCCCCTTCATTGTCTTATTTCTATTATTATAATAACGTTGATTTGGTGTTGTATGTAATCGAGGTTAATATATTTTTTTGTGTGTGTTTATCCTTCCTTCTTCTGCTGCTACATATTTCCTTCCAACAAACCATCCTTGCCGCCTTTCACCAAGAAACACTAAGCACCTGTAAAAGAATGATTCCGAGAGGAGAAAGGAATTGATTTAATTGTGATATAATAACAATTTTCACAAAAGCAACTATAATTAAATTTTAATAAACGGTAACTGACCAGTGACGTCACTGATTGTTTTCCACTTAATACAAAGATAAGTCTGATGACCTCATTGAATGATTAGCCATGGTCAATATGTACATTTTGTCTACTGCTCAGGGCCTACAAGGGAACGCTCGATATCATTGATATATAAAGCATAGGCTCAGTATTATATAGTAGGAGGAGGATTAAAAGTTGTAGAAAAATTTTTTTTTTAATTCTGAATTTAATATGTCAACAAAAATATTTTAATGTTTTGCTCGAAAATACAATATGATCGAAATTAACACCAAAAACCTTTGTTTATGGCGTCCTTCTTTTCCAAGTGTCTAGTATTCCTTGGATGATACCGTCTTACTAAACCTTTCCTGAGGTCCATAACAATATAGAGCGTCCAGGCAACATATATATTAACTCTGAATGTCAGCGAACTTGCTATGGTGCCCAAAGGCAGGTCACCCTAAGAACTAAAAAGAGAGTAACACTTTAAATGGGGAGTGTGATGACGTCACCTATTTGAAGATTTATAAATAGGAATAAAAGATCATTCGTTTTAATAAAGAAATAGTATTCCTTAGTATGATAGTAGTCTATTTTACTGAGGATTCCTCTTTCTAAATAAAAGGTTCTCTTGGTTTACGTTTTGTCTATTATCCAAGTTTATTTATTAAAGACCTTTTTGATGGAGATATAAATGAAGGCTCACTCTCTCTTTAGACCTTTGAGTCCCTGTATTTCCACACAATGAAGGCTAGTATATTAATTCGACGATATTATTTGTTAATATATGTTGCTTCGATACTCTCTATGGTGAGATGTCATCTTCTTCTGTTTGCACACCTTCAATTCTCTTGTTACGAGTGCTTGCTGTTCCTGATATTACGAGGTTGCTGTGAATTATGACCCAAATTGTCTGTTTATATGGGAGTCAACAAATGTTGTATTTGTAAAAGAAAGAAGCATAGAGATACAAATATATAGAGAGCTTATTCCCTTCATCTGTATTTTGTGTCCAATATAAACTAAGTAATTTGATCTACGTCATCGTAAGCTGATCATGGAGATAGATTCTATCTCTATAATTAGCTTACGATGACGTACTACAAATTACTTTGTTTATATTGGACACAAAAATACAGATGAAGAGAATAAGCTCTCTATATCTTTTTATCTCTATGGAAAGAACCCGTTATAAGGGGATTATGTGTAATAGGGCCAGCCAAAGGATATATAATGCAGGGTATGTTGACTTCATATCAGTAATCTGATTATTATTTTCCCGTCAATAAAAAGTATATTATGAGAATAGATTTTGAAATGATCGTTAAGAATAGTATACATATGTTATTCTTCTATGTTGCCGGTTTGACGTCATTAAAAACCACCAGCTCGCACAAAAGTCAGCTCTGTGAGAAATATGAACGCGCCTTGTATTTCAATATACCTTGGAGCTAATTGTCAGTTGGTTAGAAGCCCAAATACGTCATATTAGCAAGAGACAGATCCCAAGGACCAACAAGAGCGGCTTATTTGTAAACAACAATGTGGTATTATTAAATTCGCATAATATAAAACTTGTTTTGTATGGACTTTTGTTATATTTATCAAACAGCCTCTTCATGAACACATCCCTCATACAAGAGAAAAGAACATCCATTCCCCCTGCACATCCTCACCCTCCAGGACTCTTCATCTAAGAGAGACTCCCAATAATCTCTGTTTAATGGTCGAGAGAAAATACTACAATGTAGTACTACTACTAGAGTAGTATCAGGACAAAACTTATAGAAACACCTTAAAATAGACCTCTTCATTATTTTTTGTTGAATATCGACGGAATTGTAAGAAAGGAAATATAAATTTATAAATATCATTTATAATTATTTAGTTAATATATATTTGCATTTATCTTAAAATTCAACTTTCTTTCGCCACAACAACGATAATGGAGTTATTACAAGTTTATAATAGCATTTAGTAGGTGCTATCGTTGGAAATGATAATATATATATATATCCATCTATTAAATTATGGCTGTTATTGCCATTTACTCGCAACCTCAACTAATGGACGTCATTTTCTTCTCTTTTTTGATACTTTATTTTCACATTGTTTTACCGTTTTCATAAGCCCAGTGTTTGCCGACGTTCTTTATCATATAATTCATATTTCATATTTGTTATGTTCTACATAGAAATATGATCTCCTTCGTATTCTCTATCGTATTCTTTAACAACTTCATTTGTAATGGAGCACCGTCTCAGTCCCTCAACAAACAAGGTGTACAATATATATCCAACTACATCAAATACTTGTGGTGTGACAAGACATGCAAATATATCATCACATTTAATAAAAGCTGCAAAAAAATATAGTTTTTTGAAAACGTCGAAAGTAATAATATTCTGAGGTTCAAACTTATATTATTGCAAATCAGTTAACATTGGATATATATGCCTTATATTATGTTGAAAAAAAAATCACATTGATTATGTTGCGGGTCATTTTGACCCATAATGTGTAAACCCATTCAAAACAGTCAAAAAACGGTTAAACTAAGAACAACTTTATTTTAGAATATTAAACACTTATTAAAAAAAGACATGACAATACATTTTAATTTTAACACTATATGAGTTTAACTTGCCCCTTTTCAAAGCTCTCCACATGATGGACAGAACGTCACAGTGTGCTTTCTGCAGATGTAATTCTTACATTTCACACAAGAGGTACTTGTTTTACTGTCCTCTCGGGAGGGGCAGACTTGGCATCTTTTCCGTTTCTTTACACCTGTGTCCACTGGATCCATTGCAGATTGGTTGTATGAGCTGACCTTGACCTTTTCAATGACAGCTGCAGCTCACATACAAGTGCCCGGGTCAAAATGACCCGCAGCATCATCTTCGTATGCAAACTCTGTACATACATTCCACTACACATCTAAGTGTCCAGATTTTATACACCACTTCATGACCCTTAATGAGGAAAAGTCACAAAATTTCATGAAGAAAAAAAAAGGATAACCTGTACTTTGGCCAACACAAAAACCGAAATGGGTCAAATTGACCCTTAACATAATATAAGGGATATATATATATATATATATATATATATCAAACTGCATAGCCTAAATGACTCTGAAGAGAAGATACCAACTTAGTTACACGCTTTCTAAGGATATGACGTTAGATTACGAATGGATTTTTTAAAGGCACAGTTTCTTATGATATGGAATAACATGAAATTATTTTATATTAATAAATCATAATTAAATAATGTGGCATTCAATGTACTTTTTTGGCTCTTTCAAATCTTGCCATTCATTCTTAAAATAATGAATTCTTACTATCCAAGTTAACACATTCGCCCGATAATATCTCTTCTTTCATAAACATCATATTTCTACAACCAACCAACTTCAACCCTATAGTTAAATGTTTTTAACAACTGTCTTTTTAATACATAATTACTTATATTTCATTTGTTATGGGACACACAATCACTTTCATTACGTCATTTTTTTCACATTCCCATGAGTGAATACCAACTCTTCTTGCAACTCTTTTTGCTTAAGTATATAATAAAAATAAACTGTTTAGAGACACACATAGTTTCTTCGTTAAAGTCCTCCTTATGACTGACAATATTTCATGCTCTACTCCACTTACTCTTTATTACGGTTTGTTTTCATTAAAGGGTATCATGTATTAGTTAGTCATACGTCATACGAAAAACATGACGTCATACGTCTTTAATTAGAGATGAAAGTAATATAAATTGTGAAAATTGATATCTTTTCCACTTTCATAAGCAGGTGGTCATTAAAAATCATCAGCCAAAATATAAAAAGTATGTGTGTCTGAACCTGCCATTAACGGCCTTTAAATAACGGCCATTACCTTATCTTTCCTTTGTATCCATAATGCTGCCATAATATGATTCCTTTTAAGTGACGTCATCACTTGCCATCACTTGCCATTTTACATTGGTATATTTGCAATTTAAAACGTTTTTTGTTATTCCTTATGTTGCTATCTTTTCTCCAACAACGGAGATGTAACATTTGCACCAATATGCTACTTGGTCACTCTTTATTTGTTGTGATGCTTACGTTCATCTCTTACTTTATGCCATAGATTGATTTAAATGTCAATCCATTCCTACGCATATCACTCAACAACCTCTCTCTTGAATGCTTGAGTCCCATAAACGCCACCCTCAGCCCCCCTCACACATCTATACATATATCCGTCCTTCCTCCTCATCTTCCCTTCAAAACATTACATACAATAAAACTTTGTTACATAAGCTTTTCAACAAAAATACATTCATTGTATTAGGCATGCATCGTCTAAAAGAACTCTTTGGTTCCAAAGAGGATTTATCCAACATTGATGGGCAAACCACCCAAGAAACATGTTTTTCCGATGCCAAGGGTTTCTTATCAGTTCCAGGTAATGTCAAATTTCTTACCTTTCATTTTGAACTTTCTAAAAAACCTAAACTATAATAATAATACTGAAATCTTTAGATACTTTAGAATAAAATTAATAAAAGTACCTGCATAAAAAAGTTTATTTTGTTGGAATGATGGAAACGCTTAACATAAAACCATTCGGTGGGTCACTCAGTACTGATGTTAACTGTCTTAACTGGCTACTGTGACTGGAGTCGTATTTTTGAGTTGATTCAATTCAATTGGTTTGAAGTAGACATGACCATATTAAAATAATGTATTTTATCTCCCTTCAATTTTTAAGATCGACACAATCAATCAAGGGACTCTTTGGCATTTCAATTTTTATCTATTTAAAGTAAGAAAAACAAAGTTTAGTAATCTTGTGTGGACGTCAAAAGCTCTATCAACGTTACGAGTGCTCATTTTGCAATATTTGAGGTAAGAAGCTAACACTTTTATACTGTCCATCGGTAGCGAAAAGCCTAGATTACCACTTACTAAGTTAATTTTTAGCAGTTTCAATGGTGAATATCGGAATACGATTTTCAATCATATTTTTCCACGTAGCCAAATTGAAGTCACTGAAAACATTTGTCAAGAAATATAAGTGTCACTCAACCTTCAATTTCATATTTAGCCACCTTTTATGGACGTCAAAAGCGATCAACGTCACCAGTGCTCGTTTCGTAACCAAAGGCTTTTATGGTGCCTATCGATAGTGCAAAAGAAATACATTTAAATAATACTTTTTCATATAAAAGTAAAACCATTTGTCAAGAGGAAATGCCTCAAGTTTATGACATGTAACGATGGAAATATGGTTCTTCTAAAAACATTATGGATTTTTGTACATATAATGTGGCTCACCTTCAATTATCGTTACTAATTGACCCACTGATATCATTTAAGCAATGGAGTTTTGCCTTGAAAGTGATGTAAATAACTTGACAACAAATCATACTGTATTGTGATCTAATTTCTATCTCACATAAGCACTCAATCTTTATTTATTTACAATATTATTTTGACGGCAATTATTATTAAATATGTGTTTTTAAGAAGCATTGCTAGATATCGATTTTGCATCCAAATAATAAAAAACATATATCTTTATACGCTCCATTTGAATTCCATCTTTTTTTGCTCTTGTTATATTATAAAATAAGTTAATGTAGTCATCATTATTATCATTTTATATGTTCACATTCCATCATGGAAGCACGGCCTGACGTATTTTTGTGTTCTTACAGAATTCTTTCTTCATGTAGTAATGCACATATCACAATAAATAGCCACCAAAAATGTCCCCTCTTGTTTATTTCATTGTTTAACCACTTCCCATTCTTGCTGCTCTTTGGTATGATTTGAATGGCAAGAGGACTCAACTATGCATGTAGAATTGGTACACCCTTAGTTTATAAAGAAGATAGTTGGAGGAAAATATATATATAAACCAGTTCTTCAAAGACAACTCCAGGGTCAATTACATATAATGACATTTTGGAAGACTAAAGCTTTAGTTTTTGGGCAGTATTTTTAAATATTTGGGATTGAAAGAAGTCAACTCAGAGCCAATCAAAGCTCTAAAAAAGGACTTATCTTATACTTTTAACTACTCCTTTAATAAATGTTGAATTTTTTAAGTTTAATATAGTGAATTAAGTCCCAATACTCAACAATTACGCCCATCTCTCATAAGAGTATGACATAATAATAATAATCGTAAAACTTGAGTCTCAATGTAGTAAATCTGGCTCTCTACTAACGAAAAAAAATAGATTTTATAAATATATGTTGTATATTTATAAAACCATGTACGTAATATCATGTTATTTTTCTTACACTTGAATTCTCTAACATAAGGATACCATAAGTATATATATATATATATATATATATATATATATATCTAAGAGCTTTTTGACGCCTCAAGCAAGGCGTCTTAGTTATTATTTATTACCTTCAAGCTCTGTAACGAGGGACATCATTAAAATCTAATAACATTGATCATAATAATAAGTCATGCAATTGACGTGATCTCTTGGTTCTTTTAAGATGCTAAATGACATATATTATATATATGATACATATTCAGGATAAACGAAAAAACAGAAGAAGGAAAAGGGAGGGCCATCATCGCCTTGTATCTTGGTCTCTTATATTTGATTTTTTTAATAATAGGTAAGGATGACTCACTTTTTTCTTGAATGCCTTTGGTTGATATAAAAGGAAGAGTGGTAATAATGAATAAGTGTTCGACCATACTAATGACTGGATAGTCAAAGGATTAAATTAAAAAAGGGAAGGGCAATGTTTGAATCAGCAACTGATGGGTGCCATCTTCAGTCCCCTTTTATTATGAAATATATATTGCTAAAGACTATGAAACCCATCAAAGGAATAAAGGAAACACTTATATTTATCCCTTGAGCAGGCAAAGTCTAAATATAAAGCCTAAAAAAGTAGAAAAATGGAGAAATGACAAAAGATAGTGACGTCATTTTAAGGGTCATCTTTTTGTTGAAACAATTATTTGACGAATTAATTGGACTTTTATTGCAGGATTTCTATTTTTATATAACTCCTACAGACAATTTACATTGTTTAGTGTATCTTGGTCGCCTAAAGAACTATTTAAGTGGTGTGACTTTTTCTTTTCTGTTGAGTATCCAGTTATAATATAGTCGGTGGAAAGAGCCTCATGAAATAGGTCGTTACTTCCCTCGTTGTTCTTGAGATATGAACATCAACTAAACGATACAATATTTATCCTATAGAGCACTCCACTGTTTTTATAATGATCCTCGAAGAATGGCAATTGTGAATACTTAAAATAGAGTATTCTAATATTATCCATATTTACTAGACAAATAAACAAACTCCACTCATAAAAGGAAATAATGAATGTTGTTTTTATCAAAATTAACCGAAAATAGGTTTTCCCTTTAATGATTAAGCATTAAAAGGAAAGAAACTTAAAAAGCCAACTAAAAAATGTGTATTGGTGCGTTTGAACAAACCACCATTCAAATGACTTCTTAATGAGAACTTCATCCGCTCGAGGATTGATACTCAAGTATAGAGTTAAATACATATCTTCAAATGTTCATGAATGACCATTTTTTACACTAAGACTTTGGCATTTATGAATCCGAGATTAGATTATTCAAATATTCATTGGCTAATATTGAATTTAATAAGAAAATGAAAGTTTCTTTTTTAAAATCATCCGTGATGATAATTAGATCTTCACTATTATGATACGACATAAAAAATAATAAAAATGATTTGTCAATCGGACACCATCGCTATATGATATTTTTAATACACAAATACTTCCAAAAACGCTTATCAAACAACAAAAAAAGAACCGTATATATCAAAAAAGTTTACCCTTCCAACTTGAACCACAAAGTAGATAACAAATTTATAGAAAATAGAGAAAAATTATTTATAGCATAGGTTTACATACTATATTCGTTATAAAATAGTTTTTTTCTTCATCGTTACTCTTTTTTCCGTTCTCAATCAAAAGGACTTGATTATCCTCCTTTCTCTTAGTCAAGTACTTTTTAAATCAATACATATCATTTCTTTTTCTTCTCTGCTATATATATATATATATATATATATATATACGTATGTGGCTTCCCAAATTCAAAAGCCTCTTTTAATTTTTTTTCATATTCATAGAGATAAAGTTTTATTAGCCTAGAGTCTTTAATTGTCATAAAAGTAATGGCACAGGTGTCAGAGACAATGTTTATTTTAAATAGGAGACTCCCAATTACGTCAATCCTTTTGAAGATTGACGTCATTGGGTGCCATTATTCCCTTATTTTATTTAAAATAAAGCCTGCACTATAATATAATTATTTAGATAAAAAAGAGTTATTGGAATATTCAAGAATCCACCAGAAATTTAAAGTTTGAGTATTATGTATAATAAGTGGTCAAATATTTAGAGTCAATGATAAACACTTTTTGTGTCCTCTCAAAGGAATTGACCTCATAGACGGCATGCTTCGTTGCAAGTCTTTCTAGACTTTGAGCAAATTTGTTGAATCGCAAGGCTATTGAAGAGTAATAGATGAAAATTTATTTACTGTACTACAGCCCGATCCGTTAATTCGTTCAGTCTGTCACAGATTTATCAGTTCAAACAAATATTATACTATGTGTATACATGTATATATATATATATATATATATATATATATATATATATATATATATATATATATATATATATATATATATATACGTATATATATATATATATATATATATATATGTATACATGTATGATTTTTAGTAGACTTATAATTAATGGATTATATATAGTCCAGTAAATATATTTCATTATATATATATATATATATATATATATATATATATATATATATATATATGGGGTCAGTGGTTTCGATTTTGAAAGATCACTTGGCCATAAAAAAGCTATCCGCAAGATGGGTGTTTTAGTTCCAATTTAGTTTCCAATTGTGAAGGCTCAAAAACAACATTTTAAAAGCATTAGTTAAATGTTGAAATAAATGCAAATATCAATATTATTGCTATAACCTAATGTTTAAATATATTGTCTTGAATGCTATAGCACATATTATGTTCATTTGAATAATATGGATGCAACATTGTTCATGAATATCCCAACAGTTGTAACTAAATCAACACATTTTAGCAAAAAAAAACTATATTTAGTATAAATATACCATAAAATTAAAATGCGTAAGAAATATCGAATGTTTGTTTTCATTACACCTTCATTTTAAAGACGTACACAGAAATATATATAACTTATGAAGCATATAATACGTAATTCCTTGCAAATGAAAGCCATCATCTATCTAATAATCTTACTCTACACTGTTCATTATCGACTTTGAAGAGAAAAAAAAGACGAAAGAGAAAGGAAGGTTATCTAATTTCTTATTTTTACTTGATTATATTAACGATATTATAAATATATATATATATATATATATTCCCAACACTTATTTTTCATATCTTCTATTTTTATATACTTTTTCACTATTTTGAAGGGATAAAAATAATGTTGAATCGGCAGAAAAAATGTATATGAAGACATTTCTTAGCAAGGGAAGCATATTTTTTTCTTCTTCACATCCTTCCCTCCTTTTCACACATTGAAGAAAGAGTTCCTCGTGATGATGTAATCAATGGCCCTGATTCCATGAATATATTTCAATAATATATATATAAATCATAAAACTTGATAAACCTAAAACCTAAATATTAGGGTGGTAAGTTTGGATCATGTGAGCTCTAAATAATAATAAAGATTTCCTTTTGGGGTTGCCTTAATAGAGATATAAAGATATAGAGAGCTTATTGAATTCTTCAGAGAAATACGTCATTGTGTCCTGAATACAGCTGAACGATGTTGTTCTACTATTGGAGGGAAGAGAAATACGTCATTGTGTCCAGAATACAGCTGAACGATGTTTCTCTGCTAATTGGAGGGAATAAGCTCTGTATATATTTATATCTCTATAGTTGCCTTATCAAATGACCAACAATGTTAAGCAGATAATTTCTCACGAAATCTATTTCTTTTTTATCCACAAATAACATTTTTAAAAGAGCCTTTCAATTACCGGATATTAAGAAGGTCATTGCTTATTGCAAAGGTTCCGAATGTAAAACTTTATCTATTTTAGCTCACTTTTTTAGTAAAAAGTTCTTTATTTTTCTTATTTATTAAACATTATAAATAAAATACAGCAAATAAATAAATTGTAGATAGCTGCGTTTTTAACATCATTGAACATTATAGATCCCTATTCATTTACTTTGATTACATCGAGACGCAAAATCAAACATAAGGCCTTTTCTGTACATTTGACTCAAAAACCATTAGGCAGCTCAAAGGGACGTCTTTAAATCATAGGGCAATAAATCCCCTGCTGTGCCCATAGTTTTTTGTATTCCTGGCTTCCCCTGATCCAAACTTAAGGCCACCCCGCCTGATACAATCAATATTTTAACGCTCTTTCAAACCATTAAGGTTCATCGATTGAGACTCAGCCAGCAGCACCTGCAGTTGGCGATGGTGGGGCTCTGGAAAGCCCTGTTAAAATATTCCTCAATGATGATAACTTTTCATTCATCGACGAGGGCCTGGATGAAGAAGAAGATTTTATTCGTAAGATTTGAGTTGTTGTTTGTCTTCACACACACAAACCAAATGACTAACATCATCCATTTCTTCCTATAACCTTTTTGATTTTGCTTTCCATGATTTTAGCGTCTATTCGTAGAGAGTGTCATTTAAAAAAATTAGAATATCATATTCCCCTCCCCACAGTGAAAAAAACCGTTGCCTTCTATCTTATTTTTTATGTTTACTAATCCACATTCGTATATTTAATTATTATTATTATTATATTTCAATGTTACACTTTTTTCTGATCACTCAATTAATATTCAAATACCTCACACGTACTACATAGGCAAAAGACTCTTATCAGCATCGCTTCTACTCAACCTTATCCTATACATATATTTTTTTTCATGACCTTCGTTGGACACCACTTTTTAACATGGAAAACCTTAAAGTGTTGAGGTTGCGTGCTTTTTTAATACAATCCATATAAAATAGATGATCAGTTGGAGGATAACCATAAGAACATGTCAGTCTACAGCTGAGTTTATTGCATTAGTAGTATTTAATATTTTTGTAGCCTTATGGGAGAACATCCATTTGAATATAAATAAGCAAAGCGTTTTAATTCCAAAGGTATTAACTCATAGAAAGCTTATTCCGACAAATGTGTGACCAGTTATTTTATATGGGTTCCTTTAAATAAGCTACGCAATGTCAAAAACATGGTGCATAAATGTTAAAACGTGCAAATAATACCGAAATAAATTATTTTGCTTTTTATAAAGTCGTCGTTCCTTTTTTTTGTTGTTAAACTTGTTTTAAAACTACAAGTGACCTGTTTTAATTGTCTCTCTTTTTTTTACTCTCTTTTGTGTTTCTATAGGCAGTAATACCATCAATCCAGACGCTAGTGGGAATGATATTAATCGGAACATGAGCGGCAACATCCTTGACAATAATGAGTCTCATATCAACATATCAAAGGTGAGTTTAGGCTTATTTATTTGAACATTTTTCCAAATTTTTATTGGTATTTATATATTTTTTGACTTAAGAAGTAGACTATCGTTGGAATGGTTTGTTGTGGAAGATCTTATACTACACTCTCCAAATTAATTTATTTAACCATGAGATATGTCTATGTTAAAGGACATAAGCGTAAATAATTGCAAAAATTACGTCATAAATGATAGTTAGTTAGACTTTATTTCCGTTTGCCAATACATATAATTTACAGGGGAAAAATGATATATTATTAACATTCAAAAGCATATTTGTCGTTCTCATTTACTTTTCACTGTGTGACAATAAAGTGAATTTAAAAATTGTGTTTGTACAATTAGTTTATTTTCTCTATTATATTTATTTATTTGATTATTTATGCGTATGTTTTGTAATAAACATCTCCATAACGAACTTCCTTCCCGTCCTTTCTACTTTATATGACAATGCAAAGCTGTTGTTTTTTATATTAAAGATTATGTAACTTAATTCCTATATTGACCACTCTCTTGACGTATTTGGAGCATTGCAGATACTATTTTTTTGTTTTTGATAATTAGTTTCACGATTGATTTATGTCCGAATTAAGTGATTTTGACAAGGTAGCGTCTTGTCAATGATTGTTATTGTAATAATTGTTAGCATGCAGTTGCTAAAAAAGACAAATGTATGTATAAATAACAACGAAATATGGGTTGAGAACTACGGAAGTATTCGAATCAATACGTACAGAGGGATTTAGTTAACATTTGGTTATTTCTTAGCTAGATTCTTAGATTCAAAATCATTTTTATAATTCAGGGCTGAGTTATGACTAAAATGGTTTAATTTCATCACATTATTTACTTACTAAACACATATATACTGAGGTAACACGATGATTTCTTCGATTACAAGAGGGTAATATATTTTTGTATTGATGGTATTCAGCATGGTGAAGATTCATACACATAATAGAGGTCGATTGATAGTCGATTTTTATGATAAATATTTTACCCATAAGTTTTTTTAAAGATAATCGATAGTTTTTGTCCTAATATATATATATATATATATATAGATACAATTATTTGCCATTTACTGCGGGAAAAATGATCTTTCAATTTAAAACGCTTGCTGTGTTTGAAAAATGTGGTTTTATGTGAAAGTCACTAATATTTCCTTGACCGATATTTCCATCTGTCAAAGTGAACTATTCATTTCTTTATATGTGTTTGTATTAATTAACTTTATAGATCACTTTTTATGTCCTTTTATTTTTTCAACGTGTTTTTCGGGTCCTTCTTTTCAATACATTTATATTAATTTATATTGCCCATTGTTTTCGTGCCCTTCACATTTTTATTGCTATTTTTTAAATATCAAATCCATTTTCACCTTCTTCAACATATTTTTATAACATGTCTTCCTTTATAAGCGTAATAAATGGCCTTAATATTATAAATATCCTTCTGTTATTTACATATAAGTTCAAGTTTTTATTACATTATGTAAGAAGAGTTGACTGTTATGATGTATGAATCTATTTACTGTGACGTCAGAGATGAGCAGGAGTATGGTTTCCTTCTGATCTTCATCTAGTGATGATGGAGAAGCCATGTCAGGTAATAGGAAGGTGCCGATGAGATCTGTGTGGTTGTCGTTGCCTGTCTTGCAAAGCTTGACCCGGATCTGGTGTCTACTTTTGCATCAGTGAGAGTGGAGACATTTAAAATGGCGCCATTGTCAACTATTTATTGTGAGAACTCTCTCAACCTCTCAGAATAAAAAATATGTCCATTAGATTTTTTTGTACACATACTTTTTGAGCTAACGAACTATTCTTCCAATACTCCATCTCTGACGTCATAGTAGCCCCCTCTAAGTATATCGGACACAAAAGACTTATGAATGATCAATTAGTCTTAGGCTTGGCCTTTTATACCCTACAAATTCCTTAGGTTTTTCTTTTATTCTTCTTAGGGCACAGTGACTTATAAGAACACAAAAGAGATGCCTTATTTTTCAAGGTGTGTCTTTAATGTCTTTCTTTTTTTTTAAAGTCAAAAGGGACATGCTTAAGACTTTGGCACTTAAAGACATTCATTAAGAAGTAGTGGTCCCTTTAAACACACACACACAAAATATGTGTCTTAATATGTGACCCTCCTCAAACATGAGGCCCTGGGATCTTATGTGGAGAGCGGCCTTCTATATTGGTCCTTCTACTATATATATACTAGGCTGATGGAATGGAAGCATATAAGAAAATATATTTGATGATGGTATATATATATATATAGTATCTCTTGACAGCTTCTCTCTTTTTTATAAAATAAATATGAACCCTCCTTTTGACAAATTAGAAAAAGAGATTTCCTTTATGGACATATATATATATATATATGTATAATTTTCTTAAAATGATAATCATTTTTTAAGTAGAAGGGTTCCAAAACATTAGTTCCTGGAGTGCCCTGTTATGTTCATGTTTAACATCTAGTGATGTTCGCGTACGATAAAACTAGTCATAAACTGACTTTATATCTTATTATCGTTTTCATATAGCACAAACTATCTGCAAATTTATTGTGCTCCACTTATTTTAGTTATCTAATAATTTGCCGTTTTTTTCATCTTAATGATCGGAACAATAATGATTTATTCTTAATAAAAACATAATAATACAAAATACGTCTTAAGTCTGCATTCAAAAGTAATTAACACATATGTAAATAATTGAAATGTTTGTTTTTTGCATTCTCTTGATAATTATCAAATTGTGATTGTTGCACAGGTTTTGCAACAAACTTATGGAGCCCAGCTTTTGTCGTGGTCCCCAATCTTGCAGCCAATGTAGAAGTAGCAGCAAAAAAGATAAGAGAACTGAACACAAACCTAAAACTGGTAGCTTTTTATATGATGTAAATTTTATCTATTTCGTGCCTTTTCGCGCTGTTGCTTTCCCAAGCAACCAATGAACGTTCGGAGAACGTTCTCCGAACGTTAGTTTTTGGTTCGCAGAACGTTCCCTGAACGTTAGTTTCGTTCTCTGAAGGTTATTTTTACGTTAGCATGGATGGTTTTCTTAACGTTCTCCGAACATTCCCTGTTGGTTATATTTACGTTCTCCTAACGTTCTATTTACGTTCCCTAACGTTCTATTTACGTTCCCCCAACGTTCTATTTACGTTCCCCCAACGTTCTATTTACGTTCTTCTAACGTTCTATTTACGTTCCCTCAACGTTATATTTACGTTCCCTTTTAGTTTTAGTTTAGTTCCCTTGTAGATATAATTAAACTCCTTGACAGTATTAAAATTCTATTAAGCGTTTATTTAACATTAAAACTGGACACGAATTATATAATAGATTATAACATGTTATTTATAACTCATAAATTATACAAACATAAAAATAAAATATATAAGGCTCAAAGCACATGCGTAAAAAACTAAATAAACATTGTAATGTATTATTTTTTTTTGCTCTTGGGTAAAACATCTTAATACAATATCATAAAAATATCAAATAAAAGACTTCCATGTTAATACATTATTTCTGATGAATGTAGGATGTTTGTATTAGGTGTTGGAGGGAAAGTCTTGGAAAATATTTTATGATCCTTCCGACAGTTGTCCACGTTCCTCTTTCTTCCAGCAAGGGAATTTTCAAGGGTAATTCCTCATTTACTACATGTTGAAGGAATGATCACGCATTGTTCTGAAACATAGAGGTTCGGTAGTTAAATACAAATATAACAATGACATAGGATAATTAAATAGTAGAAAAGCTTACCGCCGGTGTCCTGATAATTGAAGGCAAGTCGAGGTATCAATGGGCTTTTAATCCAAACTGATGTTTATATAATATTGAATAAGTAACCTTGAGGATCAGTGTAGATGGAAACTATTTAATGTTGTTACTGTAGGAAAATCAGATGAAAACTGATAGGTTCTTAAAAGCAAATACAAAAGTGTATTTATTTTTGTGAGTCGTCTACATTCAAGTCATTTGATTTGATGAGGACGAAGTTGTAGCATGTATTAGTTATGTGTCGTTTGTAAATGAGTTTGTTCTAATAAGAGGCTGTTTGAAGTCAGCAATATGATCCAGCTAGAGTGGCTTTTATTTTTGGTTGAACTAGCTCCTCTTCACTCACAAACATAATCTTCAAACACTTAAATTTGTGGAAAAACCATAAAGTCTGGCTTGTTTAGAAACCCAAATTATCATCACTAACGGAATATTTTTTTATACAACAGATTGAACAGGAATAAATAAATCGGGATCAACGACAAAGACAATTCATCCACAAAACCTTCCATTATTCAAAGGAATTTTCAGATAAAATAGTCTCTTATGTTCAATTTTTATTTATTTTGCACATGATTTACTATAGCAAATAGCAAAAATTAAAACAAAAAGAGATTTACTCGACTCAATCATATATTTATTGAAGCGATGCAGTCCTTCACATAATAATATTTGTTATATTTTATTGTAAATCAGGTAGAAAAAATTACCATTCCGTGGAAGTATGTGGGGGATCTGGTACGGTTTTATCCGTTTTACTCCGCTGGACATCTCTAATTTCTACAACGGCAGTACAGGAAATTTGCCTAAAGACCAAAAATAATTATATTCAATCCTTGTTTTTTTTTTTTTTGCGACATTATTTCTTATGTCTGTATTTTTGATAACAATTTTGTTTCCTTAATTTTTTATAATTAATTTTTCTAGATAGTGCTGCTAGATTTTAGATTTAATTTTAAACTATAATGTTTATTTATATATTCTTTCATATGTAATATCTATAAATCAATAAAGTCTTTTAAAAAAATTATGAGAAGGTTTAAAATATTATACATAACGCAAACTATTTTTTTACCCAAAAGATACCTCATATATATGAAAAGTTTTGTAAATGGATCTTTTGTCAATGATACCGACTTATTTAACCCCAGGATGGAGCTATCTTATATTCTCTTTCGTAAAATTTTGAGAAAGTTCCCTGAACGTTAGTAGGTAACCAAAAGCGAACGTTAGTTTCGTTAGTTTTGGGAACGTTTCCCGAACGTTAGTTTCGTTAGTTATGGGAACGTTTTTTTTCGTTAGTTTTTATGTAACCAAGGGGGAATGTTATTGAAGCGTTCGTTTTTGGTTAGGTTCGAACCTAACCTTTAGGGAACCAAAAACTAACGTTAGAATAACGTTATGTGTTGCTTGGGTTATATGTTTGCTAATACAATATCATCAAAAAAATTGTAAAAAGAAACATTTCAATATAAATACAACTCTTAAAAGTCAGTATTTCTTTCATTTATCAATATTATTTCAGATTTCTTACCATATAAAATCTATGTCATTTTTATAATGTAATGCCTTACAGCCATGCTAATTTCTAATGATGATTTTTTGTACAAAATTAAAACCATTCATTTTATGGTACAAACACTAAATATTGATTGTATCTAAAGAAGGGCAAAATATTATTTATAATTCTAATAAAATCAATGGGAGGGCAAACTGTATTTCATTTTTTATAGGTCTTTATTTCATTTGTAACAGAAGATACAAAGTAAAAAAGGCAGTAGAATTGTTTATAAAATAATACAAACTAAACATTATAGTTTAAAATTAGACTACTACCAGAAGACCTAGCTACAATAAGGACACAACAAAGCGTTAAAAAAGTTTCACAATATATATACTAAATTTTGTTGACACGTTACAAACATAATATAAAATAACATTAAAACAAAAAACAACAATAATTTAAAACTTTCGGTTGTAATAGTAAAAATACTGTTTAACAATTTTCTTTAGATGGCTAAAATATCTTTAGGAGTTCAGCCAACTGAAATTCACCAATTCGATGGCGTAGTTCCATGAAGACCCGCTTTGCTCGGGAATTTCATTTTAATTTTGAAATGTAACTTTGTATTTTGTAATCATAAATTTTGTTAAGATCTTGAGGTAAACCAATAAAAAAATAATGAAAGGACTTTGTTAAGAAATCTAAATCTAAGTTGTACTCAAAAATTAGATGAACCAGAATTTTCTCCGGTTGGGCAAATTATAAGATAATGTATTTTTGTATATCTCTTGCCTATCGACAGAAGAAACAATTTCGTTCTTCTGAAGTTTTATAATGAGGAAATGTATATTGATATATTATATAACGTCTTAATATATACTTAATATAAGTACTCGCTATTGCTTAAATATAAAATATCATAAATCCATGATTAGTTTTTTATAAGCTCATTTTCTTACTTTTTTGCCTATTTGGTTCGATAGAATTGCATCCGACAGAATATAAATAAGCATACTAGCATAAAAATTAGTCTATCGGTCCTAAGGTCTTATCAATGAAGTAGACCAATAATGACTATCCCCTATCGGGATTCGAACCTGCGCTCCCCACATTGAGAGTTGAACACGCCTTAGTTCTCACGGCTATCGCGCTCCCTTTCTTACATTTTTTGACTTTTTAGCTATATTTTGTTGTTTGTAATAGCTATTTGTTATATATTTACCAACGCAAACATAATATATACCAGACCACTTTAATTACGAAATAAAAAATCACTACATTTATATACAAATCCAGATATTTTTGAAAACAACACAAAACTAGAGGCATGTATACACTCAGAGAGTGTAAACCTCCGCCGTCACGGGGTCCTTATGAGCCTTCTGATGCGGATTTTTCAAGACTGGGTTGGCGTAGAGGGACGGGGGAGGGTCCCCCTCGACGGAAATTCCGAGAGGAAGACGCTCTCGGCACCCAATTTCACAGCACAGCGACATCTATTGGCAGAGTAGGCTACCTTGAAATATTTATTAGTATTTAGCTCATTTGGCATCTTAAAGAAGCACTCAGAGATGCCAAAATTTAATCACTTGTTCCTTTTGGCATTTCCAACAACTCCACAAAGTTTCATCCGAATCTGTTTCGTACTTTTTGAGTTATCCTGCTGACAAACAAACCAACCAACCAACAACCAACGCCAGTGAAAACAATACCTCCTTCGGCGGAGGTAATAACAATATATTTTAAATAGAATTTACCCTAAAACACAGCATGAGTTAAAACATGCCCGCAAATACTAAATATATTTAGGACCTTTAGCATATGATTCAATGAATTTACCAATATTCTATCAGTTGGGTTGTACTTACATGTCATTATTATTATTGCAAAGTAATTCATCCATTATTATTGTAAGTACATATCTTTAAATAATCATTGAAGGATAAATACAATTACTCCATGCAACAATAGTTTCTTCTTCTTTGCAATTACTCAGTAAACGAAGCATTAGCCCTTGAAATTGTTTAAAAAAATAGTTAAGAAGCATTGCGTCAGGGGTTTCATTGACAGATGATCCGGGTTAATAATTAAGCTTATTGTTTTATACTTTTTGTAGTGTACATGTTTGTTAAGTATACACACAAACATACAATATCTTCTTTGTCGCTTTGCAGTACCAATCTTTGTTTGTTTATTGTTTTATAAAGCAGCACTGCAGAGAGAGCAAGAGAGAGAGACATTTTCGGTGGTTGCTGAACTATTTCTGCCCTTCTCCCCTGCAACAAAGTTATTATGTGTATATATACATATATAAGCTCTACAAATACCATTGTAAAACATTTTTTACTGTTAGTAACAGCTGTTTGTGACGTCATACTGTGTCGAGAACGCAGGAGGAAAATTATATTCATATATAATGTTCAACATGAAAGCACCATCTTCGAATATTATTATTGTTGGTGTTATAACAACCATTATGCCGGATTTAAAAATTTATTAAATGCTTAGTTAATCCAAAAGTGTACGAAAAAGCATGATATATCTCGATATATCTGGTGCACACGATAACTTTAAGTATCCACTACTTCTTTTGAATGTGCAAACCATCAAGTAGGACAATCCTTTAAAAAAGGTGAAGCTTCACTTTATCTCCAAGATTCCTCATTTTAACAGCTGATCTTTCTAATTGATTAGCGTTTAACAAAAAATATAATCCTCTTACATATTTCTAAGCGCATAGAAGATTCAAGACATCCTTCAAAAAGTAAATGAACAACCTTACTCTGAAATTGTACTGAAGCCAAGTCGTACAAATATATTAGTCAAATATTTAGCAATAATTCCCAAAAAACACCAACAGTTTGTTATGTTTTTGTATTCAAATATATATTCATATAAACAAACATATATTCCTCATAAAAACATTTATTCGGTAATCTGCGAAAATTTTATATAGTGTAAGAATAAAACACAAAAGTTATTTACAGGAAACAGAGTAAAACTATTCAGGGCAGTTATCAAATACATAAATGCACATTTTAGTTCATTTTAACTGCCATGATGTTCATTGAATACATTTGTTTAAAAACTCATGATGTCTTTTAAGAATCTTTTTATGGTTTTCATGTAATGTTACAATCTTGCTGGCAAATATTTAACTATGTCACGAGCCCATTTCCATGTTGGCGCTCCTAAATCCGTGATTTTGATGGAGAGAGCAGCGTGGTGAGCAGAGATACCCATTATGATGGGTCTTAGGTCTTCTTCGACTACGTAGGCATTCAAATATTGTATAAAAATGGGTTTCCTAACCTTTTGGTATCGGAAATAATGAGGATATGGTTTATGTCTTTGTAAATACTACCAATGAATTAGTCCTACAAAGAATATAAAACCATTATACAAAAAAATATTATCTCAGATGTAAGAAATGTGTTGATTAATTTAAAAAAAAATAGATTATTATCTCCTTTTTTTCATTATGAAACGTACATTTTATAACAGAATTTCTTTTAGTTAAGAATTTATATGACCAAGGAGTTCGTGTTGCATTGCATTAAAAAATGACAAGCTCATTATAAAGTGTCATTTATTGAAGGTCATTATAGGAATGTCTTTATATACCGTCCTTTTTTTCATTTAAACAATGCCCAACGTTAAGAAATACGCACGCATTTTCAAAATAGACAAACACTCTTGATGCACAAATGAGCTTTTATCGAATATAATGAGATATTCTTCTATATTTAAATATTGGGTACATTTAAAAGCAAGTGAGACACCAATGAGCATGGAGGGAAAGATTGGTCAATACAGAAGATTTTATACAAGGAAAAAAATCCTTGAATTATTCAACAAATCATACATTTTTAAATATTATCTATTTTTTTATGGACAAAAAAAACTTTAAACCAAACGAATTATATATTTAAATAACTATTTTTAATTTTTAAAGTATGAATTCAAAAACTGTGTAAAAACTATTTACTGAAATGGAAAGAACCAGACTTTAAAAAATGATGAAACCTCTTTATTCCCTTCAAGGATCTTCAGTTTACTATATTTCATCCCATCAAAATATTATATTATCAAAATATAAGTGCCCATCTCATTATTTATTCCATTGTAAGCGGTCTCACTTTCAGAAGACACTCTTAGCCAGCTTTCTTGGACGGTTTTTTGTTTAATAGAGCTGTGTCCTTGTATGTGAATATGCTTAAGTCAGTAGTAATTGCTTGAGTCCTTCCATTCTGGGGTGGACCTTGATCTTATTTTAATATGTACATAAAAATAAATGTATATTTGCTCGAAAATAAATTATACACAAAATTAACCTCAAGACATTTGTATTAGAACTCTTTCTTTCCAGGTGTCTAGTGTTCCTTGCACAATCAAATTAAAGCGTTAAAGTAAAGTAGCGCGTGCAAGGAAAAAATTAAACGAAAAAATTGGTCAATTTTTTATTATTTTCTTTAACGTTAGATGTCGCTAGTTTATGAAATTACGTCACAATCTTATTTAAAACCGGTTTAAAGGGATTAAGTTTGATGATTTGAAATATATCAAATCACTACAACATTGTGCGAGATCCAAGATAAAAAAACGTCTCCAAATATAAATAATAAAAGGACTGTTATTTTTTTCAAAGAGCTCTAGCATCAAAGCGACCCTTACGGACTAAAGAAGAACTAAAATTTTGGCCAATTTCTTTTGGGAAAAAGGAAGAATTTTATGTTGTGCATGCGCTTCTTTTACTTTAACGCTTTACATCAAATACCCCTCATTTCCGTAAGAGAGATATGAAGCCATACGAGTATGTAGAGGGGGAGTATCCCTTTGTTGATCTCTCAGATTTATAAAGTACGAAAAAATAATTATTGCTAATATAATACAATCATTTACAGCTAGTATTTATAATGTATTCATATTTTTTAAAGTAACTTTGTAACTGTTGCTTTGAGGATATATACTTAAAACCAGAGGGTATTCAATTCAAATAGGTTTACTTTGAAGTAGAAAAATCCCAACACAAAGCTACATTTACAAAGTTCATTTAGTATCAAATATAGTGAATTATCCTACTAGCTGATTGGGTATCTGCATGTAATTGGAGTCTCACTATCAACAGATACTTATAACTCCAAAAGCTAATAACTTACGATTTCTTTCTCCGCGTTTATAAAATATATAAAGGGAGTAATAGTAAAAAAATTCCATGAGCCGTAAGATGTCTCCATATCCATAGCCATATATAAATCGACAGCTATTTTATAGTTACGCAGCACGGTAAATCATATTATTTAAATTACAGGGTTTAATTAATTTTTATTAAGCCTTTGGTCTGGACTTATTTATTTATTTTATATATATATATATTTAAGAAACGCCCTGAGAGAAAAAATACACCTTTAAATTTTATAGCAAATGTGTAAAGAAGCAGTATGAATGTGCTACACCAGCCAGTACAATTATCTTACATAGACTTTTTTCCAAAAAAGTTTTTTTTTAACTTTTAGCAGCTTATGATTTTAATGCACAGTTTGATATCCTTTAGAAGCCTCAAATCTTTCATTAGATAGTAATGGACAACTATAGTTGAAGGTGTTTTTGATTCCTTTTTGTGGACATTACATTCGTTTTTTCCATTACTTCAGATCATTATTAGAGGTGTCTATTTTTTGGGGACGCACCTCGTATTATTTCTATATTTGTTCGTCTATTTTGAGTACTCGATTGAATGAATTGCTTTCTAAGCAGACAACGTCCCTGGAATTGTGAGCCCTCAAAGCAATGACGCCGGTGTTAAATATGGAATCAAATGGCACGCCCCAAGGGGGGGGGGGGGGTAGCCATGCTGAAAGTCACTTTTGCTTCCTCATATTTGTGGGTATTTTTTGTTTCCTGTATTGACAAAAGAATGATGGAGGGAAAGAATGAATAATACATTTACATGATAAAGTGAATAGTAAATATTTTGAGAGGAAATAAAGGTGACAAGCACTCTATTAAATAAGCAAGGCCAAATATTTCTCATTATTTATATGAATATATATATATATATAAATTAGTCTATCGAACTTAGGATCTTATCAATGAGGTAGACCAAAAATGACCATCCCCTCTCGGGAGTATTCGAACCTGCGCCCACAACATTGAGAGTTGAACACGCCTTAACGCACACGGTTATCGCACTCCCTATCTTTATACACAATTAACGCATATATGCCCTTTTTGCAAATTTATCGCATATTTTAAATTTTTTGAGGAGGTTGCGACTGCCTTTCTAAAAAAAATCGACTTTTCTTGAACTTTTTGTACAAACTAAGACGCTGTCATCCAGAATAACATCAATAAACATTTATTGAACTTCTTTTCTTTAAAAAGTCGTCACTTTTCGTCCCGAATGGATATTTTTATAGTTGTTTTGCATATTTATCCCTTTGTGCTTATTTCTGGACGATTCCGACATTATTTTTTATACGAATTCCTACCGCCCTGCTCATGACTGAGAGTTGAACATGCTTTTGTCTTTCTTGGTAGTCCATGAAAAGTATATATATATTTAAATATAATAATTACTATAACGATCAAGTAAATGCATCGGCTTTCACCTTTTTGAGTTAGAATGATGATTTTATTAAGCTCCCAATTAGTACAAGAAATTATTATCATTATTGCTGAATGAACACTAATGAAGATTCATTATCTTCGTTTTGTATTATCCTCATTTCGTTTTATGATATACTTTATATAACTACAAGGCATGTAATTTAATAGTGGAGCAACCTAGAGTAATGAGTTTTTTTATTTATTAAATTTGATGTCAGGTCTAAGCATGGAATATGAGGTTAGTCAGTAAAGGAGTTAGTTTTCATATGTGTATATTGCGAAACACGTCATACATTACTTTAAAATGTTAATCAGTAAGTGGAAATGGTATATGAATGAACAGAAATTGTTGTTTAAATATCAAAATTGTTTCTGATGGAACCCAAAACTCTTTGGTGGTGGGTTTATAATCCCAATTTCTTACATTTGTAACAAATGGCGCTCTAGACCGTGTATTTGTTGCCCCAGTTTTGTAGAATCTGAGTGCCCATTGGTGGGGGGGGGATGGTTTCCCAATATGTCACATAGTTAACAGACAAAACCCGAGGGCCCAATGGCAATGGATTTATAACCTTCTTATGTATTAGTTGAGGCATGTTAGGTATTTTACTTTCATGAATGTATAAGGAATGTCCCTACATATTAAGAGTCCGCTTATAAAGTGTGTGTGTCTAAGAAATTGTTGTCTAACAATTAAACTGGGGCGTTTTATTATATTATACGTTTAACGCATAATTTAAAAAGTAATTTGCTTTATTCAGAGTGTGTACTCGGTAGGAAAGAGTATATTACTAATATTTATAATCATGCTGTGGTCATTTGATACTAGTAGATTATCTACAAGTCTACGATTAAGGTATTCAAATAATAATGTTTTGTGCTCACTTTTCAATCACCCGATACCTATTAAAACAAATCATACGATCAATAGCGGTGTTAAAAAATATATATAAAGCATCAATCTATTCTGGCATAAAAAGTAAATTTTAGTACAATAACAAGGGTAAATATTGTTTGATTAATATTCAATATGTTTATTTTCGATCAAAACAATGTGATCCGTTATATTATAATAGTTTCCATACTTAGCTCCTGAAATGTTGAGATTTAGTTTACTAACTCATGGTATATAGAATGCATGGTACTTTTTTATTATTGCCTATTTTGTTCGATAGAATTGCAGTATCCGACTGGATATTAATAAGCATATTAGCGTGTAAATAAGTCACTCGAACCTAGGATCTTATCAATAAGGTAGACCCAAAAATGACCATCTCCTCTCGGAAGTATTCGAACCTGGTCCCCAACATTATTGAGAGTTGAACACGCCTTAACGCGATCACACTCTCTTTTGTGCTATGGCACTACCTTAAGATACTTTAATTTTATGCTTTCATGGATAGTGGAACCGTCAAAAATCTTGTTGATATTTCAATCTATTGTAAAAATTAATTGTTACATTAGCTGGAGTGGGAAGAAACACATTCGTAATGTTATTCTTCGCGCTTGCTGGTATGACGTCATTAAAACCGCTGATATGCTCTCAATAAAGACATACCTTGAATTGAATGACATCATGGAGGATAGCTTTACAGTAAACTGTAATTGTTAGGTGCCGTAAAGACTCTTAATAATTGCGGTATAAATAGAATCTCTTTTTATAACTTTATGATTTAATGGTTGCAAGTCTGGGTCCATATAGAACGGTTTGTGGGTCTAGACCAGGGATGGGTAAACTTTTTGACTTGCGGGCCACTATGGCTTATAAAATTTGAAAAAGGGGCCACAGCAGTACATTGACTGACCATTTTCCTTTTCTTTGGTCCGCTCATTTTTTTACAGAAGGGCTCAAATGGCAGTTAGAAAATTCAAGAGAGAAATAAAGAGTAAGGAACGGCCACAATGTCAGCGCGCCATCTATTGGGGAAATTCGGTATTGTATGGACAAGACGTAATGAATGATTTATGAAGCATTATTATTTTATTTACTGGACATGCTCGGCAGGCCGGATTAAATTATCTAACTGGCCGTATACGGCCCGCAGGCCTTAGTTTGCCCATGTCGGGTCTAGACCCTGATCACCCAGTTAGGGAGTCTACCTGATTGATGAATTCGTTATCATTGGGATTTTTGAATGAACTTGGCATGCTGTTGTGGCAAAAATCTTGACATAATATCATACTTGTAAAGAATAGTCGTTGGACGTCACAATGGCAATCGAATATAAATTTGGATTCATTTTCAACATCTTTTTTTCGTACATCAAAACATGAAAAAGATGTTGAAAATATGTAGCATATCCAAATTTATATTCGATTAGACACATACATATTGCTCTTTGTGACGTCCAACGACTATTCTTTGCAATTGCTGTTTCTCTCTATATGCATATGTAGAGTTCATTCCCTCTTGGCATATGCTGAATAAGTAGGACTACTTCAACTATTTGTACTTTCACTAAGAATTAGTCCTTGAAGACCTTCAAGTATGAACTAATGCTTGAAAGGGCAAAAGCAACGTACTATATTACATTAATAATAAATAAAACGAAAAAATAAATGTCCCAAAAAATATTATTTTATGTCATCATTTAGACACCTATAAATAAATTAGGGAAGACCTTCATCCTATAACAGAGTAAGTTTATTTCAAATATACACACTTTATTAGGATGTACCAAGGTATATTGAAAAACAAGGTACTTCTATATTGCCAAGAGATATTATTTTTCCCTTGCCTGCGATTTTTATTGGTGTAACGCCAGCAACATATTTAATGTTATTTTTCCTTCGTATGTTTTCAATATTTTATTGTTAATATAACTTTTTGATAAGTCAATAATGATAATATGATTACTGATTTTGCATTATTAATGAAAACATGATATAAACTTACCTAATATTCTATATACCTTGGGAATTATGACATGACCATCACCCAATTTAATGATTTTTGGTACCCTGATTATAATACGATTTGCTATGCTACTTATTCATATCCTCACAGATACAACGCAATCCAACCAAATAAACAAAAAAATGTGACTCGTTACTGCAATCATGTAGATTAATAAAAGGGATTATTTCAGGAGCGCTTAAAATTCTGGAAACAGCCAAAAATACCGTCAACACCTTTACTTTAAAGAATGATAAACTTATTTTTTATGAATAAATATGTTCGTTTTTGCGAGTTTGAACCCATGGACACATTAACTGAACATGAAAAATATATACCAAAACAGAAAAGTATAAATGTATAAATAGGACAGAAAATTATATAAACCTTTAATTAACTGGGTAATAAATTTTTAATAGCATGAAGTAGTTTAATAATATTGCCTCTGGTGTTGAATACATTCAATGACATATTTTGTAAAATATCATATAAGAGGTTATATAAAAGAACAAATAACTTAACTAATAAAAAGTATTTTTTAAATTCACGTATAAACGCGAAAAATAATATAAAAATATATAAAAGGATAGTAAAAAGCTACAGAAAATATTATTCTTTAAAAAAATTATCAGTTCATTTTGCTTGACAGAATGCTTTGAAAAATGATCATTTTTTTAAATAGTAAAATATATGTATAAGTAATCCATATTTCTCACCCCTTTAAGTGTAAATAGCTATAATTTCTCGCTAATAAGTCATAACTTTCTTATTAGTCATTGATTTGTTATGTAACGATGAATCATAATCGAAGTAAATTTTGTTTTGTTCCTGTATATTTGCCCTTTTTTGCAACGACAGCATAGAAAGGAACAATGTTATACATAATATTTATATATAGTTTCTTTGATCTTATACAAATCTACAATAACCTTTTATTTTTATTCAATCAATGTTCACAAAAGATTATAAATTATTTATAAGTCTAATAAATCATAGCATCTGTTGTTCAACTTATGTAATATGGAAAGGACATCCCTCCTATAGAGATATAAAGATGTAGAGAGCTTATTCCCTTCAATAGCAGAGAAACATCGTCGTTCAGCTGTCGCCTGTGTCCAATACAAACAAAGTAATTTGATCTACGTCATCGTAAGTTGATCATAGAGATGGAAATATTTATTTTTATTGGGCAATATGACGTATTTCTCTAAAGAATTCAATAAGCTGTATTTATCTCTATGATCCCTTTGATCCTAGAGATATAAATTTATTTATAAGCGATATAAAAAAAAGAAAAATTTTTTTAGTGTGAACATTTTTTTTGTTAAATAACACATACATTAAAATTTAAAATCTTTCATATTACCTAAAAATGTATCAAGCATTCTGGTAAAATTAATACGAAATTTATAAATTGTTATAAAATTGTTATGCTCCGTATGTTCACTAATATACAAAAGGAATAAAATCTTATGTTCTGATATGCCAAGCAAAATTTTGCTCAAAAAATAATTTAAGATGACCCAGAATTTTTGCCACTTGAAATCATTTGAAGAGGAAGTTTACTTGTTTTTTTTCTTGCTTCACCGTATAAGAAACAATTTCCTTCTTCGGCAGTTTTACAATAACGAGCATCTAAAGAAATGTTATTTGTGACAAATTTATTCTTAAACCAGAGGAAGAATAGTTTTTCGCAATAATTTATGTTATAAATTTTATTTTTATGATTTCCTCTAATATTTTATTAAATATTTGGTAGGCATATCAAAAAAACGTGGGTGTTTCTCTGATCCATTCATGCTAAATATATAAATATTTGATATGCAATTCCAAAAAATGTTGGTGTTTTTCTTATCTATTCATGCTAAATACAAAATATTTGGGTCACAATATGCTGTAAGAAAATTTTACATGTGGTATGTCGAAAGTCGGTCAAAGTGAAGGAAAAAACGCCAAACCACTACTTCATATGAAACAAATATATAATGAAATCCGTCAAACCACTATTCATATAAAACAAATCTATCATGAATCCGACTAATCCCTACTTTTTATATAGTAAATACATAATGAAACGGCAAAAGTGAGTCGTAAAAGTCTGGAACGAGTACCGACAAAAGATTAAAGGCCAGTCTGCCAACCTAAAACCATGATTCTAAATGCCTTAAAAAATGCAGAGATCCGGGAATGATTTTTGATCACTTTCATCCCCAGCATAATGATATTCGCCTAATACTTTTACTTTACTCATTTTCTGTCTTGTTTTTTTTTCAGATGAATAGCCACTTCATGAAGAAAATCCCGAAAGGCGCTGAAACCTCCAACATTTTAATTGGAGAGCTTAACATCCTGGAGAAGCCTTTGAGTGCTTTCATTCGTCTGAATGAGGCCACCGTTCTAGGAGATTTGACTGAAGTCCCAGTGCCCACTAGATTTATATTTATTCTTTTAGGGCCTGATGTGAGTATGGTGCGAGAAAAGAAGGGGGTCTCTAAAGCGATGGACACTCCCCTTCCTGGGTATTTCATGCACAGAGGAATCCAAGGAGTTAGAGACCCTTTTTTGACAGCTTTTTGATGTATTATTTTATGAATTGCCTTTAAAAATTAAGTTTATTTCTAAATAAAAAGCGTTTTTACTTTATAGCAATTGAATGATTTATTCAAAGATAAACTTCCTTGAGTCAATTCTCCAAGTCCCCAACCCATAAGAAGACTCATTTATTTCCATCTCCGTTTTTTAAAGTAATAAATCATCATTAAAGTCACAACTTATATCAATATTCAATGAACTTAATAAAATAAGGAAAGAAAACTTTCTAAAAAAGAAACTCATGGAAGCCATTTTACTTTTATTTATGACGATGATACGTGTTCTTAAGATCGATGAAACAATAAAAAGAAGGAATTAATGCTTGGAATATTGTGTGATTAGTCAAAGTCTAAATGCCTTAAGTAATAGGAAAACGGAAGAAATAACAATGTAACCCAATGACGTCACTTTAGGGGAAAACAACATAATTATTTTTGGAGGGAACATAATATACAATGAAATCACGGGATGAATTTAATGAATGATATCCCCAAAAATCAAATTGTTTTTCCCACTTTGGTTCATTTACGTCATCAAAGAACTATTGAAAAAATAACAAATTTATCTTCTCTGTTGACCTCCAGATATTCTATGGGCTGGTAGCGCCGATCTAAGTAATATTGGATGCACAATTGACTAAATAAAAATGGGAAGATCTACGTCTATGTCAGCAGCAACTCATGCATCAAAGAATAGAAGGAAAACATTATTTTGTTCCCTTGAATAGTCCATAAAGCAAGTCTTAAGAAAAGAAAAAGAGAGAAATGACAAAAGTAAGAACCAGTGACGTCATTTTAATGGCCTACTTCTTTTATGAAGCATAACAGGACATAAATTGGAGGATCTCTTCTTTTTTTCTATTCCCAAGACTACTTAATTGTATGGCCAAGTGAGTCAGCAGCCATTTTAACTCTCTGAATGTATTCAAATAGCTTTTTGGGTGGACATATTTTTTCTTTCTCTGTTGAGTATCTAACTATTAATTAAATCGGTGGTGGTCAGATGTTACTTGCATAAAAGTTTACACAGTTAGTTTGTTTTTGCCTTAAGTACATAACTTGAGTGAGACAAACTCTTATCCTTGGCTCTATACTTGAGAACTCTGAAGAGAGTAATCATATAAAGTAATGATGTTTTCATTGAGATTCACCCAGACTCATAAATCATTAACATTTCCCTCAGTTGGAAACACATTTTTTCTTCCATTTGTATTCCTATTCGTCAATTATGATAAAAAGGAATTAACATCCGTTCATTGTCAGAACGTGGAGATGTGCTTAATTTATCTAATATTTATAAACTGTATTTGAGGACATTCTTAAAAGGAATCATGAGTCGAGGGCCATGAGGAAAGATAATTAGGGTTTAAGAGAATGATATTCTTTATTCCGAGTTATTTTTTTATGAAGAGTGATTAATTAATGAACAAGTATTGTCCATAATATAAAAGCACTTGGCTACATGGAAAAAGGCGCCTCTTTACTTGTGGCTGTTGATGTGTGAACATCTGGCTAGAGATACCGTGACATAGAGCATGCTGGAGGCTGGTTGGAAATTCAAATTGTATTCCATAAAGGTGATCATTTCACTCTTGACCAACGAGGTTTGAACATATAAGATGATATAAAAACAAACTAACTGGATAGCTTTTACATGTTTATAACCCATAATATCTTATCCTACAATGTCATAGAGTATAACACATGCATGTATTGTATTTGGATTGTTTGATTGAGGCACTCTTAAAGGCAAAGTATTCTTCTCTATGTGCGATTGGTGCTCCAAACTTGTTGCTAATGTCCGGTTTTTTTCTTTCTTTTACAGGGAGAAAATAAGGTGAACGTTATGCGCTACCGTGAGATCGGTCGTGCTATGGCCACAGTCATGTCTGACGAAGTCTTTCACAACGTGGCATACAAGGCAAAGAAGCGGGAGCATCTCCTTGCGGGTATTGACGAGTTCCTGGATGCTGTAACTGTGCTTCCTCCTGGGGAATGGGATCCCTCCATCCGGATCGAGCCCCCAACCTGTGTCCCCTCACAAGAGAACCGGAAGCACCCAAATCTTCCCATTGAACACGTGGACGAGGAAGAGGAAGAACAGAAAGAGAGGGAAAACTCGGGACTGACACGCTCAGGAAGACTCTTTGGGGGACTCATCAATGATATTAAACGGAAAAAACCATTGTAAGGAATCTGTTCGATCAAACAAAAAGCTGTGCCTGTGTGATAGGCCTATTTAAATTTCTTTTATTTCTTACAAAACATTCAAATAGATAAGTTACAGGTGGTGCCAGTGAAAATACAGCCTTATAATGATTAAATAGTGATATTGACACCATAGTGATTTGCTTTTAATTCATTCAAATATAACAAATAAGGTTTATATTATGAAAACATCCGTTTTTACCGTAGTTTATTCAGTAAACACCTATATTTGTAACTATACTTATGTAGAGTTACCTATGTGTACAGTATTCCATATAATTCAGTATTTCTAAATAAAATAAAATGAGGCAAAACAAACTTATGTTTTAAATTAAATAACTTTTATTCGTTATACCCTAGTTTTACTTACAGCGCGGCCCATCTAGCGGTTGCATTTTGAACTATCACTTTTTGACATCTGACAGCTGTAGTAACATTCTTATTATGTCTATTATTTTAAAAGATATCGGGTTTACAAAGTGGTTCAGTTGATTCTCTAAGAAAAATTAGAAATATTGATGACTTATTTAAAAAATGCTGAGTCTTCAAACAAAAGTACATGAAAATTACGCACGAAATTCGGTCGAAATAAAGCACCTTCCATGCAAATTGTGGATCAATTTGTAAGGCGTGAGCATGATACTGATTGGTTAATGGAGAGAACAACTCGTTCCTGCTTTCGTGGAGTGCGCTAAAATATTTCTGCTATTGCCGAAATTGTAAGTGAAACCGCAATCGACATCAACTCGAAACCGTTCGCAGGAGTTGGACAAATAACTTTGTCAAAAAATCTCGGGATGAAGCCATGCAAAATTCAATTAGTGCAGGAACTCTCTATCATTTGATGCGTTTTCGGTTCGCTCAATGGGTTCAAGACCCCTTGATCTAATATGAATATTTGTACCAAAATTCATATTTTCGTATAAGGCGTATTTCTATCTCAGCAGATATGTCCATAAACAAAACTGCCGAGTTTTGGAATCAGAAAACATAGTTGAAAAACCAATACATCCTTATTGAACGACAGTTTGGTGCAGAATGTGGACTGGTAGCATTATTGGCCCGATTTTCATTTATAAGAGCAAGGAGATGCCGTTACTGTCAATGGTGAGCGCTATAAGGCCCTGTCGGAAGATTTTTTGTTTCCCCAAATGGAAAAGGAAGCCATTGACGACATTTGGTTCCAACAGGATGGTGCTACGTGCCACACAACCTACGTTACAGTGGATCTTTTGCGCAAAGTCTTCGACAATTGCATCATAAGCCCAAACGGCAACTGGCAACCTAGTAGCTGTGATTTGACTTTGTTGAACTATTTTTTGTGAGGAGCTGTTAAGGATAAATGTTACTCCAACTATCCACAGATGAAAATGTATTGAACAATTGGATCATCAGAATAAGCTGCTGTAAGACCAGTAATAGCGCCCATATGAATATTGTTAAGTGTGGTGTTCCTTCATTAACCGTAATGTTGAGACTTTAAAATAATAACATTGCTAAATACTCATCAAAAAAAATTATATAGCGATATCAAGAGGAAAAAGTTTCATGGACCAACCTTTATTAAAAATTTAAAATCATTTGAACTGCTATATCATAAAGTATCTCAGTTTTTATTGGTTCCGCCTCAAATGGCTTAGGAGGCAGGCATTCGAAGAGTACAAATAAAAAAATCTATCTGAATGTTTTCTAAGATATGGGTTAAATTGGAATAGGTCTATATATATATATATATATATATATATGTATAGATAGGGATAAATATCCTTGAGGGAAAGAGGACATTCAAAGAAACTATCGTGTTAAACTGATATTCAAAATAGTTGAACATGTAATGTTGGTGGGTATGGTAAAACGTTTTATTGATCAGGTATAGAAAGAGAAAAGCAGCTGCCAATTGAGATTTGACTATCGACACTTCGAAAACTAAACGACCACAGTGCGAAAGCAATCAAAGTTACTTTAGAGCTATGGAAAACATGGGTGAGCATACTTGCTAAATTAACATGCCAATCCGGAGTCAATACTAATACCAGCATTTATTTTTAACTGGTTTGGTATTATTTCTAATATAAATACAATTTCGGAACTATTGAACAAAGGATAATCTTTTCAATTATACATTTCCATAAACTGCTGAAATAGTTCTTTCCTAAAAAATATTAAATAATTATAATATAATGTTATTGTCCATATTTTTTACTTCTAAGACACCCAAATATCAATTATTGTAATATTTGAAGTGATTAAAAATGCACAGTAATTACTATTTTGATCCTTTCGGAATGAAAAATCCTCACCTTTTTGTGTTTTGTAGGGACATATTTGAATATCTATGAGTAAGAAAAAAGTGTTGTTTTATCGAACGTGATTGGCTGAAAGAGGAAAAGGAGATGGAATAATACAAAAAGCAGTTGACATACTGCTATAAAGATTGACTTCACTCTAGCCTTCTGTTGTGGAATGAGCAATTAAAAGAGAAGAAACTCATCCTTGCAAAATACTAATTGTCCCCTCTTCATGGGCATACATAGGCATACATATTGGGGCAGCATGCAACCATGTACGAATTCTTTAATGGACTCCTTCCATTCCACCTATTCATATGAATTGAATATAGGAAATGTTCATGCTAAAGAAAAATTAATGTTTAATTTGTTTGCTCATATCTGTCGATAAATGGCACACCACTCTTACTATCGACGTAGATAAATAAAGAGACGGCGTTAACAAACGAACAATAATCTTTTTTTTTTTAAATACAAAAGGGGGTATATTTTTATATTCGACTATATATGACTGCTGGTTTTTCAAGAATATAATGAAAATAAAACATACAACATTACAGAACATTTTTTCGATATATGTATCTATATGTTTATACAATGGACAACAGAAAACGTAAAATGCACATTTGATACGATTTATATACACTATATGTATTTACAGAGAAAATGGTGCTAAAACACACTCAAGGAATATATATGAGGGAGCTCGATAGCCGTGCGTGCTAAGGCGTGTTCAACTCTTTATGTTGGGGTGCAGGTTCGAATCCCGAGAGGGAATTGTCATTTTTGGTCTACCTCATTGATAAGATCCTAGGTTCGATAGACTAATTTTAATGCTAGTATGCTTATTCATATCCTGTCGGATGCAATTCTATGGAACCAAATAGGCAAAAAAAAAGGAATATATGAACAATAATCATGTTTATTTGTGAGTTAGCGAAAATAACCTTTTTGACATCCTTTTCTAGTGTAAGGCCAACAGATATATCGAAAATTTATTTGTATGATATATAATTGATTACTGAACGTTGTCTCTGATGGGCTTGCTTAGTCCTTGCTAAGATCTTCTTTTATCATTCCTTTACTCATTCCACGAATTAATCTTTCTATTTTTTTTTTCCTCTTCCCAATAGTTACTTGAGCGATTTCAAAGATGGACTCGCCACACAGTGTATCGCATCCTACATTTTCATCTATTTTGCCTGTCTAACGCCCATTATAACATTCGGGGGCCTTCTGGGTGACGCCACGGATAACAGAATAGCCGCCATCGAGAGTCTCGTCTCGGGTCTCATCGTGGGCGTCTCATATGGATTATTTTCTGGGCAGCCCTTAACTATCTTGGGATCAACAGGACCCATATTGGTCTTTGAGACCATACTCTTCGACTTCTGCAAGTGAGTTAATTTCAAAAGCCAGTCAGATGAATATACCAACATGGGACTTCAATTTAATTGACAATAAAATTATAACGCAACAGATCGATGTTATGATGTTCTTAATCTTCACTTCATGATTCTTTTCTAACTGGACTTCTTTAATTGAATACATTTGCTTTAAAAGATACTTTATGACATAGATATAAAGAATATATTTTTTATTATGTTATTATTTATTAAAATAAATTGTGAATATATATTACAGATCAAAATTAACCCTCCAATCTAGAGTTAAATATCAACTTAAATCAATACCAGTCATTTTAATGTTAAATACATCTTTAAAGTAACATAAATTACTCACAATACAGAGCAAAAAGTATTTTTGATCTCAAAAGTAATGTCGTTAATTACGAACAGAAACATATATTATTCAAATATACTTAATTATAGGAGAAGCTTACTTACACCAACAAATATAACCTATTATTTATTTGTATTAATCATTTTTAAGAGGTTGCAAAGGACACGACTATAGCCACATTTACACTCAAAAACCTACAGTTTAATACTGATTACTTATTAGCTTAAATAAACTTTAACACAAACAAACTAGCTATAATCCAATCAGGATTATTTATTTCCACAAGGATGCAATTCTATCGAACCAATAGGAAATAAAATCAACTAGCGTAACGTTATAACCACCACATGGTCATAAGACAAAATAATTCATATGTAAAATAGCATTGAATTACAGTCATTGGAAAATTATATTTTTTCATGGGTTCGTGAATTAAATAAGTCCATACAATACTGTGGTTTGAAAAAAACGATCTATCGTAACCAATGGAAGGGTTGATATATTATTTTATTTTTGGGAATTTGCATTGACTTCCATTTTTGTTAATCGTAAAAGAGGCTCGCTATTATTTACGAACATGATATTTAAAAAATAAGTTGTTTTTTGTGTTCTTTCGCTATTTTGAAGGCTATTATTATCAAACGAATAGATTTTTATTCCTATTCAATAAAACCTATTCTAAAATGATTTCGGATTCATTACGGAAGTGGGAGGAGGCAAAAAATGTTGTGTATCTGACATTTCTTCATTGAATCTGGAGTATATTTCGAGACCTGGTACTACCGATTTATGGTCGGTATATGGGTAGATTAGTAAAACCTACAAAATACTGAGGGAGCTCGACAGCCGTGCGTGTTAAGGCGTGTTCAACTCTCAATGTTGGGGGCGCAGGTTCGAGTCCCGAGAGGGGATGGTCATTTTTGGTCTACCTCATTGATAAGATCCTTGTTTTGATAGACTAATTTTAATGCTAGTATGCCTATTTATATCCTGTCGGATGCAATTCTATCGAACCATATAGGAAAAAAAAATATGCTACCAATTTATTATATTTTTAAAATAATTATAATTATTATGTGCCTATATGGTTTGACAGATTTGCAGCTTCGACTAGATATAAATAAGCATTATGGCATTAAAATTAGTCACTCGAACTTAGGATATTCTTATCAATGAGGTAGTGGACCAATAATGGCCATCCCCTCTCGGGAGTATTACAACCAGCACCTCCAACTTTGAGAGTTGAACACGCCTGTACGCACATCGTACTCCTTATTTTTATGGATTTGTTTTTGGACTATTTTTCCATATTGAATTATTTTCCTCTACTAGGCCATTATTCCAAGGACATTTTACTAATATAATTATTCCTTGACCGTTTTTTATACCCTGCAACTCAGTTGATCCAAATCCTTTATGTTTCTTTGTTCTTCTTTTCCAGGGGTATCGGTTGGGAGTATTTATCCTTCCGTTTGTGCGTGGGATGTTGGATAGGCATCATTCTCCTGATTCTAGTGGCTACGGATGCCAGTGCCTTCGTTTGCTACATTACTCGTTTCACAGAGGAAAACTTTGCCTGTCTCATTGCGTTTATTTTCATCAAGAAGGCCATTGACAAGGTTCTTCACATCGGAGACGATACTCCTATACATCCCAGTCCTTGTGAATGCATACCGAGTAATTCAACGCTTCGGAACTCTATGGAATCCAAGCCTCTCCTAATTTTACTGCAATTGCAAAGGCAATCAAGCCTCATCTGTACCCATGCAATGTAATTATTTTCTAAGACGATCATGCTTGAATGCACAAAATTATGTAGTTACTTGTATTAGCTAAACTAATACAACACTGTTGTATTATAATTATAATTAGAAAGAGAATAATAAAAAAGTAGTTGGGAGCTGTGAAAATGGCTGTTTGAGTGTGAACATCTACTCAAGAGATAGGATCCTTAAACACACTCAAAAAATTTCCTAAGGGACTCTTCTCAATAGGATTAAAAGTAAGAGAAACGCTCCGACATTTTCTAGGTTTTTTACAATTATCTTTAATCTCGGGGCTGGTAAAAATTGTCTTTTTCAATAGCTTTAATTTCATTTTAGCCGAAGAAGAGTGGTATTTCTTCTATGTACAACATATATCGGTTTGACTGTTTCTAATAATAAATAATACTATAATATAACTTAATCAATAGTCAGAGGGATATAGGAGGGTTCTGTAGGATCGTATTTATAAACGAAATGATTTTATACTCGAAACTTGGCTAAAGCTCATGGACAGTTCATAATCCTGTTCTCAAGTAATTTAATATAGTGCTAAAAAGTTTGTTTCATTTTATATTGGTGCATACAAAGAGGACACAAGTTGTATTTCGACTTTAATGTCATTCTTTGTTTATTAGTTTAGAAAGTAAGAAATGGCCCTCTCAACAGATTTTCAAAGAAACGATATTTGATGTGTTTGATAGGAATATTTTTTTGTACACATGTACAATATTATTTCAATAACACTTTTAAATTAGTAATTCCACTTATAATAATTATCAATCAACAGATTTTCAAAGAATAATAGTCCATTGATTGATATAAATATTGCTTAAGTATTGTTGTTTAAGGATTTGTGTTTAATATACTACACAAATCATTTTGGTTTATATTTCAGTGGTTGGCAGACGATGATGTGTTGGTGAGGGGTCACCAGAGCGTTGGTTGTCACTACAGCCCCAACGCCTATCTCATGAGTATCCTCCTCTTTATCGGAACCTTCACCATTTCCTCGAAGATGAAAGCCTTTAAAACCGCCAACTTCTTTCCCACAATGTCCGAGGCTTCATTTCCGACTTTGCCGTCATCATCGCCATCGTGAGCATGTCTCTCACGGACTTCATCGTGGGTGTGGCCACCCCTAAGCTCTCTGTACCTGAAACCCTTGTCCCCACCTGGTCTGGAAGAACATGGCTCATTTCACCTCTGGGAAGTAACCCCTGGTGGACAACCATAGTGGCATTCCTACCCGCCATACTTGCAACCATTCTCATCTTCATGGATCAGCAAATCACGGCCGTCATCGTCAACCGAAAGGAACACAAACTTTTGGTGAGTCCTAGCCAAAAATTCTTGGTTCTTGGTTTTATTGTAGCCAAACATTCTCCCCAAATAATCTTCATATATTTATATATTTTCTTTATCTCATTTGCAGAAGGGATGTGGCTATCATTTGGATCTGTTCATTGTCTTAATACTCATAGTTGTTTGTTCTGTATTCGGTCTTCCATGGTTTGTGGCCGCAACAGTTTTATCCATAAACCACGTCAAGTCCCTCACAAGGGAATCTGAATGTGCGGCTCCTGGAGAAAAACCACAGTTCTTGGGGATAAGTAAAAAATTTAACGCAACAGCACAAAAAAAAAGAATTTGCTTGGTTAAATGTATATATATATTTTTTTTAACAAAACTCTGTTACATCCATAATATAACCATATTTAATTGTTTCTGTTGATTCATATAAAGTAATTATCTGAAGAAAAAAATCCGTAAGATATCATATCAATATGTTTGATTAGATAAATATTTGGTACTCAGCTTTGTTTTCATGTTTTTCTGTTTTTACTACCAGTGGAACTCAGTTAAATTAAACATGAGACCCTAAGATTGAGTTTAACTAAACCATTATTTCGTAGGATGACTGAATCGACTACTCCATACATTGTAATTATTTTATTTATAATATATAATGAGTGTATCGATCAACAAAACTTGTTAGCCTTCTATGATGGATTTTATTGTTCATCCAGTTATTATATTTGTCGGTCGTTGAGTCGTTAAGATATTATTATAATCATATATACCTTTTTCTCGAATATGTAAAAGAGTGATATAAAACCACCATGTTTAACTGCATCATTTTGACTTTCCATTGTGTTTCCATTTTCAGGGAGCAGAGAGTGACGCATGTGTTGATATTCCTAAGCATCGGCCTCTCCGTCTTCATGACCCCCATGTTGAGTCTCATTCCCATGCCGGTTCTATATGGGGTCTTTCTCTACATGGGCGTGGCCTCTCTCAACGGACTTCAGTTCTTTGATCGGATGCTCCTCATTTCCATGCCAAAGAAGTACCAGCCGGATTTACCCTATCTACGAAAAGTCCCCATCAACCGCGTTCATTTCTTTACGCTTATTCAGTTCCTTTGCCTTGTGGGACTTTGGGTCATTAAGGACATCAAGGCCACATCCATTTTGTTTCCACTCATGGTGAGATAATGATAGACAAACAACAAATAATTATGAATTAGGCTAGGCCAGGGATGGGCAAACTTTTTGACATGCGGGCCCAAATGTCAGCGCGCCATCTATTGGTGAAACGCAGTATTGTATGGACAAGACGTAATGAAAGATTTGTGAAGTATTATTTATTATTTAGTGGACAAACTCGGCGGGCCGGATTAAATTGTTGAACAGGCCGTATACGGCCCGCGGGCCTTAGTTTGTCATGTCTGGGCTAGGCAAATCGGGAGTAAAAGAGCTTTTAAAGCACTAAAATAGGAACATAAGCTACTAATTATGCCGTGAAAATGACAAACTATTCAATTAATTACAAAGTATCCCCTTCTAAAAGGGAGAGAGTTGCCCAGGAATTTGTTTATGAAGAATACGTTTGAAGGATCCTTAAATGACATTAGCCCATGAGAAGCGACAATTTTTGTTCTTAAAGATGAAATTCTTATCTAAAAGTTTTCTGATGTTCACACTTCAACAACAGCAGTGAAGTCATTCAAATGCATATTCATTGCCATTTGAGCCCTTCTGTAAAAAATGAGCGGACCAAAGAAAAGGAAAGTGGACAGTCGATGACCTGCTGTGGCCCCTTTTTCAAATTTTATAACCCATAGCGGCCCGCAAATCAAAAAGTTTGCCAATCCCTGCCCTAGACAAAAGTCCCATTGTTGTATTATTTTGGATTGCTCACTCCATATATCTTATTCTTTATTCGCTCTGTTTCCTCTCTGGTGGTCTTTGCATAAATATTTTATTTTGGCACTTAAAACCACGGTTGAAAAATAATCAGAAAATGCATTGCATACTTATGACATCTTGATGTGAGTTCATTTCTATAATTTAAAAGGAAGAAAATCCTTACAACTATATAAGATATTTAAAATCTTACATTCATTATTCTTATGAAATTGGGTTGTCTTTAATTTGTAAGGATGGACACATTTTGGAGTATACATATATATTATATAAAATTAATACAGCTTAAATTTTCTATCAAAAAAAACAAAATAACATGTGTTTTATTTTGCCATATGTAAGCCTATAGCTTGAAACAGCAACCGATGCTCAACAGAGAAGATAAATTCATTCCACTTAAAGAGCTCTTTGGGAACAAAATGGCTGCCCCATTTAATGAAACGATTTAGTTGCTTTTGTAATAGAAAAACGGAGATTCCATCGGGTTTTTTGTTGTCATTTCTCTCTTTTTTCTATTACTTAAGACTGAGTATTAAGTCATTAACTGCTCAAGAGATTATAAATATTCCTTTCTTCCCTTCTTTGTTTCATCGACTGCTAATATAAGGAACATAAGATGGATTCCCATCAGTTGCCTACTAGGTTATTGCTCTTCTCATCTTTTATTCAGTCTATTGTACATTTATTAAAAGTTAAGTCGAATGAACCTGTGTAGATCAGATGCTGAGTCAGTGCTTTAAGATGTTTTCTTAAGTTGTTGCTTCAGATAAAACTTTGATATGGTATCATATTAGAGATTTTATTAGAATAATATTTTTGGACCATTGCATATATATATTTTTGTATAAATTTGATATATTTTCTCTAATTTTGCATGTTTTGAAGATGATAATATATATTCTTTTTATATCTCTTCAGTTGGTTGTGATGATGGGAGTTCGGAAGCTTCTGGACTTTCTATTTTCCAAGGCGGATTTGAAGGCTTTGGACGATATTCTTCCAGAGTTCAAGCGAAAGGAGAAGCTAGACGATGAAGAGGCCTTCGGACACTCGGATAACGAAGAAGAGGAACACTCTCCAAACATGAAAAACAATCGCCGGACGAGCCTAAGATACACCAGCTCCTCCATAGAAGTCCCCATGGCAAATGGAAATGTCATGAAGATCCCTCTGGACACGGGGATCAATATATCCGAAGAAATGAATCGCAGTGGGGTCTGGAGAGCCTCGAAGGAAACAATGGAGAGAGCACCACGCCTCCACAAGAAGATAGGTAAAAATAAACCCATTTTTTCATAGCTTTCAATTATTATAATTATATGTGTTTCTTCTTTTTGTAGTGAGAAAAATACCTCGCACAAAAAACGAATGTCAGTTGTGAATGAAGAAGATGACTGTGGCATTCGAATTAAGGCAAGTTCCACTCAAAAGCAATCCTCAGACTCCTCCACATCCTTTCCACTTATCCCAACATCCACAAATCCTTAGATAAAGGGATTTAAAAACATTGTCCATGTCTTTAAAAAGAACATTATTTTGTTAATCTGTTCAAAGGCATCACCATAAGCAATGCCTAGACGAATGTAATATTCAAAAGACTTTAAGGGATCTTTTATAGACCCTTTCTACACCAAAGAACATGAGCTTATTTAGAACCAATGAGGGAGGGAGAGGCGTAAAAAGCCTAATATTTTTTTTGTTTTGTTTTTGACAACTACCCAGTAGAATAATAAATGAAGTCTCCTTTGTAACTATTTACATAATCCATGAAATATCCCCCCATACCCCTTTTATTAAGCTTATACTACGTAGATCACATGCTTTTCTTAAACCATACATGAACAATATACACTCAAAAATATATATTCTGGTTCTTGTTTACTTTTATAGGTATCTCAACCCTCAAGAGATTAATTTAAAAAAACATTAATTAAATGAATTTAAGATACAACCATAAAGTAAGTTCGTTTTTTAATCCACAGTAACTTTTTATTTTATTTTCATACTAAACAAACAAAACAATCCTTTCCCTTTGTTTTTGTTTTCCTTTTTCCATTTCTCCTTTTTAAGTTCCTTCCCGCCGCATTCATATATTTAGTTTTTCCTAGTTTAAAAAAAGATAATAATTGGATATCACATAGTATGTGAGATATAATTGTTTCATATTTTGTGATTGGTTGATTTTAACTATGCTCTTTTAAGTTTTTGGAAGAAAAAATAATAATTAACCCATTATTTTAAAATTATTTTATAATGTTTATCAAGACTTCATTGCTACGTATGTACTTTATATTGCTTGTTAGAAATCCCTCCCAGACCTGAGACTCTCCTTATCCCTCTCCCCCCTCAAATAACAAACTCTTTTAGCTCAAGAGGCCTGCACTATGTATCATTAGATATTTGCATATATAATTATTGTATTATTTTACATAGAAGCCATGACGAAAAAATATATATTTAATACAATTAAAATAATATTATTAATTCATATATATATATATATTCCTTCCCTGGTTTGTGTGACGTCAGCTTACACTGACAATTAAATGGTTTTCTTCGATTATTGGTGATGTTACGAATCAATGTTAAAGTGGTCTTTACAAAAAAAATCCATATTTCTTATTTATATTTTATATCAGTCTCTGCTAGGGAAATATCATCGATTTGTAAGACCTCAGAAGACAACTTTAATGTAGATGCTCGTGTTTAAACACGAAAATTTATGTTTGGAAAATATGAAAATAAGTCACTACAATAACAAGCTTTTTAAAAGGAGGAATATGACGGAATTGCGATATTTTAAATACTTGCATCTTAAATTTGTCAATATCATATTAATTAAATGCATAATGATCCTGAGCGTCTATTACTAATCGATGAAATTACACCCATCAAAGTATTATTTTGAGCTTTCTAGATATTCGAAAAAAAGTAAAATATTTTTGGATGATTTTTTAAACAATATATTTTGTATTATACCATTGCCTCCAGGCATCACAAATAGATGTTTTTTAGACTAGAAAATAAAATATAAACTATATATATACAAATAATATAGATCTTTGTCATAGTTATCCAAATATAAACAAACAAATAATACCACACGTAGTCCAATCCTTATTTTTACCATTGATATTATTCTAAAAAGTGCACCAGTAAAAGTCACATCAGGAAAAAATAGAGGCAACTAGATTATTTTTTTGTTTAATGAAAACGACAATTACAGAGTCCCCAAAGTGCAAGACTATAAATCTATAAACAAATAGATTCACGTTAGTAAACTTGCTCATCTATTTGTGTCATTAGTTTTTTATAGCATATACTTTCATGTTTTGTGTTTGTTGTTTCAATTGAAAATGCTGTTGCATTCCTAGTAAGAGTACGGACTACGTATTCAAACCATAGAGTTCCGAAGCAACATAGCGTGGTAGTGATGGGATATCATAATGTCATTGCATTTCATGATATACATATTTATATATGTTCTAAAACGTTGCTTATTGGAATCAAGGTTGTTAACTTTTAAAAAATAATGTTACAGTATTTGTTTCTTAAACGTCTTCCCGTTATTAAAATGATTCGTAACGCTTACAAAGATCTAAGGTGAACTAATGCATAACTAAGTTAAAGAATGTAAATCTTTCGAACCATATAGGCACAAAAAATTGGTTGAATGTCGGTACAAAAATAATGGTATCTAATGTGCCAGGATTTTTTTTCAACTTCTTACCACCTTAAAAATGATTCGTAACTGGTTTTATTTTGATTGATGTTTGGTTTCCGTTATATCCCTCTCCTGTCCTTTGTTGCTTACACATTTTTGCCTTTTGCACGACTCTTCCTTCTCCTTGCGCTTGTTTGTGTGTCCCTACAATGAGAATATCGAGGGAAGCTCCCACGAGAAAGTAAAAGTGAGTATTGCACGATAATATTATTATTACACTTTATCATAATCTAAAAATTTAAGACTCCCATTAACGTTTTTTACTTTATCTTTCAGGTGGATCGACATCAGTTCGAAAAAGGATCCACAGAGGAAAAGACTTGTCTGGTTAAGAAGGCCAACAATTCAGAAACCGTTGTGTGAGACCTTTTCTAGAAAGAAGATTACATGAAACAGTGGGACTTAAGTGCGTGGACTCCCTCACAATATTAAAAGACAGTCATTAACTCAATTAAGAAGGATACACTTATATATATATATATTTACTAGACCTCTCTTTATCCAAAGGATAAATCCATCTAAAAAGTATAACATCACCTCTGGACTTCATCTAAACTCCTCAGCTATGGATCTAAAGCTTATTCTTTTGATGAATCATTTACACAGCTATTAAGGCTGGAAATCTACACTAAGAGATTCAGACAAATTGTGAGAGATAAGACCTATGAAGATACATAAAGTATTATGCTTATTGACTTTAAAAAACAGGAGAACTCAGCTGATATTTTCATGTTAAAAAAGGATCAAAACAATAGTTTTTTTTGTTTTTTGAGTGTATTTACAAATCCTGAATAATAATGTGTAAACTCAGACAGATAAAAAGTGCAAAATTATGAAACGTAAGGATCCTTTTGCTGAAATAAACATCGCTTGATAGTATTTTTATAGTGCATAATCTCTTAATACAAATATATATGACATGAAAAGGCTTTATTCGTTATAGCTAGAATTATATATATATATATATAAGGGGCCCACTTTTTCCCACCGCTAGAAAAGATAAAACAATGTCTATTTTTAGTTGTTAATTTCTCCTATCTTTTTAGATGATGAAAAAACTCATTCTCTCTTAAGAAATATGTATGATGATAATGTATTATTTATATAATAATGAGTAGTAAAGCTATGTTTTACTCACTTCAACTCATTTTCTCCTTTCCCCTTGCCTCATCATCTTCTTAGAGAGTACTCCAACTACTAAAAACCAAACACAGATGAACCATAATGGTGCTTATATATATAGGTATATATATATATATATATATATATATATATATATATATATATATATATATATATATTATATTATTTACTAAACCAAAAAAAGAAGAAACCCCTCATCCCAATAATTACATCCCCATGAATTGTGTAGTTATAGTCCCCATGTTCTTCTTTGTGCAACAAAACCCCCAACATGTATATCCATTATTGTATTTGTATGTAATATGTAATTATCTAGATATGATGCTGCTTCTTTGTACTCTTTTTTGCATCAATAATGATCCGTCTAGCGAGAGATGAGTGAGAAAAAATCCTTTTTTTTTTCAACACACATTAATATTTATAATTACTTATTTGAATGTAAGTGAGGCATTCAATGGACTAATTAAGGATGGGATTTGAACGGACTTGGAATGCAAGTAATAGAAAAAAATATATAGAATCCCCTTAGTATTTAATTTATTTTAATTATATGCCTAGATAAACATATTTGAACAATAAAAAATAAGGATTGCATCTCTAAACAACTCTACATATATAAGTGCAAAATGTATACTGTTCTTTACAAGCATCATTTAATCTGAAGTATCATTCTTATGCGATATATGTATATATATTTTTTGTACTCGAGGAATGAATATAATGAATAAGATTATTCAGAGAAATAGAATGTATCTTGATAAAACATAGAGGGATTTTAATTCTATGTTGAATGATATTGACATCTTCATTGAAAGAGTTGGAGTTATTAAAAACGTATAGATAACTAAATAACCCTGAAAAACTTATCAATTAATATTTAACTGATGTATAAATAAAATATACCTTGCATTAATATATCAATAGGAATGTAGATATGATGTTATGAATAGCAAAGTAGTCTTGCTAAGAGAAGAAAATAAGCTGGTATTAAATGATCTTCGCAGTATTGATCTTAATTAGATAAATGACAAAATAAAGAGTGTATCAAGTATAATAGAAAATATTAGTTGGAGTGGCTTTAAACGATCAATAGTGAATATGCAAGAATTATTAATTTTTTTAAAGTAATCTTAGCATGAATAGGTTTGTTTTTTTAACATCCCCATACCTACAATGTCTGCGTAAATAAGTAAGTGCTATCTATGGTTTTAATGTTGTCGAATATGAAGAGTCAAAAGCAAAAAGTATCTTTTTAGATTAGATCAATGCAGATGCATTTTTTCATATTCAAATGACTTAGAATTGATAAAAGGGCATGCTTATTGTGGTATTATGTTTAATGGAAGTTTAATAATTTTATGTTACTTACTCAACATGGCGTCGAATGTTTTTGAATGGCTTGAAAGAACATTTGTAAAAATATAAATACATTTTTAGTACACTGTAATAATACTTCTGTCTAGTTATTTTGCAAACTTTTTTGTGAGTTATATTCAGAGATGCTACAAGGCTTTATATTTGTTTAGAGTATATACCCATAAACTTTGCTATATTTGTGGTTAGGCAAATTTTAAAAAAACCTTTTAGTAACGTTTATTTTCTTAAGGACTAATAACTTAAAGGTATTTATTAGCATATGAATAAATTAAAGCATAAAAGCATTACAATAATGATAAAAATATAGTTTGTTAAAATGTATTTTCTTAAGACACTCAAAGTCACAGCCATCATCCTTTATGTCATCTTGATCCCTTCTTTCCATAACCTGTGTTTTCGCATAAACTAATTCCGACTTGATGAGTGTTCAAATCGCATCCTTAGTGCTAAGTAAATTTAATCTAATAGTTCCTAATTAGTTCTCAAATAAATTTCCCCTCCCGAGGGCCCTTGCATCATTAGCAGTTGAAATAGAAAAAAAGTAATCATAGCAATGAGATAAAGGATATTTTTTATAGGGAAGATAGTTTATTGTCCTCAAAGACATCACCGGCTTAATCTTGAATAATTATAATGAAAATATACTTTTATTTTAATGATTTTTGTAAAAGATGTAAATCGTAATCTTTGAGCATCAAAAACATTTATTTGTAGAATAATATTTTTATTTTTCATTAACGATTGCTCAGAGTTTGTGTTATACTGATCTTGCCTTGATTTTTTAAACCTTTTGAGTAATAGTACATCTTGTACATATAAGGAAAAAAAGACTTGCGGTGGCACATGGAGAAAAATGATCAACTCACCCCCTTGGCACAAATGTCTTGAATATCTTAATGCTTAGTTGCTTCATAATATATATACATATACTTTTTTGCAGCCATAGATAAACTAAAAGGGTTTATTTGGTTCATTTTTTCGTGGATTGTTATTATGAACAGTGCATTATTCTTCCACGTTTTTCACTCAACCTCTCTGTTTCGTAATTATCCCCTCCTGTATTGTAATAGTCCCTTTATCAGCATTTTAGAATTCCTTTTATCGATGCTGGAAAAATCTACTGCATTTGTATTGTATAAACATTCAAATTGAGCTCTATTTATATATTAATTATCCTGATAATAAAAAAAACAATTATAAACTGAGATATGCCTTCAAACTTAATGTAATTAAATAACTAAAGTCCTCATATATATTCCTCGACATTCTAATGAATCGGTTAAAAGTCCCATATTTCCCTACATGTTCTAGCAGCTATATAAATAAAATGAATAACTTGTTTTTTTGTTTGTTTTACTTCTATATAAGCCCCATCAGAACTTAATCCGATGTCAGCCGTCAAAATAAGAATCTTTATTATTAAATAATTGATACTTAAATAAAAATTTGTTTATCTTTTTCATTTGTATGGATAGCTTCTTTCTTAAGTGATTGCTGACAATTCTGCCATTCCCTGTATTGTGCATCACAATCGCCAATCAGTGGTATGGCGTCTCCCCATTTTCTTCACAAGAGTCTGCACATTGAGTCCAATGATTTCCCCAAAGGAATTGTTTTTTATGTTAAACCTTCGTATATGTACATTTCCTTCCGATACCAGGAGAGCATATATTTTCCAAAGAGTTCTCCAAACTGGCATAGATGTTTTTCTAAAACCACTTTAGTCTGGCAGATAGTAGGAGAAACAGCTAAAAGATTTCCTCTTAGTGTGCAGTCGGCAAAGTCATTTCGCATGATATTATTGTGTCCCTTAATCCAACCAATGGTGACGTCACAAATGGAGTTACTTATGGTGATGTTACAATATATAATTTCTTCTCTAAGTATATTGCGAGGCTTAAGGTTTTCAATAGCGGATAGACGGTCATTTTCCCAGCAGGTAAATAACTTGTCAAACTTCAAATGGCTTCAATTTGAGCTAGATAAACATTATCACCAAGCTTTAATCAGCGTCCATCTATTACTTTGTCATGACACGTAAGGACCCAACCGGCGGAGGAACCATCATTTATCCTTGAACCATCAGTATATCCAATTAAATCAGATTCATATATGCTGTATAACCTCTCAACCAATGAACGCCTTTAGGGGAAAAGACTTCTTTTCGCTTTAACAATCACACATTTCATATGGTTGTTCTACTTTGATCCATCATCAAATTCTACACCGAAATACTAACAAGTTTTTAATTTTATCGACCTCTCTGGCCCATTCTTAAGCGGAGTGATTTTGGAGCATTTATTTTTTTCGTAAAATGCATGAACTTGGATTGATTGCCACTGAAGATAGTATCGTTACTTTCAGTCCAACGTGAAGGTACATTTAGAGCTTCCTGCATTAGAAGAATCAAAGTTTGGCGATTCCTAGCTTTTAATTTATTTTCATCGGATATTTTTTCCATTTAAAAATATATATTTAAGAGAATATCGATAAGAAATGAAATAAATATTATCTCAAAACCTTTTATTGCGACTGACCATTTACGATGACCTCATGTTTTTTTCCTGCCATTTTCCCTAAATGGACAAAGCTCAACAAATATTTTTTGTAAATGTTAATGATCTCCTATTATTTTATTGAATCATGGCAATTGATTTAAGCTTGAGTGGCAAGTATTCATGTTCTACTTCACCTTCCCACGTGACGTTAGTATTAAAACAGCATCATATAAAGACGAGAGGATATTGGATTCCTCATAATATGAATTCGTTTTTAAACCATAGCTAATGCAGTACATACTATCTTATATACGTATATTTCTTACATGAAGGAATAACTAATGGTTCATTTAAAAAGACACGAGGAATAAAATATATTTATAACTCTAGGAGTAAAAAGTTGAGTTGATGTCATATATGACATAAGTATTATGAAAATAAAGCTTAAATTACCGAAGATTGATGTCCAATATCCACCCAAAAAGGTACACTAAAGAGTAAATTGCCCCATTTATTCTATAATATAGTCCTGTCTAATAATGTAACATCATATAGCTATTATTAGTTCTCTATTTATAAAACGTTATTGATAGAAATTATCTTTAGGATTATGTGTGTTATAACCCTCAGTCCTTTATATTAAGCCTTATATATATATATATATCAGGCTTCTGAGCGTTTAGCTTTTTTTGCGTTCAGCGTTTCCGTTCAGCGTTAAAAAAAATAGCGTTCCGTTCAATGTTTTTGCGTTCAGTGTTCCGTTAGTGTTCAGCGTTCAAATTTCCGAAAATAGTGATGACATTTTTTTAAAGAAATGAATTTCCGAAAAAAGTGATGACGTTTTTTTTTAAGAAAAGAATTTCCGAAAAAAAAGTCCAAGAAATGTTTGGAAAAATTGAACGCTTAACGCAAAGCTCTTTTTTTTGCGTTCACCGTTCAGCGTATATATATATATATACAATATGTTAATAAATGGATTGCTATTCTTTTCAAATGAATTTGGTAATTAAAAGTAATATTCATATTATACAAAAGTAATGTATACAAATTTTGAATAAATTATTGTTTAAGATAAAATGTATGTTTCTTTATTTATATATTGAGTGTTTTTTGGGTAATTAAAAATAAACGAGAGATATAATTAATTAAGATATTTCTTTTTAAATGTACTTGCCCAATTTTTCATGTTTAACAATTAATTTGATGAAATAAAACAACAGAGAGGTCGACGACTGCACAGAGGAGGAGATCCTTAAAACTCCAAAGAGTCCCAGATAAAGAAGCTACTAAACATTTACAGTCACACTTTGGGGTAACAATGAAAGTGAACTTCCATTAAAACAAATGAAATAAACGAATTTCTTGTCTTATTTGTCTATTAGCGTCAGTAAAGGGTTATATATTGATCAGGAGCCTTGCAACCACTTCCTTAACTTCCAATAAAAAGACCCTAAAATCAACTTGCGAACAACGATTCAAAAAATTGAATTCAATTTGCGATAAGTCATAAATTTTGTCCGGAAAGAAGGTGGAAGGATGCAATCTGTTTTACAAATTTATCGCTTATACTCCTCAATTTTGGGGTTCAACAATAATTGGATAAATTATAACTTTTTAATAGCAACAAGCAAAGGAAAAATGAGACGCCAATTGTTTGTCACTCGTTATACCACTGTATATGTTTATTAAATATTTTCCTTTTCCTTTGTCATAGAAATCCAATTTAGGTTCCACTTTATCAAAAACTAATTCTTAATAATCGAGGGAGGTTATTGAGAAGCTTTTGAGAACAGAAAATAACTTTTATTGATGCTGTTTGATACGGTTCAGAATCGATGCTCCCATACATTTTGAGTTCCACACCAACACTTGTGATTCTGAACTCGTTCGGAGGTTGGCTGTATGTTTGGAAGCTTAGAGCAGCTTTGGTTATATATAAGAATTAAGATATTTCCTTCTAGTCCACCTTAGATTTAAAAAAAACTCGGCCTTAAATTGTCCTCTGCAACACTAATCTCAAACAAAACAAAAACATCCACATCAAAAGAACATCGTTTTAGTTATTTACTCCATTTATATATATACATATATGTATATATATATATATACATATATGAAATACTACTTTCTTACAATTAAAAGTCATTAGAACAACATTATGAAGGCATAATAAAAAGCAATTAGCTGAATGATCCTATCTTTAAAATATTTAGTTCTATAAAATATAGCGTAGCATTACAACTTTCGGAAAAATATTTCAGAGCTCACATTAAAAAACCCAATTTTATCATTATTTAAAAAAATATGAAATCATTTACTATGAATAATCAATTTTTGTAAACTGTTATCCGAAAATACTACACATTAATATGGAAGAAGTGGTTACAACATCATGCGGCTTGATGTATTATCTTAACAGAGAGGTGGAAAAGGTTTTTTTAAATAGATAGAGATTGGGAGTAAGGTTTTTTTTTTAAATCAGTATCCTTGTTATTGAACGAAAGACACGGCAACCAGAATTAAAAGATAATAACGCATTAAAGTTATTCATGTTGGCTCGTTCCTAACTAAAATTAAAAATCATTAATTTTTACTAATACAAGAAATTCAATTTACTATGTTTTTTAACACAGCATTGAGTTAGGTGTATAATCTCTGTCGTGGCTTATATTTCACATTATATAAAATATGTCATAAGTTTATAGATCTGCACTATTTAAAAAGTTTGAAGTTGTGTGTAGACGTAGATCGCGTAGTTCGCGTTAAATGTACGACGTGTTCAACTCTCAGTGTTGGGGGCACAGGGTTGAATCCCGAGAGGGGATGGTAATTTTTGGTCTACCTCATTGAATATATCCTAGTTGGATAGACTAATTTTAATGCTATAATGTTTATTTATATCCTGTCGGCTGCAATTCAATCGAACCAGTTAGGAAAAAAAATGCTGTGGTGTAATTTATGATGATTTTCGACAATTAGGTATTTATATATTACAAATGGGACATTCATAGGCTTTGTCTAATACAATGTATGATCATGTGATACGTTGAAAAGGCGAGATTCTTTAGGATAATGCACGCTCTTATGCATTCTTTGGCTAATCATAATAAGCGCAAAGAAAACACCAAGCATATTATACAAATAAAATAAAAGAATTTGCATATCATGATAGTTTGCCAGAAGTTCTCCAACTCTAAATGAAATAGCTTAGATAAAGATTTGAGTTTATTTATCAATAAGTTCAAATCCATGGAGAAAAATAGGCTCGTTCCTTTTGTCGATCCTTTCCCGGGTCATCATTGCACTCCTTTTGTAACAGCAAAAAATAAAAGAAATACATTATTTGTTGAGAATAAATATACAAAATTACAGAGTCTCCTTGTACAAATCCAGCCGACTGTGGTAGTATGTCCGGAATCTCTTGATCTCTTCAATATGGATTTTTTCGTACATGATATCCTGGATCAGGGCTCAAGTCAAAATGGGATCTTTCTTAGTCTCCTTTTACAAGATAATATTACAGCTCCATCTTCTAAAAACTTGCTTCAAGTTATGGATTGGCGTTGTAGAAGACCTTGTCACTTTCATAAGAATGCATTCTTCTGGAGTGAATACTTACAGTGAATTTGACCTTTTCCTGGCAATATCTTCCTTTGATTGGATTGGTGAATGGCATTGGAAGTAGTAAAAGATTTGCCAATGGAAAGGACAGCTTGGCCAGTGTTGGATTTGAAGGTTGTAGAGATCCTCTCTACACAAACATTGACCTGCACGTGAATCTCCTTAAAGAGTTCATGAAATATGAGAATTTAGTTTTTCTACAATAGTCAAACTACATATTAATAGAACCTTTTGTAATTTTCCATTCATGACTTCAATTAATAATTTGGAAAGTTTAATGCCATGTAAATAAGACTTGTACTCCAATACATTTGCTATAGATTCAATTGATTTAACATAATCATTGTGTGTTTGATAGCAATGGTCACAATGGGTTGCATTGTAATATGAAACATTGTCTTGTTTGAAAGTACTTGAAATACAACAGTTTTTTTTATGTAAGCCCGGACGGTTTTTGTGTCGCTACGAACTACTGCTTAATGCTATGGAAAATTAATATCATCATATGATGAGGCCCTAGAGGTAATTTAACATTTTATAACATATAAAGAGTTTTCGAAATAATGAACATTAGTAAAAGAATGTTAATTAGTTTTTTATGCATTACCCTGTACCTCAGGAATCAGCACTCGATAGTTATCATATTCGTAAACTCAACAAAGTAACAAAAATGCATGTAGTTTTTAGAATTTTTAAGAATAATTTCGAGTGAAGCCTATTTTTATTTTAAAGTGTAATGGGATTTTGTTCTTACCTACTGAATAATTTAAATTAATGTGTACATTAGCTTTATGATGTCAAGGGGATAAGTAGCATTTTAAGTCATTCAAATAATTATTCATTTGCATTAACATGAAATGAAATGAGGACAAAAAGTTTGAATGATAACATCAATAATATTCATGGTTTTGATTAATGAATTGAAAAAATGTGTCTCAGCTTTTTTTGGCAATAGCCAAAGATGTCTTCTCTATGTTTATCCCTACTGAAATCGGAATAATACTAGATTAATTACAAAAATTCATACGAAAACACGCTTTGAAATATATCAAAGGAACCTTTGACCTTTCTATAATAGGAATACCTTTTGTGTTTGCTGTGTGATCGATATTCCCACTCCCTTGTCACTGAGTGAAGTAACAGTCTAAAACATGGGATCAACAACTCCTCTCCACTCTTGGTGGTCGGATTTTTGGATACTCGAAGGATTTCGTAGGCGGATAGCAGAGGATGTGCTTGTTATACAGGATGGGAGTCGAATCAATTGTTTTCCTCAAGTCGGAAGCGTCGCTATCTCAACTCTCGCCATTAGAAAGTAGTCATAAGGATACTTAACATGTAGTAGATACTACAAATGTGCTGTTTATTATAAATGAAGAGGCGCAAGGTAGACAATTTTGTATGTAAATGGATGTAATGTTGAACTTCCATCAGGTGATAATCTTTACAATAATAAAAATGGTTTTTAATATTTTACATAAATCAATATGACATGTATTGTGAGTAATTAATCATCGGTAATTAGATTGAAAAAGATATGTCATAAATATATTTAACCAGTGGACGTCAAATGTGAATTAATTACTATTGTAATTTTTCTACGATCATTGTATAAACTAAGTGGTGGCATTCCCTCAAAAGAATGAATAGATAGATCCTTTTGCTCTTATGGAGGAAACTAAGACACTTCTTGCCTATCCTTGCTCATTATAAGCAAGACTTTATTCCGAAATTCAATAATGAAAAAAACTAACAACACTTATCTACATTCACTTACGGACCCGAATGTTAAAAGCACCCTCATATTGAATACCTTTAAACCTTAAGTAGTATTTTGATCACATATATCTATAAGGATTTACTTTTTCAGTCAAGGGAATCGGTTGCATCACTGTGCGGGTGATATTTCCGTTGTATCCTGGAGTGAGGGCGGGTCTCTCTCCAAGGGTTCATGTTTACCAGTATAACTCCCCAGAATCGGAAGTCCAACTTGAAGTAGGAGATATTACGATTATACAAAAATGGACTCTTTATGACAGTGGTGGCCAAGGCGTATCACATTTTCCCTTTAGGCAGTTATGTTTGGATCACGCTCTATTTAGGGGGCATCACTGTTGATTCCAGAGTCCAAGGTCTAAATATGGAACTGGAAGAAAAATATGGCTTCTGCACTCAATAAACACGGATTTAGCGGTGAGTTATTTTTAATTAATAATGAATTCCGTATATAACAATACAAAGCTATACATGGTACTAAAGGAAACGACCCTGTGGCTATTTTCCTCGAAAGTGATTGGTTGACAGAAAGCGCAGGAATAATAATAAAACAATTGGCATTATAACAAACGGCCTCATTCGACAAGGGGCTATGTAAACATCAGCTCAGAGATCCTTATTGATGTAGCTTTATTTACTGTTGCAGGACTTTATACTATATACCAGGGCTATTCAATTGGCGGCCCGCGGGCCAGATGCGGCCCGGACACGGCCAACATGTTTGGGTCAACATACACTTGCGAATCGAGCTTTTCTCACGTGAATGCAATTAGAACAGTTATCGGTGTTCCCTAACAGACAAAAAATTCACCAGTGCCTTAGGATTGCATTGACATCTTATGAGCCAAACATCAGAGATCTGTGCAAAACAAGAAATGCCACTTCTCTCACTAAAGTCACCGGCAGCAGTGGGCTAAAATAGCCCTGTTCTGTTAGCAGCCAGCCTCATGAACAATGAGAAATGTTGAGTTAAATGTTCTATTTTTTGTTTGTTTAAATAAAGGAGATGGAGCAGAGAGTTGTTTGTGTGCATTTTTATAGGCCTATTCAATTTTGAAAGCTAAAAAGGTCATATAAAATAGGCCTAAAAAAAATAATAATAGGCATAGTAACCATCGGCCTAATAATACTAATAGTAATACTACTAATGTTAAATAAAAAAACATAAATAATAGACTTATTTGAAAAAAAAAAGTGGCCGCGGAAATTTTGCGGCCCAGCTCAAGTTCTTGGATTCCAAATGTGGCCCACTTGGAAAACTAATTGAATAGCCCTGGACTAAAGTATGGTGCACAAACTCGGGTATTTATTCCAACACTATCTTAATGCCGTCTTTCTTAGGAAGAATATTTTATTCGAGCTAAATAAGTCTTCCTACGCTCAGTCTTTAAAGTTAGGAATTATTATTTCTATCTGTTAAATCATACCATTTCTAACCTTAATAAGATTATCTATCTTGCATATCTCAGGCGAGGAGGGTATGTTGGTAATTTACTTTAGTACCATCAACGAAAAAAACAAAATGATTTGCATCAAGATAATATTATGTCTTTCATCTAAATATTAGATTCATCAATCACTATTAAAAGAATGTTGAACCACATTTTCTATTTTTGGGGAATGTATATTTCATAACAAAAAGAATGTGTTTAAATTCCTTCCGTATTTGGTGATTCGTGGACACTAGCCGCCGATGAAATCCAATACTTCCTTCCCGGTCCCTGTTTTATAATGACGCCATAAATAAGCTTTTAAAGAAATTTAGAAACTACAAATAGACTTTTTATAATTTTTCGTGTTTTTTTCGTTTACTTTTGTCATATATGTGCTTTTAATTGATATATATTTTTAAGATTGTTCAGCTCGGATGCTAAAAATTTAAACTAGAATGTTAATAATGTATTTTTTTAACGCATTAGCATCTTTTTATATACCTTATACTTTGTTTATTGTGTATATTCTATGAACTGTGAAATAAAGAAAAAAAAGAATGTGTCATCAGTTCATTTATACTTTTTGCTGAACATCTTTGTTTCCAGCCATCCAATCATTTCTTGAAGGATTCTAAAATGTATCTTGCAAATATGTGGTTTGTGCCTGACAGTTCTTTCTTGCTGTTAAAGAAGAATCCGTCAATAAATCAATTTTGGATGGTTTTATATGGATGTTAAACTATTTTGATATTCTTGGATGTATTCTCGATTCGGTCAGTCCATAGTGTGATATAATGATTAATAAAGATATATAATTTGAAGCCATTGATATTGAATAATAATAATAATAGATGTGTTATTTGTCATAAACTGATAACGATTGTTATACCATTAGTTGTGTTTAAACAACATCTAAACTCCCTGTATGAAGTATTGATATACTCTTTCAATTTATGCTGTATCTTTTAAATTGTCAAAGATGTTTGTTTTGTTCGATACTTTTCATTCGAATAATCTACACTTATGACATGATCTTAAATATGAAATGAGTAAACAAATTAAATTACTATTAAAAACCATGCCTTAAAAGCCATATTAAATAGTATTTTAATAGATAAATAATCAGTTGAATATGAAACTGCTCAATCTTAAAGTAGGACATTTTTCGGGATATTAGGAAAAACTCTTTTCACTCAGAGAAGTCAATTTATTTCATATAAAATGATGAAGTAAGCATTTTGTCAAACTAGTACTCTTGCTCTTCGTATTAAAATTGATTCTTTGTCTTTTTGAAGCAAGAAAATGCATTTTTAATATTTCGTTTGAAGTCACCATAAATAGGATCAAATTTTAAAATCAAATAAACAAAATAAACATTATTCGTTATTTATTTCATTTTAAAGAATTAAATTATTAATTTTTAAATTTCATGGTGAATCCTAACAAAATATTTGTTTTTTAAACGATAATTTAAAAAATAATCATCGACATCTTGCAGAAATAAATAAAAAGTAACACCCGACATGTACAAAATAATAAGAACGTGCGCCTTCAAGGGTTTTTATATTTCTTTGAATCGATACTAGATAAATAGTTCTGAAATTATCATTTAAATAGTTAATATACAGACTAACGACTCTTTCAGGATCGATCCATACGTTCCCAGTCATCGTCACTTTTTAACAAGTGTGTGTTTGCATCTAAAAAGTTTTACTTGCCTTTGTATTGCTCAAATCCTTATTTAGGTCTTTTAAAAGCAAAACAAACAAATGGAGTACATATCTGCATAGATTGCCTACAACATATGGAGAAACATGTTATAAATACATATCTAATAAACAGGTTCTTTTTTTGACAACAGGCCAATATAATCAATGAGTTTTCAAGGATAAGTATCCGAGGGATTGCATCAAACGATTTTCGTAACCTATATACACTTATTATTGGGCAAGGAATATAAGGTAAATATGTGGACAAGACAGGGGCAAGTATGCTTTCTTGTTGAAAGATATATGTTTCATTAAAAAAATAGAATATTTATTTTCGTTTTCTCAACATGGAAAGGAGCAGCAACTATTATGAACCATTATGACTTATAAAATCTTTAACAAATAGAAAAATGGCGAAATAATATTTGAGCTAAGTCAATAAGGTTGTAACGAATGAGGTAGCCAAGTTTTTATCCAATAAAGAAGAATTTACTGGTATTGGAGTTTTAAGAACTTAAGACTTTTATTCCTAGACTCGATAATGAGTGCAAGGGGCTAAATGCCGCGCACAAGGCTGTGCAGGTCGCCATAAATGACGCCGCCAGGAGCATCGTTGGATGTAGAAGACGGGATAAATCCACATCGGGGACCTCCTTGAGAGAGCAGGCCTTCCCTCCCTCAACGAGGTGGCCGCCAAGGCGGTGGCCCTGGAGACCTGGAAATGCTTCTACTCTAACGACGGTGGCGGCGGTGCCAGGAACCCAGTTGGTGATTTCGTCTTCCCCATCCCGAGGAGGCCCATGAGGTCCACCACTCCAGTGGCGTATCCACTTGGGAGGGAGACAGCTACTACTTTTGCATTCCATGCAATATCAGTGTGGAACATGTTTAAGGCCTTAGGTCGGCCACGACCCTTCACACTGCGAGGACCGCAGCTAGGGTCATTGTATGCAGCGTCCCCATATAATCCATTCTGCATTGGCATTTTATTTTATTATATTCGTTGTTTTTTTACATAATTTTATTGTTTTTATTTAATTATTTTAGACTAGTAACAAATGCAACTAATGTGCCACATGGCAAATATACTCGATTACACACACACACACTATACTGTTTAATATTGTTTATAGATAAATGCAACAATGTTAAAGAGCTATATTGGTCAAATTCCAACTAAAAAGTCGCAGATAGTCGTCATTAAAAATGATCAATCATTATTGTTAACACTTGAATCACAATTTTTTTCCCTGGAAGTACCAAATGAGCTGAATAAAATTTAAAAAATTGACTTTAAATTAATAATCTTTATTTAGCAAAAAAAAAAATCAATAAATGATCCCTTTTATCTTTTTGTAACAATATAAGCAAAATTTTAAAAACCAGATTCCGTTTTTACTAAATATTGACGCCATTAATTACTTTTATTTAAGAGAATTCTCCTCAGAATTTGCATTAAATATATAACTTCCTTCTTAAGATATTTTCATTCATATGAATGAGGACTTATATTTGATCAGTGATTGGATTGAGTTCGAAACACAAATGTTATTATCGTGCTTCTCATGAGGATATAATGGAATTAGCAAATATGCAATAAGCGGAACGGAAGTACCTACAAATATTCATGGTTGGGACCTCTAGTATTTATTAATCGTCATAAGAAGTATGTACTTACATAAGGGATTGTTGACAGGTGCAGAATAACTAATTTAAATTTAATAGGTATTGTATCCGTGAGAGACTATTTTACAACTATTTGTAAATAGGGGTGAAGTTATAATGACTAAGTTAATTATGTGGAATTTATAAATGCACTCATTAAATGTATATATGTGAGTAATGCATGAGTGGAAAGATGCAAGGATACTTGGAGGAAGCAAAATATCAACTCTGGTTTGTAGAACAAGGTAGGATTCCGTGGAGCTGGCATGAGCTTATTGTCCTACAACGTACCTTGTTCAAAAAACTATCTCCGCTACATCATGAAGAAAGCAGTCCATTTTCTCTATTTTTCTTTTTGAGTAAGTTTTATTAGTTTATATATATATATATATAGAGAGAGAGGAGAGAGAGAGAGGAGAGGGTGAAGGTTCGAATCCTGCGAGGGGAAGGTCAATTTTTGTCAACCGCTTTGATAAGATCCTAGGCTCGATGACTAATTTGAACGGTATAATGCTTATTTTTATCCAAAAAGATGCAATTCTATCGAACCAAATAGGATATCTATATATATATATACACTATATATATATCTATTTGGTCCGATAGAATTTCATCCGAATGGATATAAATAAGCGTTATAGCGTTAAAATAAGTCTATCGAGCATAGGACCTTATCAATGAGATTGACAAAAATTCACCTTCTTCCCTTGGATTCGAACCTGCACCCCTACAATGAGAGTTGAATATGCCTTAAAGCACTGAGCCATCACACTCCTTAAGTATGTTCATTTTTATACTTTAATTTATGTTCGTTGGTGATATACAATTATTAATAAAGTTATTGTTTGATATTTAGTTTTGTTTATACTATTCGATTAGATGGTATTACATCTGTGTTGATATGTATGATAATATCGTATTATATTTAGTCAATCGAATCTTTCAATGAGGTTGATTTATATTTATATCCACTCTCGGAAGTCAACATTGTGAGTCGAATACACTTTTCTCAGCTATTGAGCCTATCAAACTTCATGATCCTTGTATAAAATCATTCGCTAAATTGATAGTTTTAATAAGGACTTAGATTTTTAGTTCACACATCTATAAAGAAAAAGCTGAGTGCATGGGGGATATTTTTGGCCAAATAAACAACTTTACAGAACGAGGGGAATCTAGAAAGGCAAGGCATTTTAAGCAAAGTTTTTTTCGTACAAGGAAGTCGGCCCGAGGAATTGTTTTTAATAATTCATAAAAATATCAAGTAATAGTTTTATTCTGTGGAGATGCAAGATAAAAAGTCATCAGGTGTTTCCTGACACAGATAGAGAGAAGAAGGAAGAATATGGAGTGAAAACTCGGTTAGTGAAATAATCAAAGGCGACGTTCATATGATCTGAACTTCTCCCTATCATGGTTGAAGTACAGAATTGTGACGACACTTTGTCCTGGGAGCCTATATGGAAGGAAGGACTTTGGAGAAAGGATTGTTTCTTTGCAAGAAGCAAGGGAAAACGCAAAGACACTTCTTGTTCGAGTGCTCATATTGCTCGCATTTTAGGACACTTGTGACTAGTTTTTACGAGTATTTTAATTTATTATTGAAACCGAGAGAGTTTGTTTTCTTTTATGTGGGGTCCCCATCAGAACAAAATAAATTTTATAACTTCAAAAAACAATTTTACATATATAAATTTCGATCAGCCAAAGTTGCCCCCCCGAATGATTTTATGAGTGTATTTGATGATTTTATAACTATGTGATGCGTTTGTGAGTTATGTAATTTTATTTTATTTGTTATCGATGTAATTAAATGTTTACATGAAATATAGTTGTACTCGGTACAAAAAAAAAAAAAAAAAAAAAAAAAGAAGCCAAGTCAAATCTTTTTCTCTAGTTTTTCTTTTGAGTTTTTTATTCGTTTATCTATAATATATAGAGGAGAGAGAGAGAGCGAGAGAGATAGGTGAAGGTCGAATCCTGCGAGGGGAAGGTCAATTTTTGTTCAACCGCTTGATAAGATCCTAGGCTGATAGACTAATTTGAACGGTGTATAAGCATATTTTTATCCAAAAGGATGCAATTCCATCGTACAATTAGGATATAAATATACAGGCTGATTCACTTAAATTGAGACTCACATATTACAAACTACATACAATCTTTGTATTAAATTTTACACAAATAATTTTAAACAAAAATGATAGCACAATGTGTAATTACAAAATGTATTTCATTAATTTTCACATATCCTTCTTTGGCCTTCACTACAGTTTTTACCTCCTCACGGTGGAGGCAACACAGGCAGGAATCTCTTCTCAGCTCAGACCATGACTGAGGGTGGCTTTTGCCTTCTGAAGAGAGTCCTCAGCTGCACGGGGATGTCTTCCTTTTTTCAAGATAAAACCCGGTCATTCTGACTGTTGTGGGTGGCCTGGACCGTGAAAATCTTTGTCTGAGGAAGAGATTCCTGCCTGTGTTGCCTCCACCATGAGGAGGTTCAAAGCTGTAGTGAAGTCCAAAGGAGGATATGTGAAATTTATTGAAATACATTTTGTAAATTACACATTGTGCTATCATTTTTTTTAAAAATTATTTATGTAAATTTAATACAAAGATTGTAGTTTGTAATATGTGAGTCTCAATTTAAGGAATCACCCTGTATAACTATATATATTATATTTGGTCCGATAGAATTGCATCCGAATGGATATAAATAAGCGTTATAGCGTTAAAATAAGTCTATCGAGCGTAGGACCTTATCATTAGATTGACAAATTCACCTTCTTCCCTTGGGATTCGAACCTCACCCCCTAAAATGAGAGTTGAAAATGCCTTAAAGCACTGAGCCATCACACTCTCTTAAAGTATGTTAATTTTGTAATTATATTTATGTTAGTTTGGTGATATGCAATTATTAATAAAGTTATTGCATATTTTGTTTTGTCTTTTACTATTCGATTAGATGGTATTACATCTGTGTGATATGTATGATAATTAGGTATTATTTAGTCAATCGAATCTTTCAATGAGGTTGATTTATATTTTATATCCACTCTCGGAAGTCAACATTGTGAGTCGAATACACTTTTTCTGAGCTATTGAGCCTATCAAACTTCATGATCCTTGTAAAATCATCATTCGCTAAATTGATAGTTTTAATAAGGAAATATTAATACTCTTTAACGCCGATTGGAAGATCTTCTACCTAAAACCTAGTCCATTAGCTCTAATTATTTTGAGGGGGAAAATACTGTTGACACATTGGAACAAAAGAATTCCACAAACTTTAGAAGGTCTTTTCAATGAGAAGGCATTTTAGGGATGTCAATTTTTGGATAGTTAATTCCCTCTTTTAGGAGTCACTTATCAATACAAATAAGGTATTAAAACCTTTATGTGAATTTGATACGTCATAAAAATATTTGAAGTGTTTTTTTCTTCTTTGTATCGTACGTAACAAGGAATAGTTGTATTTTAGGAGGTTTAGATAAGGAATTGTTTATGGTTAATTAAAATGTGAAATAAACAAAGACACCTCACAATATATATTATCGTTTGGACAAAAAAAAATCTCTGGGGTGACGTGAAATATGTGGCATTGTGAACGAATATTATTCTATTAATGAGGGGTTACAGAGGATTAACCAAGAATTTTCAGGAGTTTTTAGTTCAAGGAATCAGTATAACAAAATTTATGTTTAATGGATTTCAAACATGACCTAAATTATAAGTTAATCATATTCTGAGCATTTAACACACGATGATAATTTAGCAAAAGGATATATTTTCTGAACATAAACATTTGTCTCTTGGCCATCTCCTCATTATGTACTCATTGTACTCCTCATTATGCCAGTCATTACATTGTGTCAGAATTTATTAGTTTTCATCAGCAAGGTCTATATTCTATTTTAAATAATATATATATATATCGCATATATCAATAACAAATAATACAAAGGAAAATTGTGTTCAATAAAAACATAAATAAACATTCTAGTTTAAAATTATTTTCCCTTTATAGACGACAAATTCTTATAAACGTAAATAGCCATACATATTAAAACATCAAAGATTAAAAACAAAATTCCATATAATATAAATTATGAAACAATAAAGACATAATCAATTTCCATTCATATCTTTTTGAACTTTTAAAACTGTTTAATGATTATTCTGAGCGATTTCGCATATTTTGGTGACAAGGATGGAAAATACTTCACGACTTCGGCTGCGTGGTTCCAGAGCAAACTTTGCAGTTTTGGGATTCTCAGAGAAAAAGCGCGTATCGAGCGGCGGCGGATATTATTATTCCTCTTAGTTCGTTTTCCTCGATCAGTTTTCCTTTTGTAAGCTGCTTAGCTATATATGCCTTGCAATTACTCAAAGATGAACTAATGGCTTTTCCTCTTCTTTGTAGCCTTGTCCTTTGGTCGGGAAGCCAAAAAGAATAGTGATTCTATATATATCTATCTTCATAATCGAAAACGAAAGCCAGAATTCAAATGAATGAACCTTTTGATAATTGCCAATATGGGCAATCACAGAAAGCGTGTCTGATGTTCACATACATTCTTCCACAGTCCTTGCAATGTTGTGAGAAACAAATAAAGAAATAAAAATTTAAGGTTTTCTTCCAAATTTACAAAGTCACTACTCCAAATCTTGTATTTCAACAATATAAATTTGGAACTTATTTTGCAGAGCATAACATTTTGTTTTCAACCCTCAGCAAGCATCAAATTAAAATTAGGTATAATAACATATTGTGAACATAACATGAATTAACTTGTAATTAAACAATCACTCTTGGAAGAACTCTTTATGTTTATTAATTTTGACAAAAAAAAAGCAAAAAGTCATATCTTCAGTAAGACATATTTTTATACTTCGTATTAAGAACACTTGTTATAACAGATTTATTGGCACATCATAATTATGGGCAAAACTGAAATAAGTTAATTGGCCAGACAATCATAGTTTACGTTTATTTATCTACTTAATTGTTTACTTTAAAAGTCTATCTAATTTATTCTCTCTCTCTCTCTCTATATATATATATTATATATATATATAACAAATATTTTAATAAAAAAGTAATTTGCTAAAAATGATAATCCTAACATCAAAAAAAGAAATATTTAATTTACGAAGTAGAAAACTTGAACAAAATGTGCAATAATTAGCTATAAAAATCACTTTTATTTTGATTTCTATATACAAATATAAAACTCATTTTGATATCATCATTTGAATGTGTTTAATTACTGGTACCTTTAAACAAGAATATGTAGACATTTAATGTACAAGAACATTTATACATTGGAAACAAGCGTATAACCCAGCCCAAATATTGATGTATTAGAAATCCGAATATTGATATATAAGAAACCAGAATCGTTATATATTCGAACTCAGAATAGTTATGTGTTCGTAATCCGTTTGTTGATCTATTCGAAACCACAATAATTATCAACATGAAATCAGAACATTGATGCATTAGGAACCACAATATTTATGTTTTATAAAGCAGAGCATTTATGAATTAAAAGCCAAAATAGTCATGTTATAGAAACCATAATATTTAGTTGCAACAAAGACATCTCATGTGTGGTCGTGACCTTTAATTTGTAAGTATATGCATTTTATCAATTAAAACTCAGTAAAAGATTTCCAACTATCACAAAGAATATTAATCTAATGGAAATCAATATTTATGTATAACCCTTGTGTTTATGTAGTAGAAACCATTGGATCGGAAATTGTAGCATATACTTTGCTCATTAAGACATTTAGAGTCAACAAACTCCAACCTTTCCCCTCCTCCCAAAAAAATAAGGGCTCTTGATTATATTTCTTGTTGCAAAAAAATATAAAGAAAATAATAATAATAAATGAAACATAACTTCTTAGTCAGCACGTTATATTGTGGCTTCTGATTTCGTTTTTTGTTTCCTTGTACATCATAAATTGTTCCCTTCAACTGCTGTTTCTTATTTTTTGCAATATTGAAAAAAACCAAATGATAAATGAAGTAAGATTTAAATGGATCCACCTTTTCTTCTCTTCATCTTGTATTGTCTGATTGCACAAAAAAGAAAGAGTTGTACATACATATAGAAGTAATTAATGTTTTTTTGGGGGGGAGGGGGGCTACCTCAGATTACTGGTCTCTGGAGTGCTTACCTGTCTTTAAAAAAATAACTGTTTTACGCTTGAGGGGACTTGGCACAACCACTACGGGTCAATTCATCATACCTATAATTTATATTTTTAAGGTGACAGGCAGTCATGAAGGAGTATACTTAGCTAATGACAGACTACTATCTTGTGTATAAAGTATTTATACATATTTTTGATATATTAGAGGGGCTTTTTTAAAGCAATATGACGCCTTCAAAAAAAAGCTTGAATCTCTTTCGTATTTAAAAAAGAAACTTTTTTAAGGTAGTAAAAATATTATGAATTGTTTTTCCTATAAATTATTCAAAAATTACGTTTGTTTATAATGACGATTGCGAGTAGTATAGAAATTTTAAAGAAGTTACATGCTTACAATATAAAAAAATTTGTATTCAATAAGATTGTATCTATTAAGGTATATGAATAAAAAAGATCTTCTCCACTTTGGAAGCTAATCTCACAAGTAGCAATGATCGTTGAATACGTTAAAAAAGCTGATACGCTCCTTTATTGTGGCTTTTTTCGTCGTTATTCTCACTGTGGCTTTTATTAATGTAAAGTTCAGCTTTTATACTTGTTGGAGCTAGGAAATAAATATCTCAATGGACAATTGTGGAGAACAAACTGTTTTATTGAAAGAGTTAATGGTACATTACTCGATACAGAATGTGATTACGTATCCCTTCACCAATTTCATATCTTACTTAAATAAAAGACTACTAAAAATGCTAATGTTTAAATAAATATATATTTCTAACATGGAGCAAACAGCTTCTATTCTGACCTCTAATATCCTTTTTTTTAGTTTAAATATCTACTCTTTTTCATTCTGCCTTCACGATATAAAACTTTTGTAGCTACATTGGCAAAAGAAAGAAACAAACTTAAAGTCCTTCTATCCATTCAAAACACGGTCCTTTTATCTTATGAGAACGTTTGTCAGACCCATAAATTTACATATGCGTGTGGTCCTATTGCCATCTCAATATTAATGAATATATTAATCGTAAAAAGAAAAACAAACTATCGCAAAAAATAAATGATTATTTGATACTTGGCTCAAACACCCTACAGCCATGGAGGAATGGTTGAATTCCTTAATGTTAATGGGCGCATGAATTTAAATGAGCAATTAATTTAGTTATGTCAGAGACGTATTATGGCGTGGGCGTTGTGGCTTTAAGGAAATGCATTGACTGTATTTTTGCATAAGGCTTTAAAAATCATGGAGGAATATATGTATATCTATGGTATTTTAAATGGTTATTCGAGAGAGAAGAATATAAATATATTTTGGATGTCCTATTATGATAAAAATGCCCATAAAGGGAGAAAATCATGGGTCTTAAGGATAAGATGAAATGTGTCTTAAGTGCCAATAGATATCCATATACCTACCATTTGCACATTTCCATTGGTGAATAAGTATATATTTCCTTGAAGGACCAATTGTCTTCTGCATTAGACTATTCGTGATATATAACATTTATGATAATTTAGACTGTGAAGAAATATGTAGTCGCAAAAACAAACTAGAGGCATATATACACTCAGAGAGTGCAAACCTCCGCCGTCACGGGGTCCTTATGAGCCTTCCGAGGCGGATTTTTCACGACTGGGCGGCGTAGAGGGACGGGGGAGGGTTCCCCTCGACGGAAATTCCGAGAGGAAGACGCTCCGGCACCCGATTTCACAGCACAGCGACATCTATTGGCAGAGTAGGCTAACTTGAAATATTATTAGTATTTAGCTCATTTTGCATCTTAAAGAAGCACTCAAAGAGATGCCAAAATTTAATCACTTGTTGCTTTTGGCATTTCCAACAACTCCACAAAGTTTCATCCGAATCCGTTCCGTACTTTTTGAGTTATCCTGCTGACAAACCAACAAAAACCAACGCCAGTGAAAACAATACCCCTTCGGCGGAGGTAATAACGATTTTCTATACAAGCCATATAGAATTAGAGAAAACTATCTCTCACAGTTTTATTCGAAGCATATTTATTTTCCTGAAAAGCTTATATCTGTTCATATATTTATTAGAGGCTTTCACGTAGGTATTCTTTAAGATGATGTCCGATCAGGACTCGTTCCTGGCCAATCCTAAAGCTGAAATAAATGATTTACATAACGGCTTTTTATCTTCACCATAGGGACGAAGAGCGTTAAGCAATTTCTTTGTCTGAGCTTTAAGAGAGTTTCTATATGAGTATGATCCCTTAAAGAGGAAATTATGAGGCCAGGAGACTGACAGAACTTACAATATTGTAGGGCTGATATTATCAATTTTTAAAGGGGAGCTCCTGTTAATGGATGTCAATAAATAAATATGATAAAATAATATATTGTATACAGCATCACAGAAATCCTCAAGTCGAGCTATTTTATCTCTGTTGAGTATCCAGTTATCATATAGATCAGTGATGAGCCTTCAGCATTAAGAGTAGAGTATGTTTCTCTAACAAACTCTACATTTTTCTACTTATAAATAGTTAAAAACCATATTTTAAACACTCAACATAATGCCAAATCCAAAAAAAATATATGATAAAAATATCATATTATATATATGTATATATATATATATATATTTGTTGACCTCTATTATTTCTAAGTAGTAAACTATTAGTAACTAGAGGCATATATACACTCAGAGAGTGCAAACCTCCGCCGTCACGGGGTCCTTATGAGCCTTCCGAGGCGGATTTTTCACGACTGGGGCGGCGTAGAGGGACGGGGAGGGTTCCCCTCGACGGAAATTCCGAGAGGAAGACGCTCCCGGCACCCTGATTTCACAGCACAGCGACATCTATTGGCAGAGTAGGCTAACTTGAAATATTATTAGTATTTAGCTCGTTTTGCATCTTAATTCTGCACTCAGAGATGCCAAAATTTAATCACTTGTTACTTTTGGCATTTCCACAACTCCACAAAGTTTCATCCAAATCCGTTCGTACTTTTTGAGTTATCCTGCTGACAAACCAAACAAAACCAACAAACCAACGCCAGTGAAAACAATACCTCCTTCGGCGGAGGTAATAACCAACTTTAGTAAATATCGTCGTCATATTTTCGATGAAGTAAAGACCCAACAACATTTTTTTCCTTCAAAATATTAATCATCCTGAGGAGACACCAAAAAATGAAGGCCTAAGGATGCAATCACAGGGCTCAAGCATTACTATAATCCATAATCTTTGGAACTAATGACATGCAATAGTTTGTTATATATTTATATATATATATAAAGGCGGTTTTGAATGTCTTCCTGCTGCACAATGACAACAAAGCAAATATAATGGCCACACACAATGATGTGCTGTTGTTGTTGTTTTTCGAGACAGTGTCAAACTATTGGAGATTTTTTTTTTTTTAATAAATATCCACAAGAAGCATTTGAAAGGAAAAAAAACAGTATTTTTCATTCATTCACCTACTATTACCACCTGAACAAGATTGACTTCGTAAAATATTAATATCTATATATTACTCTTATCAAGATGAGCATTTAGAGAGTCGTGTGCATATGTTGGACATCTTGCAAAATAATAATAAGAGGAGGATCCCTCTTGGTTGTTGGATTTGTTTGTGTTGGATCTTGGGGATAAAGTCTTTCTATATGATCCTGCCAAATCTTGATTCGTTGTTAAATACCATCTCACTTAAAAGAGAAAAAGAAAAAAAATATGAATGAATCTTGTCTTTATTTTTGTTTCTTTTTTGGGAGTAATTACATAAAAGTTGGTAGTAGGACGTGTCTAGCAGTGCCATTCAAGCTAAAATAGTCTTTAGCATCAAGTTGCTAGCTCATAAAATACCTTTTAGCTTTGCGATCAGTTGCTATATATAGAGCTTATTTTTATTTGTATTTTTTTCCTGTTAAGAGTTGCTTGTTCATTTATTTAGCTCCTTGATCAGCCCACGTCACTGAAACTCAATCCAGTAGCAGTGGTATAGGAGCTATCCTTTATAGAAAATTATTTATATTGCTACAAAAGCAAAATTTTCTTTGTTCAGAGTTATAAAGTGCAAAAAAAAAATCCTCTACCAATTTGTTTTTCTTATTTTCGCCTATCATTGACAAAATAATTACTATAGAGATTTGTTTAAAGAGTAATTGACAGAGTCGAGACTATGAATAGTCTAAAGAAGAAAACTGGTGTAAACACAAGGGAATAAATCACATCCAAGGGAATAAAATCAATGATATATTAACGAGAATCAGAATATTTTATTACTGTCCATTGATTACACTTGAAGGTATTAGAGACATGGCTTATTTCAAAAATAAAGTAAAAAAAGCTAATGCACATAGAAATCTTTAAAAACTAAATCCAATTAGGATTTCCTTTTAAATGAAACAAAGCAGCTGTTTCTAAATTATTTTATGTTGGGGTCGATCCTTGTTTTGACCTTTTATTATTATCCATCGATACATATAATAAAAAAATGAAAACTAGAGGGAAATATACACTCAGAGAGTGCCACCCTCGCCGTCCGGGGTCCTATGAGCCTTCCGAGGAGGATTTTCACGACTTGGGCTGCGTAGAGGGACGGGGGAGGGTTCCATTCAACGGAAAATTCCGAGAGGAAAGACGCTCCCGGCACCCGATTATCAGCACAGCGACATCTATTGGCAGAGTAGGTAACTTGAAACTATTATTAGTATGTAGCTTTTTGCATCTTAATTCTGCACTCAGAGATGC